>PVJL010001837.1:111360-231124 GCA_004026885.1 Lyroderma lyra
GTGCCCTTTACGCACAGGGGGCCTGGAACTGGCCCCACCATTGACTCCTACAATATACTCTAGTGCCCACCCTAAGTTACTTGGTGGATGATTAGATTCGGTTATATACAGGGTCTGGCACAAATAACAACCTTTTTTCTATGAGCTGTAATCTATACCAAATCTTTTATTACAAAATCATAAGCATGTAATTCTGTAATGTAACAATATCACACTCACGCACATTTTAGGTGACATTTTAGGTGAAATGTTCAAATTGCTGTTTATCTCATACGAGACTTTGTGCGTACAGGGGCTGGCATTATTTCTGCCAGACCCTGAAAAATAGTCAAAACACTGTGAAAATTCATACATGAAAAGCTCATTTAAAATGGTGTATTGCACAGGGTAGAAGAGGCAACTTTTTTGTACATGTCCTCAACACACACTACTGACCCCCCAAAAAAGAGATGTACCTTGCATCTCTAACAAGAAGTGATACTACTATACTGCCTCAGCAGGAGGAAGAAAAGATTCCTCTTTGCCTAGTAACAGCTCAGCCAATGGGAGATTGCCATGGCTCAGCCAATAAAAAGTCACTATACTTTGAACTTTCAGTTTCCTCCATTGGACTCTTCATTTATTAAAACAGGTTTTCCCAAGTCCATAAAAAGAACCATTTCTCCAGCCTTGGACTTGTGTGTGGTTTGCCATTAGAACTGCATGTCACAAATTGCAATTCTTTATTGTTTCCAAATAAACCCATTTTGCTATATGGCTATTTGTTTAAGGTTGACAGTCCAAAATAACAGTAACATAAACAATACAGAACTTTATTTCTCTCTTAAGGAGAAAAACAACTTGAGAGAAGTAAACTGTCTTATTTTGTTATTGTTTCTTGGAGTTAGTCTATTATATGCAACTGAACCTAATGAGTGGTGGTGTGTGGATTTCTAACAACCATTTTGGACCATGAGACAATGAATTAAGGCCAGAGAAGCAAAATGGAAGGAACACAGGTCCTGGATAAGAATGGAGCTATCATTGTTTTATTGTCTCATGGTTCAGGAAGGCTATTAGAATTCCATATTCCAGGCAGAAGTAAAGTAAAAAAGGAAGGGGTAAGACCCTTTCCTTCTTTTTCAGGAGACTTCCCAGAAGTACCACACGGAGCTCTATTTGCATTTCATTGGCCAGGTTACATGGTTACAGCTACCTTTGAAAGAGGACAAGAAATGCCTTTTGGATAAATGAATTGCTGCCTTGAATAAAATCAAGGTTCCACCACTAAGAAGGAAGATGAAAATGAGTGCTGGACTACATGTTGATGACCTGCATCACTCTGAAAGGACCCACAGAATGGTACTGCAGCTTCTAGCCTGGACATGTGCATGCAAGGTAAGCCATAGAGCATTGACCCTCCAAAGATTGTACCCTGGGTCTCAAATGAAGGAGGCATAGAGTAAATCAAGTCTATGCACTGGGGCAGACTGAAAGCCACCTCTAAGGCAATTCTGCCTCACTGGCAATGGGGTGAATAGGAGTGTGTAGTTGTCCTTTGTGCTGCATGTTTGACCACAGCACAGGTGTCCCAATTGATAGCTTTATTTATTGGGTTATGTAACCAAACTGCAAGAAGAGCAGGGGCATCTGGCCTCAGGGACAACTGGAGTCAAATACCCAATGTCACCTTCTCTTTGCATCATCTGCATCTTTCCTCTCTGCTGCAGACTGGCTGCTTCTGCTCAGCTGGGAATTTGTCTGCCAAATCAGCCTCACATCTACCATCAGAAAGGAGCTGCACCTTCCTCCTTCTCTCTGGCTGGAAATTTTAAAATGCCAGGGCAAGGCTCTGATTGGTCCAGCGTGCATCACATACCCTGTTCAGACACAGGGGTTGAGTGAGGTGAAGGGGAAGAGAGGTCTGACTGTGATGGAGAAAATAATGCCCATTATAGTCAATAGTGGGTGTTAGCTTTGTAGAAACCTTTACTAAAATGAGAGGTGAAAATACAAATACATAGAAAAAGTGTTTTCCCTTTGTTGTAAATTTTCCCTTGAATTTGATGTTTTCCTTTTAGTTCTAGCCATTCAAACACTGCAAAGGACCCATTTTGGTACCAGACTCCTGTACCATTCAGTATCCTTTCTTCAGTCACGGTAACAGCTGATTAGGTTACAGTTTTTACTAAAATCATTTCAGAACTAAAGGTATACTTCAGCCTCTTGATAGGATTTAGGTATTTCCCAAGTCTTCTCAGTAATACTTATTCTAACCTCTTCCCTCCTAGAAGCCCTTACTCAGATGGTTACTGTCAGTTAGTGAGGGCTCCTTGCTTGTAAATAACAGCAGTTCTGTTCAGATCAGCGTTGGCAGAAAGGATGACAGAACCAATAGATTCATAAAACAGGCCTTGAAGGGACTGAAATTTAAAATGCAAGGCTGTGAGGTGCCAAGGCAGCCATTTTCTTAGTTTTTCAGTTCTTTCTCTTTCTCTCAATCTGTCTCTGTCTCTCTCTGTCTGCTACACTGATATTCCTTTCTTTATTCTATTTTCTCTGCAGATGAGTTATCATGGAGAAGATAACTGCCCCCCACCTCACCATTCCAAATTGTGTATGTATTTCTGCAACAAGGACACAGACTCCCGAGTATCTATCCCATCCCCAGATTCTTGAGTAACTGACCCACTTAAGTCAAAGATCTTCCCCTATTTTTTAAAGCATGGATCATTTATTTTTTATATTTATTATTTAAAAAATTAAAAAAAAATTATCTTAATAGGTCTTGCACTATTCCAGCCAGCTATGGTGAGGAGAACAGTTTCCCAAATGATAAACACAGCCCTCATCCCAGTTCTGTGCCGGGGCCGGGTACATGGGTAAGTTCTGAAAGGATGCAGGTAGGTCATGGGCTTAAGTTGTTAGAAATCTTC
This sequence comes from Lyroderma lyra, assembly GCA_004026885.1. NCBI lineage: Eukaryota > Metazoa > Chordata > Mammalia > Chiroptera > Megadermatidae > Lyroderma > Lyroderma lyra. Next base: position 114,276 of record PVJL010001837.1, read on the forward strand.
CTAAGAACTTCCTGTTACCGTTCCCCAAATGTGAAGGGAAGGGTACTGAACACCAAGGACCACCCTGTCCATTTCTTGCCTGGCTATTTGGCAACAGCTGGTAGTTGACAGCCAACTAATATCTGACCTTAAACAGCCTATGTGTTTGATCAACAGCATGATTTGTTTAGGTCTGACAGAGTAGAGGCCTCTAGCACTCCAGGTTGAAGTGATGATAGAAGCAGAAGACAGCTCTGTCATGAGACCATCAAGATTTTTAATCTCAAAGAATGCTGTCCTCAAAGTGAATTCTCAAGTGGATTAACTAATGCCACTTGATTTATGGATGTGTGACATTATAACAAGAAGAGACATGTGAAACAATGCTAGATTCCTATCTCACTCTACAATTTTCCCCTCAGTGATCCTCTCCACTTCTATGGTTTTAACTGTCATCTCTGTAGAAAAGACTCATAAATCTATACCATCGTCCTCTTCTTTATGCTCAGCTCTAGATATATTGCCAGCTATCCTGGGTATTGCTATAAGCACTCTAGATTTATTGTGAACAAAACCACCTTTCCCCCAAATTTGCTCTTACCACATTACCAAACAAGCACCCAATGGCATTTCCTTTTAACTACTGCCAAGCTAGCCGCCTCCCTGCATCCTCTCCATCTGTCCCCTTTCTCCAACCCCTCTGGGTAACCACTCATGTCTTGTCTGGACAATTGCAATGGTCTCCTCACTAACTACCTTTCTTTTTATCCTGCTGTCCTCCTGTCTATTTTCCATGCTAGAATCAGATTATCTCATTAAAAACATCACCTTAGTGTTGCTCCCTGCACACCTCCTGATCACTTGCAGAGTAAAACGCAAAGCTTCTTAGCAGCCAAAGCTCTTGAGACGGTGTAGCTTTTTGTGGTCCTATTATGGGCCAAGCATTGCACTTCACCTCCTCTTTTACACTCTATCAATGCCAATTTCTCACCCTTCCTGAAACAAGTGTTTTCCAACCTAGGCGCCAGGATGTATATTCCAGGGCAATGAACAGAAATGTAATATGCCATAATGGAGCTACGTGCAAGTGCTAAAGCAGCCCAGAAAAGGAGCATCCATCAGTCTTTGTGCTTGGAGAAGAGGTATTTCTAAACCAGCAGTAAAAATTGCCAGGTGGTGTCAAAGGGGAAAGCAGCAGCCGATACAAAGGCTAGGGGAGGAGACGGGTACTGAAGCAGCCTTCAGTGTTTAGCATATCAGTTGTGGTGTAGCCGAGTGTGTGTGGTGGGGGAGGGAGGCAGGGGGCGGGCAGTTCCACCCCAGCGAAACCGCAGAGGACTCGGTGTAGCTTGTTAGGGGCGTGGCTTCACGAGATTTGCAGGACAAAGGATCCCTCAGGAGTATGGAAAAGACCTAACCAAATGCAGTTTTGTCAGTAATTTAGGAAAGAAATGCTGTGGGGGAGAACTAGGGCAATGAAGAACATGTACCTGGAATGGAAAGTGGGGGATCCCAGAGAGACTCAATCAGTGGCAATTAATAAAAATGAGGGAAGCGGGGACACTCGTACACAGGGAGAGACATCAAGGAAGAATCTGGTTTCCTAAATGTAAAAGGAGAGTATAATATTGTTAAGAAACAAAAAACAAAATTCAACTGAATAAATTTGAAGATCTAAGTGACTTTATTAAGCAATTCAAAAATCAGGCAGCATCCCATGCAGAGCCTAAATGGGCGCTCTGAGGGGTTGTAGGAAATGGAAGGTTTTTATAGGAAGAAGGATGGGGCAAGACAGCTATTAGCAGAAGAAAATACGATTTGTGGGCCAGGTCGTCTATTTCCGGGGGGAAGGAAATGGCAAATGTTTTATCATGCACGTTGCCTCTTCTTCCTAAACAGGGTTGGGGTGACAGATTCCCTCACTGGTGCTGACCAGAAAACTTCAGGCCGGTTGATTAAGATTACATTTCAGGTAAAGGTTGAAATTACAGCTAAGTCAAAACAGTAAGTCTAGGTTTGGTATCATGAGCTTTAGCACAAGTGACACCATTTTGGGCCTGTGATTTGTCTTTCTCTTAAAAAATATAAAAAGTATAATGTCTACCTGACCTGATAAAATGTGTAAAGCCACTGGTTTTGTTCCTGGTACCTGACAGCTTTTCAAGAAGGTTTAAAGATTACAAACCATTTTTAATAGATCGTATGGTGTGATCCCCAAAAGTGTGAAATAAAAGGGCAGACAGCTTACATACAGATGTGAAAATAGAGGCCCAAGGGTTCCAGCCCCCCAAGTCAGTGGCAGGGGTGGAGGGGGGGCGTTTTGAGATTCCAGACCAGGCCTTGCACCTGAGACTTCCAGTCTTCAATGATGCCTGGGGGCTGTTTTAAGAATTTCCAACTGGAAATTCTGGTTGTTGAAATTCTTTTAAGCAGGATATCTTGAATTTGCCTCCCCAGAAAGATTCCAAGAAGGGTAATCACACTTAAAATGGTACACTGTGCCAATCCTGAACCGGTGATTGGCTGATTTTGACAACACATTTGGTAGATAACCTGGTGGGGGAGGGAAGGCCTTAGAGTTTTAATAAAAAACCATTAACTTCAGCTAATAGCAAGGACAATGGAAGCGCCTGGTGATCGCAGGCACTTAAATTGTAAATGGAAAACAGGAGGGCACCGTGGGCTTCCATTGTAACATGCTAATGAGGTGGCTCCACTCAAACAAAGGCTGAATGGAGAATTTGGAGGATGTGGCCTGGTCTCTCATGGGGTTAAGAAGTCTGTGTGGTCGCTGACAGTCCTGAGCCCGGAATTAGGATATCTTCCTTTGTTCTACCTGGCTTTGTGACCTGAAATAAGACCCTGTGCTTCCCGGAACCGCCCTGGGTTTTTTAGTAAAATGTGTATAATCCAACTTAGGGATGGCTGCCACCGACCATCCAACTCAGCAACCAGATTGTTGATCTTTTTTCCTAGTCAAGTCAAAAAAGAACTGAAAATAATTACTTGTGGTTTCCTACATGCACTGCACTCGATTTAGAGGCTTTTCTGCTTTTATTCCTCATGTGTGTTGTCAGCCTTCCCCAAGTATCCCGGTGCCTGGCATCTGTGGTGGTTCCTAATGGGATCCACACCTTCAGGACTCATGTTTGGATAGGAGATAGATCATGGGGATGGGACACATAGACAAATAACTCTACAATATGGCAGAATGGGACACGTGGCACACAGGTCCCGTAACAAGAGCTGTACAGAGGTGGGAACCAAGTGCTAAGGGAGCAGTGAGGTTGGTCTAGGAAGCTTCACAACGATGTGGTCTATGAGCTACCCCATTCCTGGTGGATGACAACAAGTCATCATTATAAGGAAGACTTTACAAAATGCAAATTCTGCTCCTTCTCCAGAAACACAGATTTTGTAGGTCTAGGGTTGGAGCCTGGGAGTCTCGTTAAAAAAACAGTAAGAGGAGTTCCCTGGTGGTGTAGCGGTTTAGGCTTCGGCGCTGGCAACGCTGCGGCCTGGGTTCGATTCCCAGCCGGAGAAGTACCCACATAAAAATAAATAAATAAATAAATAAAACCCTAATGACACAAAAAAATGATGTCATCTTATAAAAAAAAAAAAAAGCAGTACGAAAACAAACTTTCGGGCCTGGTGCCTTTGTTCGTTAGCCAGATTTAGGGCCCATTGAAGCAATGAGGCAGCAAGCCCAAATAAATCATGGTATTACAATAGAGCGGGTGTGAAGGTGTGTTAGTGCTCTGAGGAGGAGATTGTGTGTAAGCTGAGAGGTTCATCCAGTGGAGAAGGAGGGAGGGCCAGGTCCTGAGTATGTTGGTGCAGAGGTTGAGGCCCAGGAAAGCTCATGCCCTCATGAAGGAGCTGAGGGTGTCTCCAAGTTGGTGGAGTACATGGGGAGAAGATTGGGACATGAGACAGAAGGGGAAGTTGGGGACAGAGTGCAAAGGACTAGCCTTGAATATTGTGCCAAGGAGTCTGGACTTGATGGAGGAGATACCAGGGAACCAGCAAAGGTAATTTTTATGGACATAATACCTTGATAGAATAGTATAAGGTCGTGCAGCCATTGTGGGAATTCCTTCCCTCTCTCTTGGATAAATTAATGAATAATTCAGAATGCAAGTGAATCTAAATCAGCAAGTTTAGAGCAGAGTATGAAGAAGCCTGTCTTAAAACCATCTCTCACTTGGGCTATTGAAAAAGCTTTTTGTAACTGGACACCTTGCTTCAGTCCTGCCTTTCTCAGATTTGTCCTTCCCACTGCTTTTGAGAGGCATTTCTAAAATGCTTGTCACATCCTTGCTTAAAACCGTTCTGTGGCTCCTGGTGGTCTCCACACCATAAACTTGCATCTTAGCCTAGGGATTCAGGTGATTCTGGTGACATAAGCATTTATGATGTGGTATCTTCTTTTTTTTTTAGCTTTTTGGTATGTGGGCAGCTCCCCGGCTGGGAATCGAACCCAGGCCGCAGCGCTGACAGCGCCAGCGCTGAAGCCTTAAGCCGCTACGCCATCAGGGAACTCCGATGTGGTATCTTCTTATAGTAGTTTTTTAGTTTTTTTTCTTTTGGTTTATGTAATCTAACTTAAGTTAATTTAAGGGAAAAAAGAAAAAAAGGGAAATTTGTTATTAAGGAGAGGAGTGTTTCATGAACCCGGGGGTGGAATGAGGTTATATCTCAGAAAAGGACAGGAATCTGAGGTGCACTGGAAGGTTGGGGGAGTTTTCTTCCTTTGCCTTCTGCCTCAGTGTCTTCCCCCATCTCTCCTTTCTGCCCAGCAGCCTGGCTGGCTCCAGGCTTGGTGCAAGGAAAAGGGCAGGTTGGACACCCAAGAGAGCTGATAATCTCTGGACTGACAGACTTGGCTTCAGAAAGTTCTGCTCTATGATTTTGTGTCTATGTCTTTGGGTTCTGTTTTGTTTTGTTTTTTTCCTTTAATTAAAAAAAAAATGTTCTCCATGGAAATACATTCTCATTGTAAAAAAAAATTTGAACAATAAGTAAGTACTCAGAAGGAAATTGAGTAATTTTTCACACGCCTTCTTCTCTTTGCCCACAGAGGTAACTGCTGTTGGCTGCCAAGATTCTAGCCAACCTTTTTACATTTATGTGCCTACATAGTTATACTACAAATATCTCATTTTGTTTTGTCCTACATGCAGTTGTACCCTACATATTTTAATCAAGGTTGTTTTTTTTCTTTTCCACTTAATAATGTATTTTGTAGCTTCTTTGGTCAGTCTTTTCCTAAATTTCTTAAACATTTAAATTCCTTTGCAAATGTTCAACCTTGTCTCTGTGAACAAATAAATTTTTAAAAGTGTCTTTCTGTATGTGATTCAGAAAAGAGGATCAGGACCCCCCCTACCCAAAAGGGCACACTCATCTATCTTTAGAGCCGAGAGAGAAATGGCAGAGAGAACACAAGGCCCTACCCTTGGGACTATTATAAATTTTAGTCAACCTTTACCCAACACTTCTCCTCACACTTGCTTAATGTTTACTTCTTTTTAGTTGTTATAATTTTGCCATCTGTTATCTCTTCAGTTAATCTTTCAAAGTCCTGAACAACCTCAGTCCACAAATTTCTCAAATTTGGATGACTTCAAGTTCCTAAAAATCTCCAAGTTCCCATCATCTGGGAAAATCACAGGCCTCTCTCAAGTTTTTCAGCCTAAATAATTGCCTCTCTTAGGAGCCCCCAGATTTTCATCTGCTTCTTCCTGACCAGAGTTCTCTAGGGCATTGGTGACCTCATCCTCTAGGACTTCCAAGGCCTCAGACATCTGGGATATTTGAAGTGGGGGTCTACACACAGGTGAGGTCCTCACATAGTAATACCGCCTGGCCTCATATTTGGGTCATTATTGCCTTTCCCAAGTGCCTTAGACAATTCAGGCTGCTATAATAGAATACTGTAGACTGGGTGACTTATAAATTACAGAAATTTACTTTTCACAGTTTCAGAGTCTGCAAGTCCAACATGAGGTTCTGGTGAGAGCTCTCTTCTGGTTTGCCCACTGCCAACTTCTTGTATCCTCATGTGGCAGAAAGCACAGGAGGGCTCTCTGGGGTCTCTTTTATAAAGCCACTAATCCCATTTGTGAAGTCTCCACCTTCATGATGTAATCACCTGCCAAAGAACCCTGCCTCCTGATACCGTCATGCTAGTACTAGAATTTAACATTAGGGTTTCAACATACAAATTTGGGGGGACACAAATATTCAGTCAATAACGCCAAGGTAAAAGAGAATGAAACTTTAGCAATGAGCTCTAATTTATCCCTTGTCTTCTCAAAAAAAAAACTACTTCTCTCTGTCAAATGTAAAGATGTCTCATAGGGAGCCTGGCTGCTTCCCAGGGTGGCAGTATTTTAGCCCATGCTCTACTATCAGCTCTGCAAGTCTAGAAACTTGATATATTTATGCCAGCCTAGCTCACAGGAGATAGTTGCATAAATCAAAATGCCAATTTCTTACACTTTAGCTACTACTATACATCTTAGTTAAATACAAATACTATAATCATGTTGGCTCCCCATTGCCTATAGGTCATATAGGGTTAGGTCAAACTCCTTAGCTTGGCATTCAAGGCCTTTATAACCTGGCTGTGCCATTGGTTCTCATATGTCATGTATGTACTACTTTTATATTGTTCCCTTTGTTTACAATGTCCTTTCTGACTCTTTACCAGGCAAAGTCCTTATTTTAATTGAAGGTTCAGATCAAATATTCCCTTCTGTCAAAGACTTCTCTGGCCAGCCCTGCCCCTAGAGCAGGCTATATTAATTGCTCCCAATTCAATTACAGCCCTTATCTTATTAGATCATAACTCATATATACTCGTGCCTCCTTCCATTGTGTAGTGAACGCTTTGAGGACCAGAACTCTATTTCATGCTTCAAGGTAACCCAGAGTATAGCAGCACAAGAATCTCAGTAAATGTTGAACTGAATGGAACTTATGCATTTTTAGGTCCTGCAATTATTTCCTTTTATTTTCTAAGTACTTATAAAAATTAATTTTGAAAATGTCAGCCTGTCTCAGCTGTCTTCAGAGGAAAGAAGAAAAAGGGCGCCTGCTCACACTAGGACTGAGAAAAACATCCCCGGGGGCCAACGAAGGTGACAGCTGTAGAAATACAACTGAGGGACCCCACAGGGAAGGGAAAATTGCAGCAGAACAAGCCAAAACCTCTAATAGCAAATGCTTCTTTATAATTAGGAAATTTCCTTTGAAATCTTGTCTCTCCTCAAATCTGGAAATTTCTGGGTACTGTAAATGGAAGTCCTGGCTCCCATGTGTCCTCTCCATGTAGGTTCTCCTCTGTGTTTGTGGGCAGTAGGTGGAGGTCATCTTTCTCATTGGGACCTGTCTCAGGTGGGATAAGAACAATCAAGACGAGTGTTGGTTCATGGTTCCCCAACATCCCACCACCCTCCTTCTACCTAATCTAAAGATAAGTGTGATAATGTGGGAGAATGCAGTAGAACAGATCCTGTGAGACAAGGAAACTGAGGTCTCTGGAGAAAGAAAAAGCAGCCAGAGGCATGAATCCAGCCTGTCTTTGTTCTGGTGTTTCCTAATCTCATTATCACAGTGGCTCAGATCATACCTCTGCTTCCCCAGCTCCCCTCCCCTACTCCGACTCCTGAGTCTCCTGCAAACCCTTTAGACCTGCTACAGAAAGGGAGCTGGGAGCTGACTGTGGAGGACAGCCATAGACCAGGGTCCCCAGCCTTCCCTTGTGATCTGCATGGTGTTTACCAAGTCCCCAGGCTTGAAGTCATTTGTGGTGCTTTCTGCCTTACTAAAGAAAAATGGATTTTGCCTCATTTCCTGGTTCCTGTTTAAATATTTAGTTTAATCAGCACAGGCCCAAGTGCCTTTTCCATTTCCCCTGGTGCCTGGGAGCCATGCTGACACCACCATCATAAATAATATATCCAATCCCAGCAACATGCCACTGGCTGGGAGTCATGCTGTCCCTTAAGTCTCTGGGCCTTCCCTCTGCTGCTGTTGCTCTGGGAGAACCTGGACTAGAACAGAGATGTCAGTCTTGAGCCTTGAAAGTTTTGCCTTAAAGCCACTCCTTGAGGGAGTCATTGTGACAGGCAAGTGGTCCCTACTCCAGCCCAGATCTGAGGGGCCTTGTGGGGGGTGTGAGGGGGTGTGTGCTGGTGGGAAGGAGTGGGAGGAAATAAGAATGCCAAGGCCACAGAGTGTTCAAACTCTGCCTTCAGGGTTGCTCTGAGCTGGTCGAAAAACTTCAGGGCCATCTAGAAAGGTCCTACCTAGACTTTGCACGAGTGTAGAACAGAGGGCTGGGATACCTGCTAAGAAGAAGCAGCCAGGATCAAGGGCAGAGGAATAAGGAGACTCCATGAAATGTTGGGACCTTCTCTCCTCCCTCTGCCTCCAGAATTCTGGCTGCTAATATGGGCTTTCCCCTCTTCCAAAAACAGCCCAGGTTTCACCCCATTACACCAAAAGCCTGGAGGGAAAGCTGGGGCTTCCAAGGGATGGACACTGTCTCCTCATACAGAAAGGCACTAGTGATGGGATTTGGCTGGACAGGTCCTGGACATCCTTTGCCAAAACCTCTAAAAGGTTACATTGCCTCTAGGTACCCTCTCTTTGGAGCCAGAGCCAGCTCCTGTGATCTGTGCAATTAAATGGAAACCATTGTGTTGGTTGCCACTAATGACATTGTTCTGGCCTGACTTTGTAAAAGAAGCTCCTGGAGGCAGCTCTGTAATACACATGCTTTTTTCTTCCAGAATTTTGCAGAGATAAAAGGAGACAGAAACACCGATTTATTTACCCAGGAGTTCAAAGGTTAGCTTTGAGTCCTCCAATGTTTTCTATCCTTTTTAAAATCAAGAGCGCAAATAAATTTCCTTCAGTCTCTTTGAAGGGTCACTGCTACGAACTTACAGGTGAAGATAAAAGGAATAAATTCTGCTCTTCATCCCTCTGTCTGGGGGGTGTCATGAAGCCACCTGCCTGCCCTTGGAGTCATCTACACCATAGACTATCTAGGGCCAGAACACTACCAACTTGTTTGGAGCTGCCTAGGACATGCACAGTCAGGAGCCGCCAAAGGAGAGATGGAAGAGGAGTTGGTCTCCAATGACCGGCTCCTTGCCAAATCCAGTCCTTGATTTGTTGCTCCAGGTTGTCACAGTTGGACCCCTCCCTTTTTCATTTGGCTTCTGGGGCCTGTATTCCTCTGGCTTTTCTCTTTTTCCCTCAGTTGCCCTTTGTGGCACTCCTCTTCCTGATCACTACATGAGTAGTTCTCAGCCTTGGCTGCACATTAGAATTGCCTGAGGATTTTCTTTCTCAACTGAGAATCGAGGTTCATTCCATAGTAATTAAATCAGGATCTGGGGGAGGTGGGGCCCTGGTGCACCCAGAGTGTAGAACCAATCTCTGCTTTCAATGCTGGTCTGCTCTAGGGCTCAGGCTTCTGCCCTCTACTCCTGCTATGTGCTTCCCCTGGTGATCTGGCCTCAGCTTCATGGACTGCTTACACAGTGTTGACTCAAAAACTTGAAATTTTAGACTGGGTGTCTGTGCTGAGCTCCAGAGCCCAGATCCAATTGTCTATTTAACACCTCCAAACAGATATTTAGAAGCACTGCAAGTACTAATATACATTGATTTTTGCCCTCTCATCTCTTACATCCAATTCCTCATTCAGTAAGTATTGACTCTACCTTTAAAATATATCATCATTGACCATGACAGCTACTGTTCTATTCCAAACCTCTGTTACCTCTCTGCTTGAACTAGGTTTCCCTCCTTACTAGTGTCCTTGCTTCCATTACCCACAGTGTATCCTCTGCATTGCAGCCCGTGACCTTTGTCGGGGCGGGGAGGACTTTCAGAAGTCTTTATTTCAGGCCATGATATTACACATAACATCACTTATAATCAAGAAACTTTTTTTTTTATATGGAAAAATGCAGTAAGTAGCTCATACCCATGGAATTCACTTGTCTTCCCATGTGTCCCGTTACCAAGATGCAGTTCACCTGAAAAGGTGAGTGGCCCATGAAGCTATTACAACACTGGGGGTGAGGGGGAATAATGGCCTACATGATTAGGTGTTGTCCTACACGATGTGGTGTAGGATTTAAAAAGTTGGCCAGTATATGTTGCCATTTTCCCCATAACCATTATACACAGGCCTCAGAACTGCAGATGGATTTGGAAGTAGTCTCTCTCATTGTTACACCAAACAAAACACAGGAGTTTTGTTTTTCCATCACCATAAACTTTGGATTGGTGAGTTTGAATTCCTAGTCCCCAAAGGAGGTTTGATGCCCCCAGAAAACACAATCATGCTTTTTTGAATTGGAAGTCAAGACTGGCCCCTTTCTTGTGTTCTTTGTGTTCCAAAGGATATTTTAAAAACATAAACCAGATCCCCACCACTCCCACGTTAAAAACCTTCCAAAGGCTTCCCGTTATGTTTATAATAAAATCCAAACTCTTTACCATTGCCTACCAGGCCTTATGTGGTCTGGACGCAGCTCGCCTCCCTGATCTCATTTCCTGCCTCTACTGGCCTTCCTTGGTCATGAGAGGTCAAGCTGAGTTGTGATTTGGGGAATTTGCACTTGTTTTCCCTTTTCCTGGGATGTCACTCCCCAGGTGTCCCAGTAACTCACTACATCCCATCATTTAGGTCTCTTTTCTGTTCTGAGTGTGACCAAGAGGCCTTCCTTTGACCACCATTGTCACTTTTTATTCCCTTATTCTGATCTACTTTCTCTTGAACATTTATCTTTCTATATAGTGTATCCTTTTATATACTTGCTCATAGTCTTATCTTCCCCTTTAGACTACAATCATCACGGGGACAAGAACTTTATTTTGTTCACTGGTATATCCCCAGTGCCTTCAACAATGCTCTATATTTATTTGTTGAATGAAAAGGGCATTTTTGAAGATAAGCCTTATATTCTTAGTAGCCTCCCTTCTCCCATCACAGAAGCATGGATTGGGATCTGAGGAACCAGAGTGCTTCCTGACAAAGGAACCCAACTAAAAGGTTAAGTGCCTCACCATATTGGTAATCTGCTGCTCATGGGAATGTGTGATATCCTTCAGGCTGCTGCCACTGCCCTTAGCTGAGGGGCATAATATTTGAGGTTCTGTTCTCTTAGCACTAAGTCAAACAAGTCAGCTAGGAGGAAAGACAAACTGAGATAAGTTGAGTTCCATCTCAAGGGTTTGAGACAGATTTTGGAGTGTTGCTGGGCCCCCTTCTTTCCCTGTGTATTTCTCTTTTATTCTCTTATTCTGTTTCTGTGTCCCTTAGTTTCTGCATATAGTGCTCAGTGTTTTCTGACTGAATCTATGTTTATCTAAAATTAAGTGGAGGATACCATCTGTATTCGTTTCCTAGAGCTGCAGTAACAAATGACCACAAATTTATTCTCTCACAGTTCCGAAGGCCAGAAGTCAGAAATCAGGGTGTCAGCAGGGTTGTTCCTTCTGGAGGCACTGAGGGAGAATCCATTCCATATCTGGTGGTGGCTGGTGATCCTGGGCAGTTCTTGGCTTATAGCTGCATTACTCCAATCTATGCTTCCCCCTTCACATGGCCTTCTCTTCACTTTGTGTTTTCTGCCTCTTATAAGGACATTTAACATTGGATTTAGGGCTACCGTAGTCCAGGATGATCTTCCATCCAGATCCTTACTTAATTTTGTCTGCAAATGCTCTTTTTCTAAATAGTGTCACATTCACAGGTACCAGGTGGGCATATCTTTTGGGGGACCACCATTCAACCTACTACACCATCTTAGAGGCAAGACAGAGAGGTAGGGAATACAGTAGATGCTCCGTTAACTGGAACTCAAGCAACCAGCAAAAAAACCCCACTGAGCACTATATGCAGAAACAAATTTTTTTTGCTGGTTGCTAGAGATTTTGCCAGTTGGTTGAGTTCTGGCTAACAGAGAGTCTACTTACATTTATCTGGCATCTACCAATCCCCATGGGTGCTGATTAACTGAGAGTCTACTGTAGTCAATTCTTTTCGTCGTTCCTCCTCCACCCAACCCTGGCTGCTTTTCTAGAGCTTAGAGCAGACCTCTCTATCTCTGAGAAACTTGCTCACTGGCCCTTGTGGGATCGTCAGCCTGGGGCATTCTCCCTTGTCTTCACCCTCTGTCTTGGTCAGTGACTTGTGTGGCTCTCTGCCCATGCTCTGCATGTTTGCACATTTGGACCTGGACTCTGATCATCTGAACCCAGACCTGCTAAACCTGTTTTCACCCAAGCTGAAGGACTCAAGGAACCTGCTTCTTCCCCCGGGGCCAGGGTTTGGCTTACTTCTTAGACAAGACAGGCCAGGCTCTGTGCTGATGGTAACACAGACGAGGGTTTTTCCAGTCCAGACCTCTCTCTTTAGCTTTAGGTCTGTTCATCCATCTCTTTCCTAAAGAGGAAACATCTATCTACCTGGATGCTTCCAAAGGTATCTTGAACACAACCCATTCATCAACACTGAAACTTGTGAACTCCCTCCTCCCCAATTTGCCTCCCCTCCTGTATTTACTACTCATGAAATCATATCTCTCTCCACCCAGTTGATCATAACTTGATACTACTATCTGTTCACTCTATGCCTCCCCAAAGTCACCAGATCCTGAGGCTCCTACCTCCTAAATCTCTCTCAAACCCATTTACTTCTCTCACATTCCACTGGCTCTACCATCAGTTAGTCAAGACATCATCCCTTCTTACTAGCCTCCCAACTGATCTACTGGTCTGGATTTTCAGTCCTCTCCACTCTCTCTCTTTGCTGCAGCCTAGATATTCCTTTAAACATTGGCTAAAATATATCTTCAATACTTCCCATGCTGCCATAGGATTCTTTTTCCTGCCCCAAACCCTCTACTGCCCAGCCATTTCTCGTTCAAATCCTCAGCACTCCATAGGCTAAAAAAAAGGAAGCACTAAAGTCAATTAGGTTAAACTTCTAGGGCAGGCATGTCCAACATGTGGCCCAGGATGGCTGTGAATATGGTCCAACACAAATTCTTAAAACTTAAGAGATATTTTGTGACTTTTTTTTTTTTTTTTTTTTTTTTTTTTTTTTTTTTAGCACATCAGCTATCGTTAATGTTAGTGTGCTTTATGTGTGGCCCAAGACAATTCTTCTTCCATTGTGGTCCAGGGAAGTCAAAAGGTTGGATGCTGCTATTTTTAGGGGCTCATCTCTGTTCTCATTGTGACTTTCAGGTCCTTTTCCACTACCTGGAGGCAATGTTGTCACTAGAGAAGGAACCTCTTGTGGATGCAACCAAATGGCTGAGCTACTATTCCCCTTTAGGAGTATGAGGGAACCTTGGAATCCTAAAACCCAACACTTCCAAAAAGCAGGACATTCTGGGATTGGTCTTGGGTTTCCTGTTTTTAGCACAGGGGATCAATTGAAAGAGGAGCTTCAGAACTGGAGAAGCTACTTTGGTTTCCTTTCCCTTAGGGGCTCCCTTGCTTCAATTCTTGCTGTCAGATACCTACCTTTCTCATGGGATACAATCATCCACCTTTAAAACCCGGAACCTCCTTAGAATAGCTGAAAGAGTTTGACTTTTTTAAAAAAAGAATTTTACCATATAACAAAATATGTTCATGAAAGAAAAAAAAAGAGAAACAAATCATAGAAAACACAAACAAGTTATAACCCCTTATCTAAAGCCTAGTGTCTGGTTTCAGATTACTGTAATTACATTCTAGACCCCTCGGCTCCTTTCCTGAGTTCAATATCACAAAGCTCCTAGACTTTGTGGCCAGCCCTGTCTTATTTTTTTGCATGTATAAAAACTCCATCCTGAAGTTGAAACAAAACCAACATTCTGTCTCATTTATAGCTTTCTTGCAGTGTCCACTTCTCTTCAGCTAAATGGTGGGACACTGGAGACTGACACAGAGAATGTCCTGGGCTTTTAGGCAATCCCTTATCTGGTTCTTTAATCACACCAGTCATGCTAGGAAACTTTACCCATGGGAGGACTCGATTTGCCCTGAGAGACACTTCTTCCTTTGTAATAAGGATGGCTGGATTAGAGAAAGGGGACCTAGTCATTATGAAGCTCTTAAACATATGCGGAACACTTATATATGAGTATTTTAATGTTTGCATAAGCCTTTGCTGTAGGTGTTAATCACTAGTTAATACTCGTATTTTGTAGAATTTGAGGCTGAGAGGGGTTAAGTTACTTTTTTAAAGTCTTAAAAGCTAAACAGCCAAACTAAGAGTGAAGTTGGGCTGGTTGTTGGGGCCCATTGGTGACAAGTTTGTGACCTGAACCATGCAGCATAAGTAGGCAGAGGTGCCTTTGCTTTCTTTGAAGGTACAGGCTTTTCCACCTCTTTGTCTAGTTGGAGGGATTCTTTCAGTCTATAAACACTTGCTGAACTCCCTTTTGTGCATACCTCTTTGGTATTAGGAGTTTCATGGACAAAATTTTGGCATTCGAGTTCTCTAACTATATTGAGCCCATCATTCATTGGCATTTTTTTTTTCAGATATCAAGCCCATCATTCACTGGCACTTATTCTTTCAGGTACTGAGCACCTACTATGTCAAAGACACTAGCCTAGGAGCTTGAAGTGGAAGAGGCTAACTACACAGAATCTAGAGGAAGGAAAGGGCCTGAGTTTTGTCACCATCACTACCTCGTGCTCTTTCCCATCAAATCTCTGAGGCCTTTGGCGGGGGGGGGGGGGGGGGGGGGGGGGGGGGGGGGGTGGCTTCTGGATAGGGCTGTTCCTAAGGGGAGGAAGTGGGTATGGGCAGAGGGAGTTTTCTTGGCACCTTTTGTTCATTTATTGAAGTTAGTATAGTCATCACAAACACCTGGAAAGGATGCACAAAGCTGGGGAAATGAAACAGGCAGACAAGGAACTAACAGAAATGCAGAAATATTTTGACAAGGAGAAATTGCTTATTTATTTAAAAATAATAGGAAAACCCCTTAAAACTTGTGATCCATTCCTTTGCAGACTATGGATTCCAGGTGGCCTTTTTACTTGGAGAAAGAATTTCTGGTTTAGAGAATTCTAAACCAGAGGCAAGGGCTGAATTATAATCCCACTACGGTTGCCAGTTTACTGGATGACTCCAGGTGAATTATTCTACTACGATGTGTCATCTCACAAATGCAGTGATAGCAGAGAAGTCACAATATGTTTTTGGTGGGATCTCCAATGTAAGGATTTTGATAAACAACAGCTATGCAGTGTGCATAACAGAATACTTTTGTTTTTTTCTCTGCGTCAAAAGAGCTGACCCAATCTCGCAATTTGACACATGGTATAAAACCCTTGGGAATCTGAAACTTTCCGGAGTTAAAAAAAAAAAAAAAGCAACAGGCACCTGTTATTTGCATAGTGCTCTATGTAGAATAGTTTACAGAGTTTTTTCAGATATCTTCCAAACTGATCCTCACCCGACTCCACCCGTGAAGTGGAATTAGTGTTCCCCTTTTACAGTTAAGAAATCTTCCCAGCCAGAGAGCTACAAAAAAACAAAACAAAACAACAAAACAAAAATCTTGGATCACAGTCAATCAAAGTAATTCAAGCAAAAGTGCTTTATTTTTTTGTTTTATTCTTTTTACTTTGCCTCAGCTATCTAGAAAATTACTTTTTCACCTCAATAATTTGTAACAATGTACCATCACAAATGCCATCACCAGACAAACAAAACACGATCTTTTCTGGGGACGCCTCCCATCCCTGCACAGACCCCAAAACTAGAGTCAACAACACATAGCTGTAAATCACCAGAAGCTCCAAACATTCCACAACAGTAAGGGATCATCTTCATGTTTATTATACAATAATGCCTGGGAGTAGTTTGGAATGGATTGGCCTCTCTAAAGTTGTGCTCCTTTGGGGGATAGCCAGCTACGATTCAACTCCACTTGGTTTTTTATTTCAGTGAAGGTATGAATGCTGAGAAAACAGGGATTGTCTAGAGAATTAACATGGGAAAATAATAACTATGAAAAGCTCTAGGCACACAACCAAGTTAACTGTCCAACAATCAACAGCAGGCTGATTGACACTACTCCCACCTTTGGGGTTGATGAAGAACTGCAGAGCCCGGCTCCCCTAAGAAGAAAGGAACACCCTCCTCCCGCCCTCTTCTCCCAGCAGGGCAGCGATGCATACATATGGCCTGTCTAAAGGCACGTCTTCCAGGTGTGGGAGAGCGGGCTCTCTTCAGCCCAGTTTTGGGGTGGGCGTTGATAGACCTGGCAATGCAGTTAGGGTGGGCTTGGAAAGGAGCCAGCTTTTCTAGCCTAGTCCACAGCTTAGGTCTCTGCCTGGGGAAGCGGGAAGCACCTGGGGTCCTTCTGGCCCCAGGGCCTACAGGCTCCAGGCCCGCCGCATTAACAGGGAAGGCTCCCTGCCGCGTGCACTTATTTGCATCCAAGTGTGTGCTTCGAGACCGGAACTCAAGACCTGGAGGTCACATTTACTGGGGCTCCCAGGGACGAAGGCAAAGAGGAAGAGCGTCTTTGGGTGGGCAAGTGACAGGGCGCGCTGGGTGGGGCGGTAGGGGCTCCGGAGAGGCTGAACCCTTGTCTCCACCCCAATTCCCTAATGGCCCCCAGTCCGCATTTCCGAGTGCAAGCCTCCCCCTGGGTCAGGACCCTTGCCCTAGGATTCTCCACTTTAATCAAGGCCCCCCAAACCTACCCCCTCCCCAGTTCCCTGAAGGGCCGGCTGCTCTCCGACCTCCCCTGGCTGGGCCCACTTGCCCGAGGCTGAGGGCGGGCACCTGCCCCCACCCCTCGGCGTCCCCTCCCCTTCACTTCCCCCTTCCCTCGTTCCCTCCTGCCCCTCCCCCCCGTGGCGAGGCGGCGGCGGCGGCGGCAGCGGCGGCCGACGAGGCTGAGGCGGTGGCGGCGGCAGCGGCGGCGGGCGGGGCTCGGCTCGGGCTCCGCGGGCGGGCGGGCGGACATGGCGGCCAACATGTACCGGGTCGGAGGTAGGAAGACTCGGCCCGACCCGGCCCATCTGGGAGCGGGTTCCGGGAGTGGGGGGTTGAGGCGAGTTCACCCTAACCACTGGGAGCCACGGGCGTCCGGGCCGAGGGCGTGGGGGGCAGGGGTCGCCAGAGCCCGCAGAGCGGGCCGGGGCTCCCCACCGCACCATCCTCCCCTTCCTTCCCTCCTCCCCCCACCGCTGCTCGCAAGGGGCCTAGGCGCTTTACCCCCCCACCTGCCCAGTGTTTTAGGGCCAGGCCTGTACTTGGGGGTGTGAGTTATCAGACGTCCTCCTCGAAACTCCCATGGGGATAGGGGCCGTCGAGCCCCCCAGTAGGGTGGTCTTTCCTCGCGTGGCTTCTGAGCAGTAGTGGTTGGAAGGGATGGTGGGCATCCCCCCCACCCCACCTTCTCTTCAGTGGGAGTGTGGGGTGGGGGTGGGGGGCGATGGGGGCCCAGCCACGGGCACAGCTGGACAGGCCTGTTTGCGGGGACAGGGCCCTGCACCCCTCCTTACACCTCCCGTTTCTTAACTACCCCCATGGGGCTTAGTGGGGCCAGGGCACCGCAGCCAGAGGTGGGGAGTTGAGCTCAGCCTGGACGTTTGCTCTCCTGTCTGCCTCCTTCCCAGCCTACTGCAGGAGAGAGAAATAAGGTCAAACAAACTTTCTCCCTACTCACGACACCCTCCTCCCTCTTTCCTGGTAAAATAATAATTCAGATAAGTGGTGTGTTTGTGTGTGAGACTTGCTTTTGCCTCTCTGCTCATTAGCTGAGCTCCTGATGGATGGTGTTGGGAATGGCCTGGCTAAATGAGGCCACTTTGCAGAAGAGAGACAGGAAAGAGCCACTAAGACAATAACAATGCAGCCCAGCCTCTCAAATAAACACACACAGTGGGAAGTTTCCAGCGAGCCTATTAGATGAGAGGAAAAGCCACATTTGAAAAATTTTATCCTTTTTGTTGAAAGGTTGCAGCGATTATTTTTTTTAAATAACAAGACCCTAAATGGATCTGGATTACGAACGGTAAAAGATTATTAAAAAGACTGATAATATCTTGGAGAGCTCTGTCTCTCAGAAAGTAACCCCCTCCCCATTTCCCCCCCTCATCTTCCTTGCTAGAACTGTGGAAAAGTTTTGTCAATGTGCCTCCTCTTAACCTGCCTTCTCTGCTCACCTGAGTGCATTCATTATCTATCTGTCTATTTATTAAAGTTGATTGAAATGTACTTTGGGCTGTTGAGCCTTTCAGGATGCTCAGAATTGGTCTTAGGTCAATAGTTTTATGAGAAGCATACTCCTGGGCAAACTGGATTGGAGGGAAAAGATGTGGAAGCAGTTGCAGTATGAAAGGCACACATGTTTAGTCAGCCCTGACTGCTCAGTGATGACAAAAGGTGTCTTTTTGTTTGTTATTAAAGAAATGACATGTGCGGGACAAGAGTCTAGGAGAACTTGATAAAACATTAATAGAAATGAAAATGCAGGAAAATAAGGGTCTGTGAATAGTAGGCACATGAGGATATATTAAGGTTGCATTACTAAGTTTGCTTTTAGCAGGGAATGAATTGCATGCTTCATTTTGAATGTGAATTGCCTAATATAGAAAGTCATAGATTGGCAAATGTGAACTTTCGCTTGAAAAGATTAAGCTCTTTACCTCTTTTAATTACAGATTATGTCTACTTTGAGAATTCCTCCAGCAACCCATACCTAATAAGGAGGATAGAAGAACTCAACAAGGTATACACTTGGTGTTTTTGATTCTGATATTAAAAAATAATTGTTTTCCATTGAAGCTAATTGGGTAAAGGGCCTAAGAGGTGATTTTACTTTTAGTTCCATACTCTCTGAAAGTAGAGCTTTTAGATTAGAGTTATTCAGGATTCCGAATATTCTTTGACTTTTTATAATTACCTCTGATATTAAATGTTACTGAATATTTAACATCCATAGATTTCTTCAGATTGCTTAGAACTTCTCAGAGCAGTCCCTTTTTATATTTAGAGATGTAATTCTTATTTCTGCCTTTTTAGTGAATTAATTTTCTCCTATCTTTGAAAGGAGAGGATGCTAGAAAATAGAATGTTGAAGGGAATTTGTAGAATTCTGGTCTAGGCTAACTAATAATACAGTTTTGGTGTAATACAAAGTGGCTTTGTACCCTAGGCCCAAGTAAATAAAATTTTTACATTAAGGTCTGTCCCTGATCACAGGTGTTCAGGACATCAGAGGCATTATGGCTGCAATAGATAAGGTTTTACAATGGAGGCACATGAAAACAGTCATAAACTACACAAACCATAGATTTCTCATGGCGCTTTGGTTTCCTCCAAATCACTTTGAGGGTTATTTGTGTGAGAATTCATAGTGTTCAAATGTTTGGGGTTGTCTAGTTCAAACCCTTCCCCCAAAATGCCATCTAGAGACTACTCCAGTTCTGAGGCCTACGAAGCCAGATCTGGCTAAGGGTATTCCTGGCTTACAAGTCTTGAGAGCTTGGTTTGCTTCTGGGATTACTATAGGGGCCTCGCATTTTTAAAACTTCTGTAGTATTTGAGGCCACCACCAAACGAAGACATTGGCATCAGGCCTGGATCAATCTGTGGGCTGGGACTCTCCCTTTGACCTCTGCTCTTGCTGCCTCTGCCTCACTCATTTGTCTCCAGGCACAGTAGACTAGGACTGATTAGTTGCTACCATTCCCCTGTACCTTGCTTTTTTTTAAATGCCTTTATCACCTTCATGTATACTTAACTGTTGTGTTTATTTTCATTGCCTGTTTTCCCAAACTAGAATTAGAATATAAGCTCTGTGTGTGTAATGATCTTTTCTGTTCAATTAATACATCCCAACTGGCACATAGTTATGGCATTCAAGTAAATATTTGTTGAATTAATGGATTTCTCAAGTGTCTGATGTTATAATACTTGTACGTAGTTTTACTGTTTACAAAGTATTTTGATTCATTAATTTTTCAGATATTTCTCAGGACCTGCTGCTTGCCAGGCACCTTTAGATAGGAACTTTTAGGAAACCGGGGGTGAACAAAAATAAAAATCGGTCCAGTAGTTCAGACAGACATCAGCCACAGTGGGACAAGTGCAGCTGTGTGAAATTTACAAATGTCAGACATGATGTTCTGAAAGCATATAATCTGGGGATTCACATTTGTTAACCTCTTTTGAGCCTTACAGTAACCTTAAACCTTTAAGATAGATGTGTTAAGCATTGTAGCTGTGAGGCCTACAGTGGTTAAATGACTGGGTTACACACAGAACTTGAACCTGGATCATTCCACACTCCTTTATCGTTATATTGGCATTCATTTCACCCCCAACACCCATCCTTACTTTCTCCCTGCTCTTCTATATTCAGCATAGTCATTAATATAATAATGGTCTTTTGGGGGCTGGAGATGACTGACCTGTGAGAAATGGGTTCTCTGTAATTTCAGGGAATAGCAGTTTGACTGGATGGAATACTGGTCAAGAGGAACTGTGAGATTGGCTAAATACTAAATATTATTTTGGGCCTTTATTTATGAAGGGATGTGAAAAAGGTATCTTATTTTAAATAATTCATTGCAGAGATATTTATTAAGCATCTGTTCTACACTAGGCACTATGTTAGACTTAGAGTTACAACAGTGAGCAATGTGGATGGACATGTTCTCTGCACACACTACACTTTCTCATGAAGGAGATGTGGGAGACACATGAAAAATTGACAGAATAAAGAAACGAGTGCTAGTGTTAGCTTCTAAGAAGGAAATAAGCACAAGCTTTGACATAAGGAATAAAAGAGGTCACTTCTTTTGGATAAGGAAAAAATGAACTTCACGGACATTGAAGTTACGGCCTATAGGATGAGGAAGAGGTAGTCATGGGAGAGAGGCCACAAGAGTGTTCTAGAAAGGCCTAGAGAAAAATCTGAGGTCAAGTTGGCAAAGTAGATTGGAAAAGCCAAATAATCAACTTTAAGAACACTTGATATATAATTGATAAGTCAGGAGAAGAAGGGACATTTAATTTATTTTATTAACTATCTTCTAAGTAGAATTTTTAAACCAAATTCCTAGATAAGCTGTCAACCACCATTGTTATAGAAAATTCACTTTTTTTTTTAGAAAATTCACTTTTATGGATTGTCTCCTGGGTTTTAAAAAACTCCTCTTTGAAATGTTACTTGCTTAGTTTGAAAGCTGAATTATGATATTTCTTCTTTTTAATTTCAGTAATATATCTTAATCTCAATTTTTGCTGGAATAGTTTTGGGAACTTTTATGTATAAAACTAAATACCAGTTGATAAATACAATTCAATAGCGTTTGTCTTATATTCCCTCTTTTCCTCTCTCCTACTTTGTTCCCAGATATAGGGAAGATGATCTCTTGGAGGAAGAATATAAGGTTAAAATAGAAAGGAACTTTTTGGTAAATTTTAATTTAGTTGCTATCTAGGTTTGGTGTTGCTCTTACTTCTAAAGTTTGAGTGCATACATGTTGAAAAGTCTTTAAGTATGTAATGAGGATGTAGTCCCAGGAAGTTTTGGAAGTTATGCTTTGTGGATAAATTAGTGTTTTATTTGCTATTGGTGTTTTTTGTTTGTATGTTGTCTAATTTATATGTATCTTCATATTCCATATATTTTATTAGTCTTCTGACTTGCTCTGAGATTCATTTTAATGTTTAGGGCCTTATTTTCTTGATGGGGGAGGGGAGTTACTAACTTATTTAAGCATCTGGTGAGCCCCCCTTCACCCCCATCTACATGTGCACATACAAGGTTTTGCACATAATATCAGGAGATTCCTTCAAAGCTGTTTCATGGAACCCAGGTTAAGTCCCCTCCTGCCATTTGGGATCTTCTGGGAAATAAGGACAGAAATTGGGAAAGTAAAGTCCCTTTCCACTTGTTCTTTACTTTGGATAAACCATGGACTTTCTGAAATGGAAAGTGTTTTTTAAAAAACATTTAAAAAAAAAATAATGTACTTTCTAAGTCTGGGATAGAAACAGATAAGAGTATGAGGTTAACTAAAATGATTTTATTGTTGTTTTATAAGTGGGTGGTTCCCTGGCTGGGAATCGAACCTAGGCCGCAGCGTTCACAGCGCGGAAGCCTAGCCACTACACCACCAGGGAACTCCCTAAAATGATTTTAGGACTTAAGAAAAGTCTTTCATTACTAGAGGTTATTTTAGTATTCGTATTTGACAGAACACAGATTTAAGAGGCTGCGACCTAAATGGACAAAAGAACCCAGGAAAGAAATTCATGTTCATTGTGGGTTCTTCTTTATACATGTCCCCACTTTTCCTACCTGTGAATATTTGCTCAGGGCCTTCCTTTTTCTTACACTACTCAGTCCTCTAGGCTTTACCTGTTGGACTCCGTTCCTTTTTTCCTAATCACCACCCCATTTCCTGTTCCGTGAGGCTTTTTCTGCCCTTCCCCCAACAGATTGTACTTCTGCCTCCAGAGGGAGAAGTGAGTCTGAAGGGGAGAGGGGGAAGTGAAGGAATATAGTGCTGGGAATATTGTCAGGGATGTTTTATCTTTATGCATTAGTTTTGGGGAACCAGTAAAGGTTTCTAATAAGGTGTGGGACAATATTACAACAGGGTTTTGGAAGGTTGGGGAGGAGATCACAGGTGACCAGGCATCCTTGCTGGAGTAGGGTTCAGTGAGAGTAGGCACCATCTTATCTGCAGTGATTAGCTCAGTGCCTGGGCACATAGAAAGGGCTCAAAAGAAATTTGGTGAATAACCAACGGGGAAGAAATATACGAGCCTAGGTCTTAGAGCAGTGCATTTTCAACTGTTAATGGTGAAGGATTTTTAAGAATTTTCAGTATCTCAGACTGCTTTGTACAATTAAAAAAGGTAGAAAAATGAAATTTAAAATAGACTTATCAAAATACAGGCCCCCATTTTTCATTGTTAGGTTTAATGGCTATAAAATCAACTTTTAAGTGGTGTAATACTCTCTCAATCCTGCACCCATTTCATTACACAGTGATTGTTGTAGACCGGGCCTTGGACCACAATTTGAGTAGCTCAGTTGTAAAGGGTGCTTGGATGGGGTGGGGTGGGGTGGTGTGTGTGTGTGTGTGTGTTGTAGAGACATAGTATAGCTATCTGTAAACTGCCTAATAGCCAAGTGTGTGCATAGTTCAGAAGACTATTTATTTTGAACTATGCCCCTCCACCGCAAGCAGGTTTAAATAAGAATTTAATTAGCTTTGTAGAGTATCCCTGTGGAAGAAACTCCTAGTGAGGCAGAAAAAAATATGCCTTGAAACTCTTGCTTTGGGTTTTTAACATACTTCTGTGTCAAGAAGACAAAAATGATAAAGTGCTTATAATTCAAGTCATTGATAAATTTTATTTACATGGAAATATTGGGTGGTTCATTTAGCAGATTATTGAATCATTACTTCTGGAGGATGTATTTGATCACAATATTGTGAAATATACAAAGAAGCACTTTGGTTAGGATTTAACATGATTTCAATTTTAAGGGGCAGTATTTCTCCAAGACTATTTTTTACTCTAAAACTACTGCTGAACTTCATAAAATTGACACATTCACTGCAGCACATATATATTCTTATTTCCTTATGTTTGAATATATCTGTAAGCTCAGAAAGAATTCTGAAAGTTTGTTTTCAGTGTGTTTGAAATTGGAAATCACAAAAATATTTTATTGTACCCTGTGTTTTTATAAGGAACTTTGTAATGAATGATTGACCTTCTTGATAGCTCTCAGAATTCATAAAGGAGAGTTTGAGCCTGGGCCCCAGCTGCAGTAAATTAAAACCTAACTGAATATTGATTTTATTCCAGTCTGTAGTCAGAAAAAAATAAGAGCGTCAGTGTTAATAACTCAAGGTTTTTAATACTTTAATATTTGAAGGTAAAGTAAGTACTACTAAGATTATTGACTATTAGGGATTCATAGACTCCCTTGGGCTAGAGAATACTTTTCCAAGTCATCTGGCCCATTCTACATGCTGGCTGCCCCACACCTATAGAGCTTTACCATCCATCCAATGTGGGGGTGGGTGTTCAAGAGAGGGCTGGGTGATTGTACTCAGCCTGTGCTTCTGGTAGTGGGTTTGGAGGAGATATGTTTAATGGCTTTTTAAATAAGTTCTCTTGTGACTGTTGAAGTTTTTGGGATTAGTTTCTTAAGGCTAATCAGATTTAATCACATTTGGGTTTAGTCATTAAAATGGTCTGATTGCTTTAGTTTAATTGATGCCAGTAGGTTATTTTATGTTCACAGTTCAGTTTCACTTGGAACCTGAACAAATGTTGTTCATCCTTAATTTGAAATTTTTAGCTCTCTGATTTATCCTGCAGTTGTGGTTGACACAGTGTAAATGAGAGTGATCTTATAATTGTGTTATATCTAATTTTTTTTTAATAAACTATTTAAATCTAATATTCAGCACAAATGACTTTTATTTTTCTTATTTTTTAGACTGCAACTGGCAATGTGGAAGCAAAAGTTGTGTGCTTTTATAGACGACGAGATATTTCCAACACTCTTATAATGCTTGCAGACAAGCACGCTAGTAAGTGATTTTTTTTTCTTGGATTACCAAAAACATGTTTTATCATTTTCTATGATATGAGGAAAAATACTTTTTGTTACCTGTACCTTTTTGCTTTCCCATTTGTCTTTCTCTTACTTTAGATGGGAGTAAGTTTTGCGGCGGTACTTGGTGTTTTAGTATATACTTTTTAGGTCATATCAGATGTTTATTAATTAGTCAAAATGTTGAAATAGAGGTTTTTGCAAGTAGGCTTTAGTGGACAATCAGGGCAGTGTTTTGCCATCTCCCTTTTTTTTTCTTACTTTATTTTATTATTAAATTTGTTGGGGTGACATTGGTGAGTAAAATTATATCGGTTTCAGGTGTACAATTCTATAATCTGTGTGTGTTGCACTGTGTGCTCACTTCTTAGAGTCAGTTCTCCTTCCATCACCGTGTATTTGACCCACTCCCTCCTCCACCAACCCCCTTCCTTCTTACCCTCTGTCAGTCATGAAACTATTGTCTATATCCACGAGTTTTTGTTTCTTTGTCTTGTTCCTTTGTTGTTTTCAGTTTTATATCCCACATATGAGTGAAGTCATGGTTCTTGACTTTTTCTGTCTGATATATTTTGCTTAGCATGATAATCTTAAGATCCATCTATGTTGATGCAAATGGCAGTATTTCATTTCTTTCTTCCGGCTGAGTAATATTCCATTGTGTACATGTACCACAGCTTCTTTATCCAATTGTCTATTGAAGGACACTTTGGTTGTTTCTATGTCTTGGCCACTGTGAATATTGCTGCAATGAATATTGCTGCAATGAACATTGCGGTACATCGATTGTTGGGGATAGAAGTTTTCAGATTTTTTTGGAGATACCCAGAAAAGGCATTGCTGGGTCATATGGTAATTCTATTCTTAATTTTTTGAGGAACCTCCATAGCTGTTTATAGTATTAGTATGTATGGAAAAAATTGCTACAAAAAGAAGTACAAAGTGATATTTAGATATGGGTTCATGTAGATAGCAACTTTAAGCGCTTCTTTGTATCTTTATTTATTTTTTTTGTCCTGTCAACAGTTTTGACATATTTTAACACCTTCGATTTTTTAAAATAACAATCATAAGTGATTTAAATTTTAAGAAAAAAGGCATATATTGACTATAAGTACTTTATCTTAAAAGCCATTTTCACCCTGCAGAATACAAGAGGCCAAGCTCATATGTATGTATATTTTTCATTTTGATACTGTGATCTGTAATACTCTGGTCTTGGGGGGGTCTGGAGGCTTTAGAAGTAATTTGGTATTGGGTTACAGGATGCTGTAGTGTGTACAGATCTGTTCTGTGTCCACTTGAGAAATCTTTCTCCACTGTGTTGCCATTTTAACCAGGCAGATCAGTTATCTTGTAAGTTAAATTCCTACTATATATTCTGTTACATAATTCATAGTGTTTTTCAATTTCTTTCTGCTTTTGTATAGAAAATATTTATCAAGATATGGGTTGTTGTGTAATATTTATAAATTACATATTGACAGATTCAAGGCATTCATATTTGTGCCTCATATATGAGGACAAAATAATTATTTTTTTTAAAATGACATATCAATCAGTTATTTTAGCCATAGCCAAAATCTATTGTTGCATAGATGTTGTTAAAGCATTTATGCAAATTATTTGGATTTTATTCACTGTTTACAATATACAGATAAATGTCTCATTTATATTCCTATACTTTTGGATTTAATTTAGCTTCTAATGTAGCTTGTAAAGTTGTTGCTGCAAAGGTAGTGAAGTTTAAAGATTGTTAGGGGATCTGCTCACTGTTCATGGGGGTGGGTTCTAAGCATGTTTGAATCTTGGGGCTATTTAAAAATCAAGTTTTTCAGAATTGGTTAGGCTCTTGATATAAACCAAATTTTAAGAGACTTATGAATCAGATCAGTCAAATTATATACTAGCATGCATGCATGCATATTAGAGAAAGACCTGGGTTTATATTCTGGTTTGCTACTTGTTGCTTTGGAAAAATTTCTTCTCACTCATCTCCGTTTTCCTTGTTTGTAAAATGGGATTGAATAAAATTATCTCATTTTATGTTATATATATTTTGCCACAATTTTAAAAATTAAGGGAAAAAATTATACCAGTGTTTATATGAGGAGTAAATCACCTAAGGAAAGGCTCATAATCAATGGGTACTTAATAAATGTCACTTGGATTTTCTATCTCGTTAGTAATTTGTAGAGCATCTTTTTGGGTGGATTACTTATATCTATATCTACCTGTTTTCATTCATTATTTATTGATTTTACTCTCAATTCATTGGAGTTAGAAGTATCTTACTATATTTCTGCTGGTGTGACTAAAACTTAAGACAGGGGAGAACAAATAAAATTGCCTGAATAGTTTCTGCTTTATAGAGGCTATAAGGGAGGATTAATAGAGTGTCTTTTATTAGAAAGAGTCCTGAGTGTAGGTGACACTTAATTTCCTAAGTCTTAGTTTATCCATTTAAGAAACTTTTCATTGTGAACTCTTTAGAGCTCTTACTGCTGAAGATTTCAAATGTACAAAAGCCAGAGAATATGAGGTCTGATAATTAAGTTTGTGAACTCACCCTAGAAAAAGTGCTGCATACCTCACTGCTG
Organism: Lyroderma lyra; assembly: GCA_004026885.1. NCBI lineage: Eukaryota > Metazoa > Chordata > Mammalia > Chiroptera > Megadermatidae > Lyroderma > Lyroderma lyra. The sequence continues at coordinate 141,514 of PVJL010001837.1, forward strand.
AATATCACGATGGTCACCTTTCAAGTACTCCCCCTGGGAAGCTATGCATTGACCCAAGTGCCTAATCCACCCTTCAAAGCAGTTTTGGAACTCCTTTTCTGGAATGGCCATCAGAACCGTTATACTACACTTGATGTCCTGAATGCCATAAAAATATCTTTCTTTCAATCTTTCCTTTATCTTTGGGGGGTCAGATCAGGTGAATAGGGAGGGTATTCCAATTCTATTATTTGTTTACTGGCTAAAAACTCCCTCCCAAGACAGTACCGTGTAAGTTGGTGCATTGTCCAGATCCAAGAGCTATGAGTTGGAGCAAAATTCAGGCCGTTTTTGTCTAACTTTTTTTTTTTTTTTTTTTGCTTTTTGGTATGTGGGTAGCTCCCTGAATTGGGAATCGAACCCAGGCTGCAGCACTGACAGCGCCAGCGCCGAAGCCTTAAGCCACTACACCATCAGGGAACTCCCATTTTCGTCTAACTTTTTCATGCAGCCTTTTCAACACTTTAAAATCGTAAATGTGATTGACTGTTCATTTGGTACAAATTCATAATGAACGATTCCCTCTGATATCAAATAGGGTTAGCAACGTTGTTGGGACTCTTGATTTAGTCTGACGGAACTTTTTTGGTCATGGAGAATTGGCTGACTTCCATTGTGCACTTTGACACTTGTTTCAGGGATATATTGGCACACCCATGTTTTATCACCGTGATAACACGGCCCAAAACATCATCTTGCCTCTCCAAAAGGTCTTGGCAAACTTAGACTCTCCTTTGCTTTTGTTCATCGGTGAGCTCCTTCGATCAATTTTGCACACACCTTTCTCAAGATTTTCAGTTAAGATTTTCCTTACTGTTTCTCTATCGAAGTTTACTTGCTCTGCTATGCTTCTCATAGTGATGATTTTGATGCACAAGTCGATGAATTTTTGCAATGTTTTCATCATTTCTGCTCGTTACTGGCCACCCTGACCTCTCTTCATCAGTAACACTTTCTCTTCCCTAAGAAAAACATTTAATCCATTTGTACATCTGTTTTCTTCATAGCATTATCCCCATAAACTTGGACTAACATGTCCCTGATTTCACTTTTACTCTTGCTAAGTTTAACAAGAAATGTAATGTTTGTTCATTGCTCTAATTCAAGCTCTGACATTCTTGAGAAAGCACACAAATATATGCAAAAGTAGTGAATGCCACTCAGCAAGACACTGCCAACATTGACACGAACACAGCTGTGAGACAAATGTACCAAGGTTATGAAACCTTACTAAATTGTTTGTACAGTGCTGCCAATCTAAGTGCATGGTGGCAAGTTTGCAAACTTAATTGTCAGGCCTCATAGTGTCATACACCTGATGTTTCCATTACTCTCCTTTAACAGTTATCAATACATGACCAATTGATTCATCTACTAGATTCCTATTCACTTGTAAGAATCTCAGTATGTATTTCTTTTTTGGGGTGGGATGGGGTGGTTCCCTGGCTGGGAATCGAACCCAAGCCACATCGTTGAGAGCGCCAAAGCCTAGCCACTGCACTACCAGGGAACCCGCTTCAGTATGTATTTCTAACAGATATTGCCTCATTGAAACTTACAGTGCCAAGAATATACGATGCCCTTTACCCAGTTCAGCAATTAACATTTTGCCCTATAGACTTTTATCATTTTTGTATATATGAAGGCTATCTGGAAAGTATTCATCCATGTGATAGGAAAAATACAGACATTTATGGCTGAATTTTTTTCCAGACAGCCCTCATATGTGATATATATATATATATATTTCCCCCGCCCCGAACAATTTGAGATTAAGGTTGGAGACTTCAGCGTGTTTTTCTTACATGCAAAGAAATTCTTTTTTTTGAAATTCTTTTACATAGCCACAGTATAGTAAACAAGTCAAGAAACCTAATATTTACCCAAAACTATGATTTCAGTCTTTTCAATTTCATGTCTGAATGGTGTTCTTTATAGCTATATATTTTTTCCTTAGTCTAGATAAAATTGAGGCTTACATACTATTGTCATGTCTCCTTTATAAGAAACCAGTTCCTTAGTCTGTCTTTGTTTTTTGACCTAAATGTATTTAAGGATAATAGGCCAGTTATTTTGTAGAATATGGCTCACATTGTGTCTGCTGTTTCCTTATGGTTAGATTCAGGTTAAGTATTTTTATAGGTTGCACAGAAGCAATATGTTCTTCTCAATACATTGTATTAGGAGGCATGTAATTAAGTTTGTCCTAATATTGGCAGTGTGAGGTTTTATGACTTGGTTAAAATGGTGTCCCTTTGTATTTTGTAAGTTATTTTGGGGGAGATACTTGGCAACTATCTATAAATATATTGTTCTTGGCCACACTTTAACCTACTCGTTTTAGCATCCATTAATTATTCAGGATTCTGTAAGCATTAATATCATTAATATCTATTTAGTTTTCACATTTCTCCTTTTATGGCATTTCTCTTTTTTATAGTTTGTTTAAAATGGGATCCAATAAGGTTAATAGATATGGTTGGTTGATAAGATTCTTAAGTCTCTTCCCCGCCCTTGTCCATCCATTCTAAAAAATTGAGATACAATTCACATAACGTTAAAATATGTTCTTTTAAAGTGTGTACTTTAGTGGTTTTTAGTATACTCATAAAGCTATGTAACTATCACTTCTATCTAATTTCAGAATATTTTCACCAACCCCAAAAGATACCAGTTACTCCCCATTCTCCTTTTCTTTCAGCCTCTGGCTACCACTGATCTACTTTCTGTCTCTATGGATTTGCCTATTCTGGACGGTTCATACAAGTGGAGTCATACAATATATGTTTTTTTGTGTGTGTGTGTCTGGCTTTTTTTTCTTAGCATAATGTTTTCAAGGTTCTTCTATGTTATAGTATGAATTCCTTCATTCTTCTTTATAGCTGAGAGATACACCATTGGATGGATATACCACAGTTTATTTATGTATCATTCGATGGCATGTGGATTGTTTCCACTTTCTGGTTATTATGAATGATGCTATTGTGAACATTCATGTACAAGTTTTTGTGTGGACATTGTAAGTCTTTTAATCAGTAGGTACACATTCATTTATATTCATTCTCTCTGCCCCCCCCTCCAATATTTTAATATTTTCTTGAAGATACTAGGTTGTTCATCCTGTAGCATTTTCTTTGGTCTGGAGTTTATTTTATTTCTTTTGTGACCTTTACCATGTTTCTTTGTAGATGGATAATTAGATCTAGATTTCTAGAGGATCTAAATCCAGGGTTATTTTTTTGGGGGGGGGGTAGGGGGATGGTGGTTAGGACAGGATTACTTCATAATTTATTTAGTATTGTGTACTTCATGTACACTTCATGAGGTCTGTAATGTATTGTTACCTGTCTCTTTTTAAAACATTTTACTTTAATTATAGCTTTACAAAAAAATTATTTAAAACATTACCAAGAATTGCTATATGTCCTTCACCCAGATTTCTCAAATGTTAACATTGTACTGAATTTGTTTTATTCTGTGTGCATATTAGTATTTTTGAACCATTTGAAAGTATATTGAACACCTATATTCCTAAACCCCTGAACATACTTCAGTGACTATCTTCTAAAAACAAGGACATTTTCTTATCTAACCTCAGCATTATACTGTAATCTATATGCTTATTCAGATTTTGTAGCATGTCCAGCTAATGCTTTTTATAGCAAAAAATAAAGCAGGATCTTTAAACCATCTTTTTGTAATGTTATCAACCATCAATTAATGATTGCCTTTATCTGTCAATTCATTAAAGTTGCAAAAATTGTACTTTCAATACTAACATGCCCTCATTTATTGAGTGGAATATTTCTGTGAAGAGACTATTCCCTCTGTCAACTATCAGGTTATTCTTCAGGTTCAGATCTTATAGGAAAGGTGGGTTATATGCTTGATGGTTTTTCCTCTTTTTGGTTAGTAGTTTACAAAAATAATGAGGTAGTTCCTGGTATCCTCTAAAGATCATCAATTCCTTTCTTTTTTAGTCTCATAGTGAACTTGAGGATTTAGACATATTTGCTATTTATTACTAATTATCCTTATTGATACTCAAGCTGTCCCATCTCCAGCCACTGGGGTTTATATAGGTTGGTTCTTGAAGCATTTGAAATTATCCCAGTTGTCTTTATTATCTTAACTTGTTTTCAGGTATGACAACATATTTCATAGACTTACCTTTTTTACTTCTTATCCCAGAACTCATCTCCATGGAGCCCTGGTTCCTTTTACTGGGAAATGATCTTGATGACTATAATCTGATTATTAAAGGATGAACTCTTTTTGGGGAGGGTTGGTGCTATACCTAGATTGCCATACACTTTAACAGGTTCGACTGTTTTGTGGTATAATCCTTAGAAGTAAAAAATCTGACTAGAGTATTTGTTACTGATTCTTTTAAGGTAGTGTTACTAAAGCCTGCATATATACTCTGTGTTTTAATAGCAATCTTGGTTCTCCTCATCTATTAGAAATGGAATTATGGATTAAAGAAGTGATGCCAGTTTGAGATGGACATAATTCTCAGGACTGATGGACTCTCATATTCTTTTTTTTTTTTTTTTTTTTTTTTCATGTCAGATGGGTAATGTGCCAATGTCACAACAAGGTTTGTGGGTGGCACATCTCACATAAGCATGTGAATGAATACCCAATCATCACGCTTATGAACTACAAAAGGATCTGATATTCTTTATGGTAGAAGTTTTTTACATATTGTATACTTTTAAAAATTGCGATTCTTAAAATGTAAAGCTTTAGAAAATTAAATTTTGTGTCACCTTATATTTAACCTGTTAGGCAAAAGGTGGAGTGTTACTGTACTTACACAACTCATTTTCTTTCTTAGAATTTTCCTCCCAACTTTTCAATTTTTATGTCACTTAACTCTGGGCTGAAGTTGGGATATAGGGAAACATGGAAGAAATAAGAATAGTTCTTTTCCTTACTAATGCTCATTCTCTTTGCCCCTGCTTTTCCACTCCAATACGCACATACTTGGAGCTTTGTGGAAGAAGAGGGAAGAAGATCGGGAGATTTATTTATACCTACTCCGAATTATAAAACCAGAATTAGCTGTTGGAGAGGATTGGGGATAAGCTGATCCTGCCTACGTTAAGTCCTATTCATATAGTCTACCAATTTATTGATGATGCTGGCATTTAATGGTATTGTAAGTAATACCATAAAGTAGTATTGACTGTTCTTAAAATTTTAAATAGAGACATTTCAGGATGTGGTAATATTATTAGGCAATTAGATTTTGATTTGTTTCAGGTAAAAGGTGAGGTGGCTTCTATACACAGTTCTTATCACATCCTGAATTAAGTCATGTTCTTACAAAGGTTTTGATCTCAAAGGGCCTATTGGGAGCACATTTGCTTTGGGGCATTTGTGGCTGCATCTGACTCTGGCACTGGGATGATTCTGCAGCATTTGGCTAAGTTACACCAGGTACAAGAGAACCTGTTAACTTTTTACTGAACTGATAATTTTCAAAAAATTTTGAGAAAATTGGTAGATTCCTTTGTTGTATAATAATTTATACCTTTCAACTTGCAATTACTGGTGGTTCTTTTTTTTTTTTTTTTAGTATGTGGGTAGCTCTCTAGATGGGAATCGAACCCAGGCCGCAGCACTGATAGCACCGGAGCCTTAAGCCACTACACCACCAGGGAACTCCTTATCGGTGGTTCTTAACTTTTGATTGTATAAAGTTAAAAATTTGAAGGGGGCTCCCTGGTGGTGTAGTGGCTAGGTTTCGGCTCCCTTAGCGCTGCAGCCTGGGTTCAATCCCCAGCCAGGGAACCACCACCCCCCAAAATAAAAAATAAAATGAAAAAAGTTAAAAATTTGGCATTTTAGTCAAAAGTATCGTTTTATTGAACATACCTATGATAATTTATAAATTTTTCAATTTCGTTTTTGATAAAGTTTACTTACAATTCCAGATTCTTTAATATATCTTCTTAAGTTTCCAAAGAATGTTGCCACTTATAAATTATATTGTTTCTCCATATTTTTGCACAAAAAATATTACATATATCCACTGTTATTCCAGTCAATATATAGTCAACTGTTACTAGTAAAATTTGCATCAATCTTAGACAAAAACTAATATATGATAGAACATATCTCATAATCAAAGTTGCAGAAGCCAAGAAGATACTAAAAATCTTGACTCTTGCCCTGCGGATGCTGGGTTGACTGAACGATTTTCATTGTTCAGTTTGTACTCTTGTAAATAAACGAAACCCATAGAGGTACACAGTGAAAGGTCTTAGAGCAGATTATTTTTCGTTAACCTAATAACCGAATTACTGATGTCTTGACTTATATTATGGACCAAGCCCCAAGTATCAGACTCATATCTACTGCTCTGATATATACATAGTTCGTGTGTTGATAATTGATGGAATAAAACAGGAAGTTGTAACTATATTCAATCATACTTTCTCCTGAAGTATCTGTTATGACATCCCTGAAGAGAAATTAAACTGTTTATAGTGTTTTATTCATTTATTTTAAGACAGAATTGTTGGAAATGTACAAACTCATATATGTATCATCCGCGCTCTAACAAAGGAGCACGAGGGCGCATCATATTGAGTCATCTGAAGTGAATGTGTTAAGATTGATGCAGTATATAAATAAAAATTATTTAAAAATAGTTCATATGTTTCACGGGGTTTTTGATCTAACATGGGATTTTATAAAATAATTGACACTTCTGTTTAAAAGATTTAGGACCAGTAATCACAATTGATGGTTACTTCAAAGAACTGAAATTGAATGTTTTGAATACATCTGCTTTCTTGGCCTTGGCACATAATTTGTGGATTCTGAGTGCTCAGTGTTAAATTCTTTAATGTTGTATAGCTTTAAATTTTCCAGGGGAAGAAATCTGAACAACCAGGTGGTTACCAGTTGTTTTCTTTTAGTATCTGGGTTGGTTGAAAAGAATCTCTGGTGGTATAAAAACATGGTCCCCAGAATCTTTGACATTCCTTCCATTGATATGTAGCATCCCTGTCTGTTCTTGGATTTGATCTGGGTGGGGTTATGACCAGTACAGTATGGTAGAAATAATGCTATGTGACTGTTCCCAGCTCTAAGTCATAAAAGGCCATGCACCTTCTGCCTGGTTCTCTTGACATGCTTGTTCTCAGTGTATTACTGCTTGGAATTCAGCCACCATACTATGAGAAGACTAAATCCTATGGAGAGGCTTTGTGGAGGTGCTGTGGTTGGCAGTCATTGCTGAGCCTATGTGCCAGACATGTGGCTGAAGGAGCCACCAGCTGATCCACCCTCAGGCCTTTGAAATTCCTATTGAGTCATCCATCATGTGAAGCAAAGACAAGACTTCTGTTCTATACCCTGTCTGAATTTTCTTACCCATTGAACCTGTGAACAAAATAAAATAGTTGCTGTTTTATGTCAGTCAGTTTTGGGGTGATTTGTCACTGAACAATAGGTAAGTAGGACAAAAATTATAGTAGATTTTCTATTTTTGTGCATTTTTAGTGACAATTTAGAATCAATATTGAAGCTTAGTAACTGCCTCCTAAAAATATCTAGTAAATTATTAGTTTTCTTTATGTAAACTTCATTTTATATTGACAGATTGACTACATGGAGAGATCTTACACTGATGCCTTACATTGAATATTTTTCTTATAAGTGATTTTTGTCCACAGTCAGTCAGCACAAGTCAAGAAAATTGACCTCTTTATTCTGAAATGAAATTCATCTGTAGCATAACTTGTACATACAATGTAGAAAACAAAACTAAAACCCAATATTATGTTCTAATTGAAATATAAAGGAAAAAATTTGTAATAGAATAGTAAAATGTTCTATAATAATAGAATGTGTAATAGGATCACATGTACTGTAGTTCAGTATGTTTAAATTTGGGGGCATGACTGTGGTGAAAGATATAATGAAACTGTGAAATGCTTGGTTGTATGCATATAATCTGTCACTAGCAATGCAGCAGTTATAAATTAGACTGATAAGTTGCATTAGGAACACCCATTTGTTGAAGATTTTTCACAATGGTACTGTAAGTTTTGAACAGAACAAAATACAGCCTTTTTTTTTTTTTATATGATGGCTAGATTCCTGAACAATACAGTTATATTAAAACCACACCGAAATTATTTTATGTTCTCCTACATAAAATGGAATGAGCTTTAGTCTCAGATAACAAAATCATGTTTTCACCTATAGAAATGTCTACAAGGACATTTGAAAGTCATTTGAATCATTTCTTTGGTAGTCTTCTGCCCTCTGCCATACACCTAAATATCTGTAGGATGTCTAACATCCTTGTCTTCCATTTATGAAATATTAGTACCATTCTCATTGTGGTCCCTCCATCAACCCTTTCCAAAGGACTTTGTAGGGTGTGGACTAGTACCCATTTAAGAACCACTGCACTGAACTCAGTATCACAGAACAAAAACTAGGTCCCTCTTGTTAACTAATATATTCACTAACAATCATCATAATGCTGGAAATATGGAAGTTATTCAGTATGTTCAAATTTAAAAAAAAACTCTTACTATTTCCCCTAATTGCCAAAAAATGGAGATTAAAGTTCCAAGCAATAAAAACATTAAAATTATTTATATTCAGCTAATATTGATACTGTCTTCACCAAAGATAATTTGGCAATACCTAGTAAAATTAAAACTCAGTAATTTCTATTACTGCATACTAATCATAGACAAGAGCTCAAGGCAGTGTGCCTTTGTAATAGCAAAAATTAAGAGGCACCTAAGTGTCCAGCAGTAGGGTGTTGAACTAAACAGTTTGTTCACTGCATATATTCTGGAATGTCTTGAAACCATGTAAATGAAAATAGATTTATACATATCAACATAGACAGGTGGCACAATTTATAACTGAATTAAATAATTAGATAAATATGCAAGATATAACTCCCATTTTGAAGTATATAAGAAAAGTTTTATAATTATTTGTATATATATATGTAGGTGACATGCATATACATATTGATACTACAAAACAAAAACAGTTTTAAAAAAACAAAGTAAGAAAGTGGAGAAATTAACAATGATATTGAAATAAAATAATGAACAGAAGGACTGAATAATAAAGACACTGGTGGATTTAAGTAATACAAATAAATGAGAGAAGAGGAGAAATTATTAAAAAGAACATTTCCCCAGAGATGAAGGACAAGAATCTATAGATTGAGTGAAAAGAGAAAAAGACAAAAGTACTTCATTTCAGAATGCCAAAGTGAAAATGAGGATCCTGTAAAGTTTTTAGAGAGAAAGTTATCAATAAAGGAATGAGGATCAGATTCTTAGATACTAGAAGAGCAAATTATTTTAAGTTGAAAATTCCATAACAATATGAACAACCAATAAAGGTCATTTTCAACATGTGAGTATGACATCAATTTAGGACAAATTCCAGGTCATCAGAACATTAGAAGTGGGGAAGGGATCTAAAAGTCTAATATTTTTGGGAAAGGGAAGGTTATAGGTACTGTTCAATTTATTCTGCTGTTAGAAAGTTCACCATATTGGTTTTATCTCTTTAATTTAAGGATAGCCAATGGAAGGATACAAATAAATCATTTGATTTTTATTTGACTGCCAAATTATCTCTCCTCCCTCTACATTACTAGATTACTAGATGATTTTAAAATGGTTCCAAGTAGACCCCAACTCAATACAAGAGGGGAAAAGAACAATAAGGTAAGTAGAAGATGGCCATGAATCCACACATCTCTGCAACAATAAATGTGAATGGAATAAATTATCCTGTTAAAAGATAGATTGTTAATTCATAATATTTGTCTTTAAATGAGACCCAAAGAAAACTTTTAACACATACCAAAAACAATGAAGTAAACAATTAACAAAGGAAAGCCAGTCATGTGATTATTCAAAATAAAAAGTAGCTTTTATGCTAAAGGAGAAATAAAATCTAAAGTAGTGGTGATTCCAAAAAGAATGGAAATGCAAGTATGAAATCTTAACCTGATAAGGCCAGAGAATTTAAAGCCTTCATAACAACCCTGGAAATAATGACTAAAAATAATTATTAAAGCCAGACATTAGAGATAGAAGAAAAAAAATTCAAAAGAGGGAAGGAATTAAATATATGAGATATTAATGAATGGTGAAAATATAAGACTTATAAAATCAGAAGTTGGTTTAAAATATTCAATATTGTAAATGTTTAAGTTTCCTCCAAATTAATCTTTAATGAAATTTCAATCAAAATCCTAATAGAACTTTATATGGAACTTGGCAGGGTGATTTTATCATACACTGGGAGCAAAAAAGGGAGAGGGAGGGGAAAATCATATTCATTTGTTTTCTCTCTTGGTTTTAAGGTTACATGTTTTCCTTTGAGAACCTGTGGTCGGTCACCTCTCATAGGTTTTACTGTGTAATGCTTTGTCATTCAAGAGAACAGTGTAACCCCATTTAACCAGCTTCAACAATTAATCAACATCATCTTATTTCATTTATTTACACTTGGCTCCTGTTTCCTCCACCTCAGATCCCAACTCAAATTTCAATCAGGACATAGTAATTTCATCTTTTTTTTTAACTTAATTTTTAATCTTTTAGATTATTTGTTAGAGTGCCCTGTTTCTTGAAACCACATATAACTGGATTTCTTGTTTGTATTTTTTCATCTCTTTAAACCTATTCTAAGAGTTTTTAACTTCAGTAAGTATATTTAATACTTCTCTATTTAATTATATTTTAATTCTTGTGTGTGTGTGTGCGTGTGTGTGTGTGTGTGTGTGTGTGTGTGTTTCTCCTGTGTTGGTTATATCAAATTTTCTATTTGTCAGGGAGGGATTTATTCATCCTGTTTGCAGTCTTATGATTACCTCTACATATTTATTTTATTTTACTTAATTGTTAAAAATATTTTGTGTTTTGGTGGGGTTCCCTGGTGGTGTAGTGGCTAGGCTTCGGCGCTCTCAATGCCGCAGCCTGGGTTCGATTCCCAGACAGGGAACTATCTCCAAAAAAAATTTTTTTGTTTGTTTTTTGAAACAATATTATTTGAATTATTAGTCAACATTTGGAAGGTACAAAAACTCCCCATATCAGGTCTTCAAAGACCCAGTTCTCCCCCATAGGTCACCATTGATTAGTGTTTTGTACCTTTTAGTCTTTTCCTGAGAAAACCAATGTATATAGAAGAAAATAATACATATGTGTATACACACAGTTCCCTTCAACTTATTTGCTCTTGAATTTTCCTTAATTTTAAAAACTTTTAATCCCTTATACATTTTAAGGTTGACATCTGCAATTTTTCATCAATAATTTAAGTAGTTGCAAACATTTATCTAGTGTGTTATAAATACTGACATTTAAAAATTGTTACATCACATTTTTAAGTATTCTGGTGGAAAAGAAATACTGTATCCACCATCACAGTTTGAAATCAATGCGTGAATAATCTCTACTTAAGCAATTTGAAATTTTACGTGTTCATATTTTCTTTTTGATATCCTTTCCATTTTGCTTTCTCCACAGAATTTCAGCCTAATGTATTTTATGTTTGGTTTTATTATATTCTCTGTAGCAAAAATGTATATGTAAATTAAAATGTAAAAACTATTTCTTGAACCTGGAACCTATATAATTTTACTAACCCATCTCACCCCAATAAATTTAATAAAAACAAAACAAATTCGAACAAAAACTATTTCCTAATACATCTGGAATATATTTTTGTATAAGATATGAGATGGAATGTACCTTTGTTTTCTTCCCAATTAAATGTTAGTTATGCCACCACCTTTATTAAATAAACCATTATATTTCCTGCAGAATTGAAAAACAAAACAAAAAACTGTGTCCACAAGGCTCAGAGTCTTAAAATTTTCTTTTGGATTTATTATAATTGTATTACAAATATAAAATTTTGATAATAACTAAACATAATGCACATTCTTATTGCAAATCTCTTAATGAGATGGATGGGGCTTCCTCTCATCCCAGTTAGTTAATGAATCATTGCATAAATGTAATGAGACAGGGTTTGGCATTGATTCCATTTCTGATTTTTGTGTTTATAGATGTAGGTTCTGACCACATAGTTCCATCTAAGTAAGTAGATGAAAGTGATGGAGTTTTACTCATTTATTGATTTATCAAATATATTTTGAGCTTCTACTGTGTTCTGGATACATTTCTAAGCTCTAGTGATAGTAAACAAAGCAGCAGAAATTCCTGCCCTCAGTGCTTACAAATATCTCATTTTGTTCTTTTGAGTTGTATGTGAAGAATCATGGCAGTTTTTCACCAGAAGTGATTTTTAAAATGATTTAGCAGCTGACAGTTCAATTAAGTCCTCCTTCAGTTTTGTTGAAAGCAGAAAATTTGAAATCAGACTTGGAAGAAGTTTGTTAATCAGTCGTTAGAGTCATTCATGGTCCCACTTTTTGAGAAGTACAGTAAAAAATACTTTACCAAGACCTGACAGATGACGGTTAATTATAATTTTTACTCTTTCACCTATAGAGATTGTATCTCTTAGCGTTCTATGAAAGAAACAGAACCAGTTGGAGATTTTATATGTGTATAGAAATGAAACCATCTATACATATGCATGTATAATTATACACATACAGAAACACAATCTCCACATGTTTTATATAAATACATAAATAGATTTAGTGCAGGTAATTGGTTTATATTAATATATGACATTGGCCAGGCAAGTGAAACTGACTGGTAGGCGGGTAGGTGAAATTTCTTCTTAGGGAAACCTTAGTTTCTCTGGTGAGGCCTTTCAACTGATTAGATAAGGCCCACCCAGGTCATTGAGGATAATAATCCTTTTCTTAAAGAAGCTGACTTTAAATATAGCTACAAAATAGTTTCACAGCAACACCTGGAGAGTTTGAGCAGCTGTTGACGACAGCCTAATCAGTTTGACAAAACTGACCATCATAGTGATCTTACTTAAACCTGTATTCTCTGAAGGGTTGGAAAGGTCAAAATAATGCTCATTTACCAGGTGTTTTAAAATTTATGCCTGGTAAAATGTTCAAATCTTACATATGTATGTTCTTTAAGTATATTTAAATATATGACTTGCAAATTGATATATAAAGCATAATATGAACTGTATTTAAATATATTTTCATCAGATTGTTGGAACTGAATTTCGTTTATTCATTTACGGAAAATGACCACCAGTAAATCGCAATGGCAAAGCCAGTCCTTATCGACAAACCAGGCAGCTGAATCACACCAACTTACTGTTAGAAAGTCTTTTTCCTATTTTAATAAAAGAGTACTATGCATCTCCAAGGCAAACCCCCATCTTCTTCTGAATTCTAAGAGTCTCGGATAATGCTCAGAGCCTTGCTGTGATGGACTAAGGCCTTCAGTTTGTTTGTTTTTTTAACAGATGCTCTTTGTTATTTTGTTTTGGGGGGACTTTTTTCCAGGAGCTATGCATTTTTTAATTATTTAGGGGTTGGAAAAAGTGACATCTTTAAGTGGAAGTTGCTCATATGTTTGCTTATTGATTGATTAATAGGTAGATACCTGATGCCATAGTCTGAGGTAATTTTGAATTCTTGTATCCTAACACTGGACAAAATGCCCCAATTCTAATACCACACTTCTCTGTAACTGAAGTATTATATGATGCAAAACCCTACTGTGAATTTCTGATACGTTGGTTAAAGAGGCTTCTGTTTTGTCACCAGTGGTCTCTTTGTTTAGTGTTCTGGAGGTTTTTACTGCCTGGGGCTCCCCACTCAAAGATGTAGGGTGGTTGAGAGGTGAGTGAGACAAGGGCAGTGGACATGAGCTAGTTCTCAGAAAGATCAGTAGGGACTAGTACATGTGGAAGTCGATCTGAAAATTGATCTCCTTAAACCTGTTTCTGTGTACCCCATGGAATGTCTTCATGTACCCTCAGAGGGGTTCAGGTTCACCTTTTGGTTGCACCATGATGAAGTAACCGCTTGAGCTAAAGCCAACCCTAGGTTCACCTTTTGAAGACTTTGGATATACTATACTACTTTTCCTGGGCCTTTTTTTTCTTGTCCAGCAGATTCTTCGATATCAGTATGTTCTGTTAATGGCTGCATTGTATTCCACAGTTTGATGTACTATAGTAATTTAACCACTCTGTTCTGGTGGAGGATGGGTTGGGTTTTTCATCTTTTGCTGTCAAACTGATCTGCAGAGTAAATCCCATTTAACAGATGTATGAGTCCAGGATCTATATTTAGGACGGATTCCTGGAATTGCAGTTGTGGAGTCAAAAGGTTATGCATTGTAATTTTGATAGATATTGCCAAATTACCTGCCTCAGATAGGATACCAATTTATACCTTACAGCCATGAGTGAGTATTTCCTCCCACCCTTACCAATATAGTTTACTATTAGGCTTTTGATCTTTATGAATTTAATGGGTAAAAAATGAAACCTTGCTATAATTTTTTTTTTTTTTTGCATTTCTTATGAAAATGTGGCTTTCTTAAAAATAAAAGCCACTTATATTTCCTCTTCTGGAAATTGTTTCTGTCCCTTTCCTATTTTATATTTAGTTTAACTTGCTAAATTAATTTGTAGGGGAAAAATCTTTTAGTTAATTCAGTAAAGGAAACAAAAAGAAAATCAGATATCCTTAAATTTAAACAGACTTCTTTAACCTTCTATTTTTCTACCAGTTTTTCTCTCCTTAGCATAAGGAAACCATTTGAGTTCAATTTATTCCTTCTTTGTCCTCTGCTTTCCCATATTGAAACTATACAGCATTTAGTTCTGGATTTTTACTACATAACAGTAGTGATTTAATAATAGTAACACATAGCACCAGACACTATTCTAAGTGCTTTTACATGTAAAAGTCTTACATTATGTAGCTACTCTTAAAATTTAGAGTTTCACTCATTGTTGTCTTTCCACTCTTTCATGTATCCAAGTCATCTTTATTTTTGAATTATATTTGTGTTTTGCCTTGCTAAAATGTGTCCTTATCTACTTTTTTTTTTTCCAGAAAGTGTATGTGGGTGGTGAACTTTTTAAACCTTTGCATGCCTTAAAATGTCTTTATTTTACCATCACACTTGATTACTAACTTGGCTCTTTATAAAATAGAATTCTAGGTTCAAAATAGGTTCCTCTCAGAACTTTGTTCCTCATTGTCTTCCTGAATACAGTATTGTTGATAAGAAGTCTGATGTCAATCTCATTTTACTCTTGTGGCTAACACATTTTTTCCTTTGGAAGCTTTACTCTTTTAGAATTGGCATTCTGAAATTACCTTAATGTGTCTACATGTTCAACTTCAGAAACCATTCTGTGCATTTTTGGTGGATATGTTGGTGTGAGGGTGGACCTTTAATTTGTTTTCAGCTCAGGGATGTTTTCTACTAAGATTTCTATTTCTGGGTTGTCCCTCTATTCTCTTTGTGGAATTCCTAGTAACAGAAGTTTGTGATGTCTATTAATTTGATCTCATTCTTTAATTTCTTAGACCTTTATGTGACTTACTGGGAGTATTCTTTGATATAATTCTCCAGTTTACTTATTTGAGCAGCAACTATATCTATTCTGAGATTTATTTAGCCTATTTGTTGAAATTTTAGTACTTCTAAGAGGAATACTAAAGAGAAAAGGAAAAATAAAACAACAACATAAAGTCACCCTGGCATTTGACGATCTTTTTTGTTTCTAATTTTTGTACTTTGACCACATATTTTATTAGCAGGAATAAGGCTAAATATATTTGATTTCTAGATGTCTGTTGTATTTTCTTATGAAGTGTAACATTACGAGATCATAGCCCATAACTCTATTATTTCATAGTCTGTAAAGTATATAGGTACATAGATCTCAGCCCGACTCTTGCCTTTTCTGAATCCAAGGACAAACTTGGTTAACCTGAGACACTGAGCCCTAACTCTGCCCCTGGAGACCTTTCTCA
This sequence comes from Lyroderma lyra, assembly GCA_004026885.1. Taxonomy (NCBI): domain Eukaryota; kingdom Metazoa; phylum Chordata; class Mammalia; order Chiroptera; family Megadermatidae; genus Lyroderma; species Lyroderma lyra. The sequence goes on from PVJL010001837.1 coordinate 157,514, forward strand.
GTCCTTTTCAGTTGATGGGAGTTGGCACAGAAATCTATTTTTTGTCATAGTATAAAACTAATAAACATTTTTGATAGGGACATTTTTCTCTTGCTGTTTCATAATGTTTTCATTTTTGTGAATGGCATCTTATAATTAGCAGTTATGGCAAGTTTGTGTGTCATTAACCAGGTTATTGTCAACTGTAAATTTACAAAGTTTTATTATTTAACAATTACGTTTCATGATACACATTTTCTGTTACTTTGCATGTTAATGGTTACTATTTTTTAAACAAAGCATATATACTATATAAATACTTTAAAATTGGTATCACATTGCTTATTGATTATTAATGAGGCATTTTGTTATTAGCTTTACTTAATTTGTGGATTGGAAAGATAGACTCATGTTTTATATTTTCCTGACTAGTTGAATAAAAATGATTTTTGTAGTTATTGTAGCTAATCTAAAATTTTCCACAGGTTATCTTTTTCAAAAACTCTTTGCATTGAAGTGAAGTATACATACTGAATCCTGTAGCTTTCTCATGCTACCTCTGTTTCTACTAGACCTTTTACTTTTATATATTGCCTTTACTTAGAATAGCCCCAATTATGCTTTTATTTAGCATTTCAAACTATAGAATTTTAGATCTGGAAAGACCTCATACAAAAATCTGTTTAGATTCTCTCTATTTTATTTTATTTTGTTTATTTATTTATTTTTTTTGCTTTTTGGTATGTGGATAGCTCCCTGACTGGGAATCGAACCCAGGCTGCAGCACTGACAGTGCCAGCGCCAAAGCCTTAAGCCATTACACCATCAGGGAACTCCCTTCTCTCTATTTTATAGCTCAGTCTTTGACACAAGGTTACCTAGATGGACTAATATTCTGTCCTCTAATTACTGCTTTTCTATATTTTATTTATCTCTTTAAAGTTTATTTTGGAGAAGTTAAATATGAATATACTCTGTTTTGTGTTTGTCAAATATATCACTGTGGAAAAACAGGTTTTTGGAGTTAGACCTCTAGGTATTAATGCTGATTCTACCATTTAATAGCCATGTAGCTTTGGGCAGATTAATTGACATTGCTGAGCCTTAGTTTCTTCATCTTTATGAGGGGCTTGCTAATACTTTCAACCTTATTATCCACACTGTCTTGAGGGTTGTTGTAGGAATTAAATGAGAAAAGTATCTGGTAAGTCATGAGTTGTGCAGAAAATGATAGCTTTTTGTATCAGTCAGAGTCAGGAAACAGAAACCAGTCTGGATTTGATTTATTATTGGGAATTAGGTGCTTATAGATGGAATGGTTGATGGAACAGATCCTAGGTCAGTCCTGGAGGACTCTCAGAACATTACAGAGAACTCATCCGCATGGGAAGCTGTTTTCTCTGAAGGCTTTTTTGGAGCTGAGCAAGCAGCATGCTTTTTCTGTTGCCCCTCACAGCCAGAAAGTTGGAAAATGATCACCTGAAGCCTCAGTCCAATGGTTTAGAAGTTACATCAAGAAGCTGCTGACGCCTGCCCCTTTCTTCACACTTAGGAACTTGGAGAATGGACACATTGCTGCATAAAAGCCTTACCAGTAGGACTGAGACTTACCCCATCTAGTTGGAGCTGTGCAGCTGTATCTTCATTAACGTCGTCACTGACCAGAGTTGCTCCATTCTGACCAATCGGGAGAGTGCTTGGGGCACTCAAACTGCAAGGATTTGGAGTCCTGATTTGCATGAGGACACACCAGTTAGGCACCAGGGGGCAGGGCCTCATCTCTGTATAGGTCAGCTCCCCTGTAATTCAGAGAGCGGACTTTTCCTTTTCTCAAGACTGTAGACTGTGGTTCCCAGCTAGAGAGCTGAAATACCAAGACATCTCTCAGGTGAGGAGAGGAGCCAGGCAGAGCTGTCCAGCCTGCAGGCTGCCTCGTTCCCGTGCTGTTCCGCAGCCTGCTGCTTCGTAATTGAGCAGTAACACTACTGAGCTGTTCCACAACCATGCTGTTCTCACAGACATGCTGTATCACAGTTGAACTGTTTGCACTGAATAAAGTTTCCTTCCTTACCACACCCCACATTAGGGATTCCTGTTGAAGTTGAATTGATGCCAACGATGGACTGTTGGTTAACACATATGAAGTAGAGTGGTGGTCATTCAGAAGCCTTCCTAGCGCCCTCTTTCAGAGAGATCCTCAGATACCTTCCCCACTATACTGTAAACCTTGTAAAATGATGCTCAGAATGATAGTTTCAGAGCTCTATGCTGTATCCTTTGGAAGGTCTCATGTAAATATTATTGGGCATAACATTATTGGTAGTATTTTTAAACTTGTTTCAAGCTTTTTTGAGGGAGGGAAAGGCAGAAGTACTTAAATTATAAAAATGCATATTTCCCAGTTAGTGGAAGGACTTTCTCCTGCCCTGTCTCTTTTTGTTTTTTAATTACTGAAAGAAAAGGCAATAAAATCATCCTTAGACTCATACTACTTGGGCAGAATAGGAATAATATTTTATGGACTTTCATATTTTAATATAGAAATAGAATGATAAAAAATCATTACATTACATGCTCTCTCTAATCATTTTTTTGAATCCGCATTAGAATTTGCATTAATTTATGACATTAATTTTTGAAACTTCCAAAGGATGTACCTTTAACTTTTAGGACTATATTGGTATATGATTTTGAAGGGAAATAAGAGGATTAGTTTATTGTTTACTTTTATTTTGTTTTTGTGTGTGTGTGTGTTTGCTGTATTTTAATACTGCAAATCAGATCGACTCTTGTTTTAATTCTCTTTAGTGAAAGAAAGTAGAAACTGCATTTTTACCTGTGGGTCAAATCAGAATAGTTTAAAGTTCTCAACTGGATTAAAGGTTGCCTTCCAGCTTTACCATAGTTTACTAGAATTTATTTTTTTCACAGCCAAATTAAACCTTTTCGGTGGCCAGTTTTTATAGATGCTGGAATAAAGTGTAACTTGAAGACACCGTCAGACAAGATATCTTGGTTCTATCCAGCTTCTTTGCATACATATTTTTTATAAATTCATCCTTCTTAGCACATGTTTTTCCTCATGATATCTTGCTTTGTCTTGTGTTACTTCCATTAGTCTTGAAAGCTGCCTGAATATTTTCATATTGCAGGGATTTGTCAGTCTTTGTAGCAAAGTGTAATATCATTGACTCCTTTCTTGGATTTTCATAGTTTGAGAAGCAGATCCATCTTCTGTTGAGGTTCTTTTCAGATTACTCAGCACTCCATACAGTTGAGGAAAAACTTGATATGATTGTGTATCTTTTCATATAATTGACTATAAATAGGAAAGGAAAGGATGACAGGATTATGAGAAATTTTTAGAAATTCTGAAGCTTATTATTGAAAGGCTCCCAGAAGGAAATACACTGCAGAAAATGTAAGAAATGCAGTTGTAATCCTGTACCTTATTATTGATTGTTTCTTCTAATACTTTGTCCACAGTAGACTACACATTTTCTGACCCTTTATTTTCAGACTGCATAAAGCTTTGAAAAAGATGATATTCTATAGTGTGATATGACTCATGTTTCTTATATTGATAATTCATATATCACATAATTCACAACCTTAATTAGAATGTATTATTATAGAATTATTATAGATTAGTAGTTCATAGAATAAAAGGAGTAGAAAAATGCTTCAGTGACTATCCTAGGAGTTTCTCATGAATTTATCTGTCTTTTTTTGGTGGAATGATTGGATCAGAGGGCATGTAGTTTTCAAGGTTTTTAATATGTGTTCCCAAAGAGCCTTCAAAAAAAGTATGAATCACTCTTACTTTCATACTTCGCTGTCATTTAGTCTTCTCCTGTATTTTCTTAAGAAACTTTATAGTTCTGGATTTAACATTTAAATTGTGACCTGTTTTTATTTAGTTAATTTTTGTATATGGTGCAAGGTATGAATACGAAATTTCTTTCCTTTTTTGCATATACATATCCAATTTTTCTAGTAGCATTTGTTGAAAAGGCTATTCTATCTCCATTATATTTTGTGTCTGTGTCAGATTCGTACGTCATATATGTATGGCTCTAATTCTGGTCTTTTTCTTCTGTTCCATTGACCCCCTTGTTTTCTTTATTATTGCTATTATTTTTTACCAGTAACATGCCTTTAATTTTAGTTTTCTAGTACTTCTTGAAATCAAGTGTTAGCCTTTCATCTTTGATTTCTCATTTTCAGAGTTGTTTTGGCTATTTTAGATCCTTTGCATTTCTGCATGAATTTTAAAACCATTTGTACAAAAAAAGCCTGCTGAGATTTTGATTGGGATTGTATTAAACTCATCGATAAATTTGGGGGAAATTGGTATCTTAACAATATTGAACCTTCTAATCTATGAACATAGTGTGTGTCTCAGGGGTTTGTTCCTTTTTATTGTTGAGTAGTAGTCCATTGTGTGGGTGTACCACAGTTTATTTATCTACTCCTCTGTTGATGGGCATTTCAGTTTCCAGTTTTTGGTTATTACAAATAAATTTTCTGTGAACATTTGTGTATACATCTCTGTGCAGACATATTCTCTTGGTTTGGAGTGGAATGGCTTCTATCATAGGACAAGGGTAGTTTTTAGCTTTTTAAGAAACTGCAAACTGTTTGCCAACATGATTGTGCCATTTTACATTTCCATCAGCATGTAGGAAGGAGACTATCTAGTGTCTTCACATCTTTGTCAACACTTGGTATGGTTAGTCTTTTTAATTTTAGACCTTCTAATAGCAGACATTGTAATTTGTACTTTTTTTTCATCCTAGATATTTATTCCTATAAATCTTAAGCTTTGCTCTGGAATGTACTTAAGTAACCTGGAAACTGTTCAATACTTTTGGTTGTTGTGTTTACGACTTAATATGTATTTGTTAAGTGGGTACAGAGCAATCTGTGTTTAGTCTAGGGTTTAATTGTTCCCTATACTTAGGCAAGATTTTCCTGGGTACTCTATCCAGTACACTCTGAATAATGATTTTTCCAGTGTGGCTTTTTGGGAACAAATCTGTTCATGACCCTGTGTGAGCACTGGGCATTATTCCTTCTGATTCTTTTCTAATGATTCTTTCCTTGGCTTCTGGTAGTTTACTCACATGTATTCTCTGATTGGTACTGTGCTGAGGATCACCCTCTGCAAGCTCCAGGTTTTCTCTCTTCTCTGGTACTCTATCTTCTGAACTCTAGTTGCTTTGGTCTTCTTGGTCTTTCAGCTTTGTCTCCTCAAGTCTAGGGGACTGTCAGGCTCTGCCTTAGTTTCCCCTCATTGCATTGTTGCCTGGAAACTCAAGGCAGTAAGCAGGCCTGTTGTTAGGGCTCACCTTGTTTGTTTCCTGTCTCTCAGGGATCACTGTTCTTCATTTGCCTAATGTCCAGTGGTCCAGTGTTGAGAAAACTGATGATTTATATATTTTGTCTGATTTTTATATTATTTATTAATTTTTAATTGTTTTGTTTGTTTCTGACAGGACCATAGATCCGATCCCTGTTACTTCAGTTGTCTGGAAGCAGAAATCCTAGTTCTTGTAAAAAATGTTTTTTAAATGGAGATATAAAATAACAGTGGAATGGGTAAAGTGTGCAGGTCAATAAATTTTCACATGTGTGTATTTCTATTACTACTTCTCAGAAGAAGAGAAACTTTCTCATACACTGTGTCCATTCCTAGTCATTACCACTCTCCCCGGGTTCACTGTTCTGATGTCTGTTACCGTCTGTTAGTTTTGCCTGGTCTTTAACTTCATCTAAATGGAGTGCCTGTGGTATGTATCCATTTTTGCCTCATCTTTTTCACTTAGCACCATGTCCATGGGATCCCTCTTTGTTATTGCTTGTTAGTAGTTTTCTGGCCCAGTAGTATTCATTCTCCTATTGGTGGACATTGAGTGATTTCCAGTTTTTGGCTCCTATGAAAAAAGCTGCTGTGAACATTCTTGTACAAGTCCTTTGGTGTGCTTAAGTTCTCATTGCTCTTGGTTAAATACCTAGGGGTGTAATTATTGGTTCATGGGATAGGTATAAATTTACTTCAGTACATATTGCCAAAAAGTTTTACAAAGTTATTAAACCAGGGGAGTTACCTGGTGGTGTAGTGGCTAGGCTTCGCCGCTGTCACCGCTCTAGCCTGGGTTCGATTCCCAGCCAGGGAACCACCCACATAAAAACAACAACAACAACAACAACAACAACAAAGTTATTAAACCAACTTTTACTTCCTCTGTTACTGTGTGAGAATTCCAGTCAGTTTATTTCTTGATGAGACTTGCTATTTTCAGTTTTTTAAATTTTAGCTATTATGGGACCACAAGTTTTCTTTTAGTAGGCTAAAGTGTAATATTTGGGTTGTATAATATGAGGGCTTGGTGACCAGCTGTACTGATTTCCCTGACTGCCTTTTGGAGAGGTGGCCTGTGAGGACAACACAATTCCTGTGACGCGTACCTGCACACCTTAAGCTTGTGTGGGTGTTGCTTTGTAGCAAAGAGGAGCGGACTTCTCCCACTGGAGACAGGCGGAAGTCTTGTGGATCAGGTACCAAAATCTCAGAGGCTTCTTCCAGTTTCACATTTGATATTCTTACTACTGTTAACTTTTCATCCATTCCAGTAATCTCCCTATTTATGTCGCGCACTTCTTTATAGAAGCGTTTGACTCAGTTTTTTCCTGGTTTTTATCTCCCAAGATGGGCCACTTTTCTATTTTCCTCCGCCTCCTTTTTAATCTTTAAAATTGCTATTTATTTGTATATTTATAAATGCATATGTGGTTGTGTGTGTGTGTGTGTGTGTGTGTGTGTGTGTAATTTATTTATTTATTTGTTTTTTGGTATGTGGGTAGCTCCCTGGCTGGGAATCGAACCCAGGTCGCAGCGTTGACACCGCCAGCGCCGAAGCCTTAAGCCACTACACCACCAGGGAGCTCCCTGTTTGTATATATTTTTAAAATTGATTAATCTTATACAGAATGCCAGTTGAAATTTATATTTTGGCATGATGATAGAAAGAGATTAAGAGAAGGAAGATACAGGTAAAGAAATGATTCTTAACTGTGGTAGTTGTCCCCATACAGGGAGGAAAAAATAGTTTAACATGGATTAGTTTATTTACAGGCAAGTGAAGTGTTTTCTTTCTGTTGGGCTCTATTCACTTTTTATTTTGAAATATTTTAGGAGGTAGAAAAGAGAATAAAGTACAGTTAATTATGAACCTACCATCCAGTTTTGTCTTCTTTTAAAATTTTGACATACTGCTTCAGATTCTTACAGTGCTGTGTGAATCCCTTCCAACCCTATTTCCTTCCTAGTCCCCATAGGTGACTTGCTGTCTTACCTTTGCTGTGTTCTTTTCCATTCATATTTTTGCACTTTTGCTACATATATGTGTATTTATACGAAGACTGGATGGGGAAAAAATTCAGTCATAAATACCTCTTATTTTTCCTATTACATGGCTGGGTATTTTCCGGACAGCCCTCGTATATAGAGCAGTGTTTTTGCATTAAAAATCTACTGTACATATGTGTTCTTCTGTAGATTGCTTTTTTTGTTCAATATTAAGTTTTTGAGACATACATGTTAGTATATACGTGGATTCGCTTTTACACTTTTCGCCACTGAATAGAATTCCATTGTACAACCATACAGTTGTCCCCTCTGATCCACGGTTTCTCTTTTTCCAGTTTCAGTTACCTGCAGTCAGCTGTGGTCTCACAAATATCAAATGGAATATTCCAGAAATAAACAGCTTATAAATTTTAAATTGCACATGGTTCTGAGTACTATGATGAGATCTCATACTATCCTGCTCTGTCCTGCCCAGGATGTGAATCATCCCTTTGTTTTTTTTTTAATTCATTTTTATTGTTAGATTTATTGGGGTGACATCTGTTAGCAAGGATTACATAGGTCTCAGGCATACAATTCTACAGTGCATTGTCAGCTTGATGTATAATAAGTTCACCACCTAATGTGACTTCTCTTTCCATCACCTTATATTTAGCTTCCCCCCCTCCTCTCCCACCCCCTCCCCTTTCTCCCCTCCCTCACCCACTCGTCCCCAAATAAACATTAAACTATTGACTGTGTCCATGGGTTATTTGTTTCTTCATTTCTTTTTTCTTTGCTTTCAGTTTTATATTCCGCATATGAGTGAAATCATGCAGTTCTTTGTTTTTTCTGTCTGGCTTATTTCACTTAGCATGATGATCTCCAGATCCATCCATTTTGTTGCAAATGGCAATATTTCATCTTTTCTTTTTTTTTTTTTTTTTTTTTTTTTTTTTTTTTTTTTTTTTCATCTTTTCTTACAGCTGAGTAATATTCCATTGCGTATATGTACCACAGCTCCTTTATCCAGTCATCTGTCACAGGGCACTTTGGTTGTTTACATGTTTTGGCCACTGAACAGCGCTGCAATGAAATTGGGGTACATAAGTCTTTGCGGACAGCTTTTTTCCTTTTTAATACGATTCATATACTATATAATTTTAAAAGGTGAACAATTCAGTAGTGTTCAGCATATTCACAGATTTGTGCAACCATAACAGTTATTTAATTCCAGATCATTTTCATCACTCCAGAAGGAAACCTGTACCCATTAGCAGTCATTCCCCTATTTCTCCCTCTAATGTATCCTCTGGCAACAACTAATTTATTTCCTATCCTATCTCTGTAGATTGCCTATTCTGGACTTTTCATATAAATCGAATCATATAGTATGTGGTCCTTTGTGACTTTCACTTTCATAATATTTCATTTAGTATGTCTCAAGGTTCATTCATGTTGTAGCATGAATGAGCACATCATTACTTTTTATGGCTGAATAATATCCCATTGTATGGATGTACTACATTTGTTTATCCATTTTTCAGTTCATAAGATACTTGGGTTGTTTCTTCTCTTAGGCTGTTATGAATAATGCTGCTATGAACATTTATGTACAAATTTTTGTGTTGACATATGTTTTCACTTCTCTTGGGTGTATACCTAGGAATGGAATTGCTTGGTTATATAGTAACTTTATTAATTTAAGGAACTACTAAACTGTTTTACAATGCAGCTGCACCATTTTACATTCCCACTGTTACTGAACTCAAGAGGTTCATTTTACTTGCATGCATCAAAGCCAAAGGAGACATGAATAGGAGTTTGCAGCAAAGAAAGTAAACGTTAATTTAAAGATACAGCGCCAAGCCTGGAGACACAGGTGAGCTAGCACTCAAAGGCCTGGCTTCCCGATGACATGTTGTTAACAGATTATATAGGGCAAAATCACAAGACACTAGGTTAGGGGTTTGGAATCATGTTGGGAGCTGATTGATTGGAGGTGAGGTACAGATAATGAATTATTTCTTCAGATCTTGAGGACAGTTCTGAGGTCTTTTCTGGAGTCTCCCTGTCTGATCTCATGGGAAAGTAGCCAGGGGTCATTCCATCTTAGAGCTCAGGAGCTGCAACATAACTTAGGTCAAGATAATATCTTTAGCCTGCTAGAGGTCCAGACAGTGTGACCATTTGTCAGGTCCAAACCACTGTCATCTTCTCCTGCCTTGGTGATTATCTGGGGGAAAGGCTAGGTCTCTGAGGGTGCAATATGGAGAGAGGGATATGATTTCTAGAGCTAGGATTTAAAACTAAGTTTAATCAAAGTCGTAATGAGGACCCTCGGTTTCACCACCAATAATGTGCAGATTCCAGTTTCTCCACATTTTTTATTATCATTCTAGTTGGTGTGAAATATCTCATTGTAGTTTTGATTTGCATTTTCCTAGTAACTAATGATGTTGAACATCTTTTCATGTGCTTGTGGGTCCTTTGCATAGCTTGGAGAAATGACTTCACATGCTTTGCCCATTATTTAATTGAGTTGTCTTTTTATTTTTAAATTGTAAAAGTTCTCTGTATATTCTGGATACTAGACTCTTACCAGATACGTGCTTTGTAAATACTTTCTCCCATTCTGTGGGTTGTTTTTTCTTTCTTTCTTGTTAGTGTCCTTTGAAGTACAAAAATTTTAATACTAATTCCATTTCATCTATTTTTTTCTTTGGTTGCTTATGCTTTTTTTTTTTTTTTTTTTTTTTTTTTTTTTTTTTTTTTTTTTTTTTTTTTTTTAATGTGGGTGGTTCCCTGGCTGGGAAATGAACCCAGGCTGCCCCATTGAGAGTGCCAAAACCTAGCCACTACACCACCAGGAAACCCCCGGTTGCTTATGCTTTAGGGTGCCACCTACAGTGAAGAAACCATTGCCTAGTCAAAGGTCATAAAGATTTATACCTGTTTTATTAAAAGAGTTTTATAGTTTTAGCTCTTACATAATATTTAGGTCTTTCATTATTTTCAAATAATTTTTATATTTGATGTGAGGGTCCAATTTCATTCTTTACGTGTGAATATCCATTTGTTCTCAACACCATTTGTAGAAAAGACTATTCACTCCCCCAGTGAATTGTCTTGGCACCCTTGTCCAAAGTCAATTTTAACCATAAATATGTGGACTGACTTCTGGACTTTCATTTATGTAGTCCACTAATCTGTATGTGTATCCTAACCACGGTACCATATAATTTTGGTTGTTATAGCTTTGAAATAAGCCTTGAAATTTGAAAGTGTGAGTCTTCTTAAATTTGTTTTTTTCCTAATTATTTTCAAATAGCCAATAATATTGGCTATTCTGGATTGTTTACATGTCCATAGGAACTTCAGGAGGAGTTTGTCAATTTTTGCAAAAAAGGCAGTTGTAATTTTGATAGAGATTGCATTAAATCTGTAGATCAATTTAGGGCATATTGCCATCTTGATAATATTAAGTGTTCCAATCCATGAACATAATCATTTCAATTATTTGGGGTCATTTTTAAGTACTTTGAATGATGTTTTATAGTTTTTAGTATACATGTTTTGTCTTTTGTTAAATATGTTCCTAAGTATTTTTTTCCTTTTGATGCTGTTGTAAATGAAATTTTCTTAATTTCAGTTTTGGATTGTTCATTGCTAGTGCTGGAAATCTCAAAGATTTTCGTTTTTTGGTCATTTGCCTCTAGATTGCCAAACTGTTTCTTTCTCTTAATTCAGATAGTTCTCTGAAACCTCAGTTGTCATAAAAATCCTTCTAATTTTATTCAACTTGCTTAATCCTTCTTCTGAGGATATTTTTTCCTTACCAGGCTTGAGTCGCACCAATACTAAGCTATTTTCAGTCCAGTAATATGCCTTCAAACATTTGGGTACTTGTTAAATATATCTATAGACAAATCGTTAACCACCTGCTTTTCTGTATGGTCTGTACCACCTAACATCTTATCACTGTGGGCTAATATTTCTGTAAAATAGAGACATAAGGAAGCTTGAGAATAACCTATGGAGAACTGTTCTTCTGCCCGTTCCCTCACAACTAATATGTAGGAATTAGAATTCTGATCTGTTCTGAAAATACCCATTTTCAGGTCAGGTACCTAGAATCAGTAATGGCTTTTCCTTTCCTGCATTTTGTCCCTTGTTCATTTTATCTACATTGATCCGTCATCTTCTCTGGTCTTGTACATGTCACATGCCCAATCTCTAAGGCTTTGTCTGAGTTCCTGTTTGTAACCTGCTGCTGAGACTGGTCTCCCTTATTCCATAGGTGGATGTTCTCACCCTCTGGACTACTCAGCTAGTGTGGTTTCTTCTCTTACTCTTGCTTTTTGGGCATTATTTGTGCCAGCCTTATCTCATGCTCTATCAGCCATCATGTGTAATTAGCCTTACTGAGCTTTTGACCATGGCTTCTTTCTCATCCTGAAGTCTAAAACTTTGAAATTTGTGGAGTCTTGGCTGGATCATGTATTATGTGGTACATACTGCTAAAGCAAAAGATATCAGTAATAAGTATAATGATGTTTATATTGCTCCTTAAAACTTCATACAGTCCCCTTGCACAGTTTCCCATCTGTGGTGTTTCTCCCCTTCATGCCCCAAGTGCCTTGCTACTAATAAACTGTGTGTAATGAAACTTTTCTAACAGTAAAGAAACTGCAGTAAATAATTTGGTGTCAGTCTCTTCTGTCACTGTGTATAGTATGGGATTTCTACTTTAATAACTCTTAGAAGACAGCAAATTTGATGTCCCGTCAAGCTTAGGAAAATGATTTTAGAAAATTAGAATATAAACGTACTACTACGTACTTAATTTTCGATGATGATAGTTATATTTGGTCTTCTAAAATTTTCATTGTCTAAATGCTGTTGTGGTTGTTTAATGTGTTTAGGATGTTGATAGCATGGGAGTCATTCCTGTTTAGAAGCCGATGTAAATTTATAGACATGGGTGAATGAAATTTAACTAGTAAGTTTAAAAAAATGAATTTCAGATGCTGTTGTGATTTTTGTCTTTGGTTAGAGTGGCATCAGAGATTTTAGTTCTTTTCATCCAGAACCAAGAGGTTGTATAAGAAAATAAGAGTGCTATTGTTATTATTTGTAGAGCTCATTGCTGTTTCAGCTCTGTAGGATACACATTATAATTCAGTTAGCTTTGTTTTACTGAACAACAATTTATCAAATCCTAATTAGGTGAAGAGTATAATTTTGTATGTGATATTTGTTGGTGCTAATAGTGCCAATGCAGCAATAACCTCATTGATCTCCACTGGTGAAATGTTATTAGGCTTGCAAGTAAATGGCTCTTTTAGTGCTGTATTTCTCTTTGAGTAGTTCATTAAAAAGAACATGCAGAGAATTTTAAATCACTTTATTCTTTTTCATTTGAGCTAGGTGAGTCTTTATTTAGGTTCATTTTCCGTTCACTTTCAAAATTTGAAAGTGGAAAAGATCTGACATTTAGCCCATTTATGACCCTCACACAAATGAAAAGAACTGCTACAACTAGGGGATTGTATGTGATAAAAGCTTTTTGTGGTCCTGGGTTCATGAATAAGAATTTACAAGAATTGTGAGGAACAGAAATGTGTTGCTGAGAGTGAGAGAGAGAGAGAGAGAGAGAGAGTGAGAGAGAGAGCGTGAGAGTGAGTGTGTGTGTTGCCAATCAGTGTTCTAAAATTAAGGCTTCAGGGGCCTGAACCTGGTCTCTTTCCTGGGTGAAGAGCCAGTCCTCCTCCCAGCACTCCCCCCACCCCCACCCCATACACATCTTCCAGCAGCCACACCCTCTGAGTCTCAGTGCTCCCACTGTTCCCATAGCCACACAATCTGGTCCAGGTTGTAGAGGATCTGTGAGCCCCAGAGGTGTTTAAATTTTTTTTGTATCTACAATCATTTGCAGTTATAGCTTTAAATGAAATTTGGTCTTTTTTTAATTTAAAAAGAGTATTAAATAACAGTGTTTTGTTGTTGTTGTTGTGGTTTTTAATCTCATGTAAAACTTTGCTACCTGTCTTTAGTAACTTTTTTAGTTCATTGCTTATCTCCAAAAACTTGAACGGTGCCTGTTTGAGCTTCCTAATAAATCTTGTTTGAAGGAATGAAAGGTTGTCCTTACTCTGTTTTGTTTATAAATGGTTTACTGCGCAGTTCTAGGTTGAATGTCATTTTTCTTGGATGGCATTGATTGCTCTACCATCTTAGCATACAGTGTTGCTGTTCATATGTGTTGCACTCTGAGTCTAGTTTCTTTGCATGTGACCTTTGTTTCCTTTCTGTAAACTTTTGTGATCTTCTCATGTTAGCACTTAAAAATTAATTATGCTGGGAATTCATTCTGAACCCCCACCTCACTTAGTAAGGGGAAATTCCTTGAATTATTTCTTTGATGGGTCTTCCTTCACCTCCTCTCACTCCCCAAAAAGGTAAAGAAATCTGTTTTCTCTGTTGTTTCTATCTGGAACTTTTATTACTGGGATGAATGTTCTTTATTATTATTATTTCATCTTTTGGGGTTTTCAGTTATTTATCTCTTTGTCTTAGTGTCCTAATTTTTGGGAGATTTCCTTATCATTACCTTCTAATCTATTAGTTTCTTCTTAGTGTTACCAAATTTCAAATACGTTGTCTTATTTCATGTTTTCTAATTATTCTCTTTTTAAATAGAGTGTTTTTGTTATTGTGTTGTAGATAGACTTCCAGTTTTTCCTCTTGCTTTGTTAGCTTTCACCCCACTCTCCTCTTGCAGTATTTGGTATCTTCAAGCTCTGTCAGTCACTCTGTGCCTGTCTTCTCCATGTCATCCTTCTGTATACACATAGATTATCACTTCCTTCACTTCGTTAAGTGTGTACTTTATTTTTATCTATATCTGCTTCCCATCTTCTAAAACTTTCGTTTTTGGTTGAAAGTCTTTCTTCCATTGTTGTTTCATTTTTCATTGTCATTGAAATGCTAATACATTTTAATTGCCATTTTGGTGTGGTTTTATGGGGGCAGTAGGAGATGCGTACGGATGTTACAGCTGCCATTTTTAAAGTGGTGTTCTTCCCTTTGAGGCCTTGGTAAATTAATATTATGGTTGTAATTCAAATGGGAAGCTAAATATGTAAATTAAAAATTAATTAGTATGAAGATGATATTGAATGAAAGGTTGATTTGATCTGTCTTTTTATCCAGATAGATAATGTGCTCTGTAATAATGAATTGTTCGAATTTTATTTATGTAGAGGAAATTGAGGAAGAATCTGAAACAACTGTTGAGGCTGACTTGACTGATAAACAGAAACATCAGTTGAAACATAGGGAACTCTTCTTGTCGCGTCAGTATGAATCTCTGCCTGCTACACATATCAGGTAAGAACATTTTAGAAGTTGATTTGAAATTCTCAGTGATATTTGACAGTTAAAAAGAACCCAAAACAACCTTCCTTCTTTGAAGCATTTTTCCAAACTCTCCTCATGATCTTGCTCAAATTAGTTTACTAAAAGCTTCAATATTGGAATCTTACCTTGGAAATTTATGGTGTGTATTAGCATATTAAAGCCCCCAAAATGTTCTGTAGTAGCATAACCATTTTTGCTTTATTTTAATCCTTATTTCCCCAATTTATTTGTGTTTCTATTAGCATCCTACAGAACACTACAGACACTATTTTGGAAAATGCTGGTCTTCCCAGATTCCTAGAACATGACTGAGTCATTAGAATCCACAAACTAGGACTCACAAGCTGGTTCCTAGGCAGGTGACTCTTGACCTTGTAGAATATATGGGTTTGGGTTTTCTATGGAGGACTTCTGGGATGAAAACTTTATATTCTTTAGTTCTCACTTACTTGCATCTGCTCTAAGCAATGATGGGAGGCAAAAATTTCAGTCCCTGGTTTGTAGTTTGGAGAGTTGTAGAGAAAAGGTAGTGATCTTTTATGATCTGCTGGTAGTGTTAAAATTGAGGCATCAACACAGTTGAGCTTTTTCTTGGTGCCATCTGTAATAGGTGTGTGTATCTTGGAGGTATAACAAAATGTTTGAACTTAAAAGATAGGCAGTTACTGACCGCAGAATCAGGAATACTTCAGGAGGATTTGGCATTTACTCAGCTTTTCAGAGACTGTGGGGCGTGTTTCAGGTAGAGAGAACAGGTAAGCATAGGTATGTTCAGGGGAGCAGCATATGGCCAAGGTGATGGGGTATGAAGGAATGCAGTGTGTTTATCTCCTTGAGTTAAAGAAATTCCTTCTACTCTTGTTCACAATCTTTATTTCTTTTATTCAAATCTCTATTAGTCATAATTATCTCTAAAAATAATTAATATATAGAATTATAGTAACTGTTTATTTTAATAATTGCCCCTTCTCTTTAGGCCCCAATGTCAGTATTGAATCTAAGTCTGCCTTTTAGGGCTCAGATAGGTTTGGAGGCTTCCTAAAGCTCTGATTTGGTTCTTGTACGTCACACACCCATCACCCCACCCTCCCAACAGCAGGGACCTTTGTGCATACTTCTCTTTTCCAAGTAGACATACAGATCTTCTAAGGCAAGAAATGGATGACAAAGATAACTGTAACTTCTTTTTCTCCAAATCTTTTCAGAAATCTTGATCCCCCTCAGTGATTAACATCATGTCATTGCTTTTCTTTAGGGGACATTATGTTTAGTTTGGCTAGAGTTAGTACATTCTGTGTGAATTAAGTCCTTTGCTGGAAAAGATAATCAGGCCAGGTAATTTAGGAACATTTCATTTTACCTACCAATAGGGGTATTTCAAGAATTAGGGAAGTAAATTTTTGCTCAAGAACATGGAACATGAAAACATTTTATAATTTTCTTAAAGTTATATATAAACTAATAAATGCTAAAAGAGCTATATGCATTTATTATTAATTGGAAAAGCTGGAATATAAAGATTCATTTTAAACTCAAGAAGTTTATGGCCAGTTACAAGAATCTTGTTAGAACAAGAATCTGACAAATGGTTTTTAAAATGTATCCAAAACATGCAAGTATATTTTTAATTTACTCTCCTGATAGCTTGGAATCTGTTTACAAGTGATGTTGATTTCCTTTAACAGATTGCTTGGAATGGAAAATCTGGTGATGTGTTTTTCATCTTCCATAAGGACTGAGAGAGTATATTGAAATATAATTATCAAGACACCCCTGTGATGAACATAGAAATTACATAGTATACGTGATTAGTCACCATTGAACACATTTCCTGAGTATATTCTAGATTAGGTAAGCTTACTAAGTGCTTGGTAAGTTAGACAAATTCCTGACTTGTAAACTCAAGGAGTTTACCAGGTGGCAATTTTTTGGAATTATGATGAAGAGACACAGACATTTGGGCTTTCTCTTGAGAGGAAGTAGTGCAGAGCCACATTTTCTCATCTGTGGCTCTCATTTTTAAACAGCTGAATGGAGTTAGGGGCAGTCTCTGGCCAAAGCATGGAGCCATGCTAACCAGCCCTCATGCTGATGTAGAACAAGTGCACGTTGGAGTGATTCTGACATTTTGCTAATGTTGAAGTCATGCCCTATCTATTTCTGCTCTAACAGGACAAAATGACTGAAGCCCCATTGTTTTTAGGCAGCAAAGAGGGGTAATTTGGTGAATACTGACTTTTTATTCTCAGGGACATTATCAAGTGCCCAGAATTTCCTTGTGCTGTCTGGAACATAGGAGAAAACCTGACTGAGGCATTCCTGAGGTCCTTTGTAGTTTGTGAGCTATAATACTCACTGGATGCTGTTTCCCAGAGTGGCAGGGAAGCAACTCTTTGTTCCTTCTGATTCCACTGGGAAAGTTCTGGGTAGAGTTAGTGATTCACATCTTGTTTGTGAGGTAGATAGCACTTGAGTAATGAGAATGCCTTTTGGAACATCTTTTGGGAGAAGGGAGAGGGTGTGTGCCTTATGCACAGTCCCGTTAGTCATTAATAATAGGTGATACGCTGCATACGCTATAGAGCACTTTAAAATTGCTGTGCCAGCTGCTAGAGCTGTTACATGTATCTACAAGACTGGATTCAGTCTTGCTTGTATAACCCATGTTTACTGAACTTGGCTTTTAAAAATTCTAACTTTTATTGAACCTTTATGATAGGTGCTATTCCACTTGCTTTACATGTATCTTAATTCTCACAATGACTTAGTAAAGTGTAGGTCCTGTTATAACCCCCATTTTACAGATGAAGAGACTGAAGCACAAAAAGATTAAGTAACTTGTCAGACTCATAGCTTTTAAATGGCAGATTCAGAAATTGAACCCAGACTGCCTGGCTGCAGACATACAGTATTACGCTGTATATATCACTGCAAGTGTTAAAAAGCATCAGAGATGGAAAGAAAGCTAGTCAGTAACTTGTCCAATAGGTAGGCTCTTTGATTTTCTATTTTTTCACATAATTTTGCTGTTCAGATGCTGAAGCCAAGTGGTCAGAACTAAATTAAAAACCGAGTTAAACATATAAACCATACTGCTATAATAAAAGATTTTACTTGTAATGCTGAATATATGGTAGCGACTGGAAGGTACCTAACTTGATTGGGTGCCTAAGTTCATGGATGTGTCTTTTATATGTTCCATTGTCAGTTTTTCCACATCTTGAACACACAAAGCCTGGCTTCTGAAAAGCTGCTAATTGCTGCATTGTTTGTGTAATGATTAATTCCTCTTTCCAACCTCTGAGCAGCTAGTTAGTCATATTTACAAAGAGCCAATCCTTTCTTGCTGGACAGCCTTGGACTCCAGCCTTTGAAGTTATGCTTCAGTGTGTCTTAAAAGCATTTCCTTAGGCACCTGTTGGTTATTGGCCTCATTTTACCCTACAGTAAGGGCTTTTGGACTAATGATTTGTTCTCTCAGTCTGTCTTATTATGAAGAGTGAGTGTGATAGAGGAACTATGACATCCATGCTGGTAAACCTGGCCCTTGTTCAGAGCAGCTCTGGTGATGCTTAACCTTGAAGATGCTTTTTAAAAAGGCCAGAGAAGCCATTCCAGAACCTAAATTTGTAGTAGGCTAGGTCTTAAAGACATAGGGGCACATAGTGTTCAAGCTGTCTCTTAATGGCAGCGTGCTTCGTAGATAGCCTTACATTCTTTTCCTTTAAAACAGTTTTAGATTAGGATTCCAGAATACAAACATCATCATAATCACTATTAATACTCTACAAAAGACTGGCTACAACCACAATTTGTGGTGAACTTGTCTTGGTTTAAGTGATGCCATGTTGCTTCTAACATGGTCTCCTCACCTCCAAAATGAAAAGCTTTTTTAATTTAGTTGAAAAAGTATCCTGAGCAGCTGATAAAAAATTGGGATGTATGTATAATTTGTCTAGATCGTTCTAGTCAGGCATTGTCATAGAGTTCAAGATTTTTGAAGGTTGATATTTTTTCCCCCTTTTTCCTGACTACTATAGAACATAGTAAACAATAACTAGTCAGAACTTGGAACTTGCATAATTTGCATTTATTATTTTTGTTCTTTAAGGAAATAAAAGTCATCAACAAATAATAGAACAATGTCTTCTCGATTACTGTTGACCTTAAATGAAATTTTAGATTGTGTGTCTTTCATTTTTATGAGAATTAAAGATTGAATATATGGAATCACTGGTTGCTCAGGACTCTGAGAGAGAGTGACTTACTCAGCGTCAAGACCAAGCTTTTACATGGAGGGCTAGGCAGAAGATAGCAAATCTTTTATTGTGTACATATTGTCAATAAACAAAATGAATTTATGAGCAGTATAGCAACCATGAGAAAGGGAGAAATGGAAAAATTTCTAGCCAATAAATGTTATTTGAGGGATAGAGTACTATAGTTCTTGTCTTAATACCCAGTGTTGGTGAGAGTAGGGAAATAGGTAACTCTCATTTATTCTAGTGTAAGCAATTTGTGCACGTCCTATGACCCAGCAGTTCCACTTTTTGGATTTTATCTAACAGAAGTTCTCATGCAACTTTGTAGAAATACATGTATACTGATATGTTTATTGCAGAATTTTTGTTAATGATTTTTGCTTTGTGAATAAGTGAGGTGATTTTCATTATGAAGCATATGTTTGCATTAGAGTATAGATAAGAACTTAGTATTTGATAGATTTCAGAATTGTTTTGATATCAGAAAATGTAAGCAACTTTCATCTTTATGCTTTTTTATATTTCCAATTTTTCTGAAATGAAAACACATTGGCTATATAATGGGAAAAAGCGGTATTTTAAATTTGGGATATTAGAGAGGGAAAATGCTTCCTTACTTGACAACATGATCGTGATGAATACAGACTAGATGGAGATTACTGAAAATTCCTCGTATTTATTTCCTTCCCCAGCAGTAGTGAAGTAGAACATGAACTACTATTACCATTTGATAGCAGACCTGTTTCTAATTTAGGAGTATATTTTTCAAATATTTTTGTTGCAAAATGGTAAATTTCCTTAAAAAATTATTCTGTCAGTTTGTATTTTTACCACATTATATTATGAATATGACATTTTGCTTTTCTCTCATCATTACTGTATATTATAATTTAAAAATAAACATGGTTTTCTGATAATGAAAGAATTAAAATTTATTGTTGAAATGTGGAAAATACAGAAAAAGGCTCCCCTCCCCTCTCTCTCTCACACTCCTTCGTAATTCCCGCCCCCCCGCCCCGCAGTAGCACTAACAGTTTGTGATATGATTAATACATTTTCTTTTCTAATCTTAGGTGTATTTCTTGGATTTGTGCCATACATTGCTAGAATTTACTTGGAATGGCAGAGGAGCTACACTGCTTGTGTGTAGCTTCCTCTCGTGTTAAGTAGTGCTCATCCTCTGTCTCTATTGTTAATCTTTGCTCTTTCTAGGTTGGTTGGTTGGTTTTTAAATTTGTGGGAAATATGGTTGGAAAATGAATGATGGACCAGAAGAAGGGGAGGACAGTTAAAGAGTGCTCATTCAAAAACTAATCCAAGGGTCACTGTCTCAGAAGAGGCAAAGGTTTCTTGAGATTTATGCCACATGGATTCTCCATGCTTTGCATATTACCTGTTCTTTTGCCTCTCTTAAATTTTCTTAGAATTTTCTTACCCGTTGTATACTGAAATTTAAGCGATGCCTCAGTGATGAGGATATTTGGTAGACCATTTTAGATACCTGTCTTCATTTATTGCTGGAAATTTTTCTCCTACTATTTCTTTCATGTTTTTTTTTCCCTTTCAGTACTTCTATTGCTTACATGGTAGATCTCCTGGATTGTCTTTGTCTGTTGTCATTTATATTTTCCATTTTTGGTTCTGAGCCATATCTTTGACATTTACTCATATATTCCAGCCTATCTAGTTTAATATTTTAATTTTGCCTATCACATTTTAAAATTTCAGCTCTTTTTTATCTCCTGGATGTTTTTAATGCATCCTATTTTTGTTTTATGAATGCAGTACACTCACAAATCTTTTTTAAGTTCTCATTTGTATTTTTAAACTTCTCTTTTGTTGCTTAACCTACCTCTGTTTCCTCCCACTTCAGTTTTTGATCTTTGAGTTTTCTTTTGTTTGTTTGTTTGGGGTTTGTGTTTTTTTTTGTATTTATCTTGTGCTGTAATCTTTCTTCAAATATTGGATAATTCATCGTGGTCTGTTCTTATTTAAAATCAAGAGAATAATATAGTAGCAAGGCCGACCAGGAGCTCCTTTTATGTGGGCAGTCTTTGCTGGTAGGCTTCCCATTAAAATGTGGAGCTTGCCTTCCTAGGTCCCGTTCTAACTGGAGCTTCTTTAGGGCTCTGCTAGGTAAATCAGTTCCATTTTCCCCTAGCATCTGCTCTTGCTAGGCATATTTCCAGCTTTGTTTCTTAATTATTTTCTCTTGTTTGATTGTATTAGCTGAAACCACGAATACCGTATTTAGTAATAATGTATAGAGTGGGCATTTGTGCCTTCTTTATCTTAGTGTTTCCCTGATGGATGAAATGCTCATCCTGAACTTTGGTTTGCACTACTCAGTCTCCCTCACCTGTCTTTGTCTTCCAGAATTTCCATGAATCTTTCATGTACTGATGGCCCCCACTGTATAGTAATTTTAGGTTTTTTTATTTCTAATTCTCTTGCTATCATTTTAAAAGAATCCTAGACAAGAAGAGATAAACACATGGGCTTTGCCTGTCATTTAATTCATTATTATTCTGTTGAGACTAAAAATATTATCTTCCCTCCTCACCATTGAAATGCTGTTCAACTTCTTTCAATTAGGTCACTGAATAAAAATACTTTACAGTATTGGGATTTGTCTCTGTGACATGGAGTTATTAAACTGTTTTGGAAATGCATTGTAACTTATCAGCATTGAAAAAACATTTCTATCTATTTTCAAAAGCTATAATTTGAAAAAAATTTGGTTCATGTTTTACCTAGTGCAATTAATATTTGTAAGTAGACCTTCAGATGGTCATACATATCAGAAACTAGTAAATGAACAGAAAATGCCTATCTGTAAGCAGAGTTTTGATTTTATTATTTTTTTAATCAAAAAATTTTGTCCTGGGAGTTCCCTGATAGTGTAGTGGCTTAAGGCTTCGGCGCTGGCACTGTCAGTGCTGCAGCCTGGGTTCGATTCCCAGTCAGGGAGCTACCCACATACCAAAAAGCAAAAAAAAAAAAAAAATTTTGTCCTAAGGCCTGTAAAGCTATAGTTAGTAGATGGCAGTGATGGGAATAGATTGCCATAGTGAATTTATTGTGAATTACTATGGTTGGGGATGGTATTTCTGATTTGGATGAATGCTTGGAGTAACCTGGGATCCAAAAGCAGTGGATAGTAGAGCAGTCCTTTTTGTTGTCAGGATCACAAAAAGCTGATCCCTTTCCTCGCTCCCACTTCTTTTGAAGTATCCAGCCAGGTAGTATGAAGAATAGAGGCATTTATGGCTGGATTTTTTCTGGGTAGCCCTTGTATACCATTTCATGTATATAGAAGTAATGAGATGTGTATGTGTTTGTATCTATAAGTAAATTGTGGAATAAATTATAAATTGTGGAAGTATATGTTGTGCTTTTTAAATGAAATATCTTGGACTTAGCTCTATATCAGATCATGAAGATCTGCCTCTTTCTTGCTATGGCTACTTTACATTTCTAATTTATTTAACCCTAATTGATGGCTATTTGGTTCATGTTAGTCTTTTGCTGTGAAAAATAATACTGCAAAAAATAAACTTGTACATAGATCCTTTACCATGTGTAATTTTGAAGGTATGTGCAAAATAAATTATACCAAATGAAATAGGACATAAAAATGTCCTAATTATGCTTTCTTAATTTTGTATTTCTTCATGTTTCTGTGTTGGTCAGAGCAGGGAGATAAACCTGAAAGGATTTGTAATTTGTAAAATTAATTTATGATTCGTCTGTTGAGACCTTTTTGTTATCTTCAGAGAAGAGATTTTTTAAAAGATATTTTATTGGAAAATAAGTAGTAATGCAAACTTTTAAGTATATATGTAATAAAATAGAACTCTACTTGATTTAGTAGTCTCCCTGGAATGGAATCTTTAAAAAATTTTAATGAAAGCAGTTTTCTTCCTCACATTTCATTATACCTATATTTTTATTTTAAGATGTTAGATTTTTGCAGTTTTCTTGGTCTTTGTAACCAAAATTTGAATTAGTCAAAAGAGCACTATTGATGACTATAAATAGTGCTACTTAAATGAATTTAACGTATGTTAATTACTTAGTGTCCTTAATAGAATTGCTAGTAGGAGAACTAAAAGTAAGTGGAAAAAAATCATATTGCAATTTAACATTTTGAAGTCTACATATTTAGCACACTTTTTCTTGAATGTTGTGTTTATATTACATAAGTTTTCCTTTTAAATGATCAATTTATTTCCTGTGGGTTGAAGTGTTTCCTTTTTCAACCAAAATCACAATGTAGAAAAGCACAGGGCTGGATGGAAGTATAACCTACACATTATCCTGAACTGGTATTCCCCATGGTTGTGGAAATGCCTGAGATTTTCCTGGTAATCAAAACAATTTGTCATCCTCTTCTGGAGAAGAGGAACTTCCTAATAACCTACTGCCTTTTGTACATTTCACTTTCTCCTAGCTGTAAGAGGGAAAAGTGGCACCAAGAAAAGAATTTTTTCCCCTCCTAAATTACTCTTTGACGGTTTCTTTCATGTTTATCAAATCTCCACAGTCATGGATTAAAGTCTTGTTCTTTTGGTACTCTTCTCATGCCACAGACAGAATGATCTTTCCAAAACACTACTTGTCATTTTTCTTCTCAAAATCCACATGAAGCCAAAACTTCTTTTCTTGGCTTTTCATTGCTTTACCTCCTGAAACAGATGTTGTGGCTTTTTTTTATTTTCATGTTTTTTTGGTCCTTTTAACATTTTTATTTTTAAACATCTCTTTAAAGCAGTATCAACAATAGAAAATACATCTTTGAATAAAAGTGGTTAAATGTTTCCAGATTCCTTTCTCCTTGTCTTCCTTCTCCTTTTTATAATCCAAAGATCCATAAAATCATACTATTTCTATTACATGGGTAGTCCTTTAATGTTTATTACTAAGGTATATAGTTAAGAAAACTATGATTCAGCAACTCTAATGTAAACCAGCTATTCTTAACCAGGGGCTGTTCTGTCCCCTGGGCACATTTGACAAAGTCCACACATTTTTGGTAGTCACAGCTAGGTGTGGGGATGCTACTGTCATCCAGTAGCTAGAGGCCAGGGATGCTACTAAATATCCTACAGGTCCAGACAGCTCCCACCCACAGCAAAGAAATTACCTGGCTGCAAATGACAATAACTCCAAGGCTGAGAAAACCTGGCATAGAGTCATTGTAAATAATCCTCACTCCTTTAGTATATGTATATAGTATTCATAAAACTTTATGTACTTTATCTAATTAGAATCCCTCTTTTACTTTAAATTTAAATTCTGTTTTTTAAAAGTCAAATTTATGTACATAGCTGTCTAATAATATTGAGCAGTCCTATGCCTGGTTTCCTTGCTGAGTCATTTTTAACTTCTGTGACAGTGGCTTCTGCATGTTTACCACTCTTAGACTGCGGCTATTAATTTTTCAACTTTAGAAATCTCTATTTACTTTCTCTTTCCTTCCCATCATGTTTTTCATATATCACAACTTTTATTTAATGTAAAAATCAGTCTTTGTATTTTATGGACATGTAAATATCCCTCATGTATTCTTTCTTGTACAGTCTTTTGTTTTCCTTAAAGTATGATGGTTATGTTGCCTTTTCTTTTCGATTAGTCATCCATAATGTTAAAATATTTTAGGCCTTCCTTATCTGAAAATATTTTTCACAGTTCGCTGGAGTTTGTTTAGGCATAATTGTGGTTTAGAAATAATTTCCTTCAGAATTTTGAATCTTTCCTTTTGTCCTATCTTACATAATTGCTGTTGAGAAAGTAATTTTCTGAAAGCTTTTTGGATCTTTGAACTTCATTTTTTTAAAAAAATTTGGTTGTTTATTCTATTCAGTGGATGAAATGCTGTATAAAGCTGTCTGTTCGTTGAATTTCCATTCACAGAACCTAGCATGGTTTTTTATATGAAAAAAATCTTCAGTTGTAAGACTCATAAGGCAAATGAGAAAAATGCCTTTCTTTAATGAAGAAATAATGACTTCCGTTGAATAAGAAGAGTTTAAAGTCGGACTCTGCATCTGTAGTAGTGTGGAATTCCAAGTTAACTGTGCCTAAGGATCACTCGGTGATGCTTGTTAACCATGTAGATTCCTTGATCCTTTGCCAAGATACTAGAATTTGCTGATGTGGTACTAAGAAATGTGCAGTTTTCCAGACAGAGGTGGTCATCCTGACCATTTTACAAGCTGCAGTTGTATGAAACGGATGAAATTCTTCAGGCATTGTGGAAATGGATGCTAGTTTAAACTTTCTCTTTTTTCATTTATACAAATATATCTTTAGATAAAAGAAATACATAACCTGTGTGCACAGTTTTACATATGGTTTTTTGTGTCTATGGTATTTTACTGGACATTTTCTTAAGCAAATAGTAAGCTGATCAGTGCCTGCCGTTAAACATGGGACTGTGTTGTGTGGTAGTTGTTTATTCACATGTCTCTCTGTCCAGCCGCCAGCACAGTCTCTGAAGACAGCATTTAAAGAACTTTTTGAATAATCTGTGGAAAGTATGTTATCTCTATAGAAATTCTTTGCTCTAATGTGGTTCCCTGAAGAAAATCAGAATGAATAATTGAATGGGCCTGGAGTAATCTTTCTTTGTGTTATGGTCTTTGATATGTTTTATATCATCATGTTTAGATAGGTATCTTTATCCCCTAAAGATTAAAAAATTATGGAACAGAACAATTAGGACCATTTCTTGAGATTCAGCATGAATCCATCGGGTTATCTATATTCAGAATTTAATAAGTTTCTTTAGTTTGTGGTTAACTTAAAATTTATCACGTGTTTATCTATGAGCCAACATTTGTTCAGCACAAAGGAAGCCAGCACTTGAAATCTCTTTTTGAACTACTTTTATCAACAACTCTTGGCATGTAGTTCATATGTTAATTACATATTCATATTTACTTCATAAAATAATTCCGACTCAACCTCTTGCTTTGTTAGCTGTTAATATATGTACATAAAAATTTTAAGTGTTGGATTTTCATTTTTAATTTGGAAAAAAACACAATATAGCTGTAATAAAGAAAATTTAAAAGCTAAAATCACCTGTTATTTTTTCATCTTTGCCTAAGTCTGCGTTCCCCAAAATAATTTATATTTTAGATTGGCGTGGGTATCCTATTGATTTTTTAAATCATGTGTCTCTAAAACAATTTAACCAGTGTTTTCTTATCTCCTAATATAATTATGGAAATGATGGTTTAATTATGGTTCAGTTTAAATATTCTTGTCATTTCAGACAGCGTGGAGATTTTACGTATGCTATATTGTTTATATGAATTTTCAGTTCCTGTTAACTCTTAAAATTCAAGTGACTATTAAAGTGATCTCTGTTAAAAGAACATTTAGCTTCTTTTGTTCCTCCCATTTAAAAAACTCAACTTCTGAGAACTTAAAATTTTTATTTCTTCTCATTGATTAAGTATTAAGTTTTAGAAATACTGCTTTGTCATCTGTTATGGAAGCAAAAATAAAATTCAGTGGAACTTAATTTTGGAAGTCCCATTTAGTGCTTAAGCAGGCTGCACGTGTGAGCACATATTCACAGGTCCCAGAAATTCCGTGGCAGCTGTAGACGTGCTAACAGCAACAGAGCAATTTCCCTGCTTGTAATTCTGTCCTTTGTAAAAGCATGTCAGGTAATTGTTGACTTTTGTGTGTTGTTATGTGTACTGAAGTCATAATGTTAATCTTTCTGCTTCACTAATATGCATGAATAAAATGCATTAAAAAATAAAACCAATGTAACTCTTGGTAACCAAAATAGAGATTTTACAGGATAATATGGAAATACCAAATGCTCTCAGAAAAATCTTTTGAAATGATAATTAACCTAAGGTGATTACCAGAAAAATGTTTTCCTGAGGGTAATTTATTTTTTAATTTAAAGAATGAGCATTGCAAAAGGTTTAGAAAACTTTTTTAGTTTTTTGTTTTGTTTTTTTTTTTTAACCTATTTAGCATTTTACTGGAGGTAATTTGTTTTTAAATTTTTTTACTCTGATAATCCAATGGTAACAGCTCTTCTAGCTTCCTATTTAGTGTGTATGTGCTGTGTTTGTTTTTGCTTGTTATTTTGTGGGTAGCAAGTAGTGACTTTTGTTTAGAGAATAAAATGACATTATGACATTTAGAAAATATATTGTGAGCCCTGACCAACATCTACAACTTGAGTAGTCTTACCAAAATTTTCTTGTCAAATTTGTAGCTATATTGAAGTCTTCAAGCTAGTGAGGATAATTTTAAAGGTGGCTGTAATCAAGGCCTTTATTTGGATAATCTCAATTTTTCATAAGTCTAAACAAGCCTTTTTTTGTAGGCATTCATTTCCAAACTCACACCCAGGGCTTAGGATCAAAGGTAAATGCCATCAGACTTCAAGGTCTCCAAGCCTGTAGATCTTTATTTTGACCCTTGCTCTGTAGAAGTTCCTTATGTTTAAATTTTAACTGGTCTTCAGAACAATTTCAATAAAGGTAAATTAGTAAATCCTGATATGAACACGTATTATTTTTTGGTTCTTTTATGCAGAGACTAATTAAAAATCTGAAATTATTTTAGGTACTTTTAAATGGTTTGTGTAATGTCTGAAAAGATAAAAAATCACCTCATATTTACTCTTTATAGACTCAGAAACCAGCTTAATCTGAGGATTTCATTATACTCTTCTTTTTTTTCTTGAATAATTAGGCCATACCTATAAAGTGTTGTATGTTGTAAGGGTTTACTGCCTAACACTGTTTCCTCCACAGCTTAGCCTTCCAATAAATATCTATGAAGACTGTCTTATGTTTTAAGTTATGCAACACCAGGATTGCAAAGCCAGTCTAAGTATATACTTTATTTATATATATATTCCTAACTGCCATGTGGTTTCTTAACACGAACTCATTTTGAATATTCCTTACTTTGTATGTCAGCATTGTGAAGGTAAAGTAGTCTTTGTTACATTTAACTTTTTTTATTTGTTAACCTTTTCCCTCTTTCGACAGGGGGAAATGCAGCGTTGCCCTTCTGAATGAGACAGAGTCAGTATTGTCATATCTTGATAAGGAGGTAATGCACAAATATACTTGCTTTGTGGTTTTTTTCCCTTTTATTTCACATGAAGCCCATACCTTCTAATTTATTTCTTGTACCAAATTATCGCACCACAATGCAGTATTATGGTACAAGTATAATGACTAGAATGCATTCGGATGATTCAGTTTTTCTGCTTAATGAGTTGTAAGAGTTGGCAGAAACTCTTGTTTGTCTGTCTGTTTTTTTTTCAGTTGGTAATGAAAGGCTTTATAAAGTATAACACATGGTTTAGCTGGTAATAGAAGAAATATATTTGGCTTTATGAGAAAGCAACTTTATTGGACTTGGTCCTCTCTTTTTTTTTTTGTTTTTATTGTTGTTGTTGTTTTAAATAAATAACTTTTCTTTTAGACAATTTCCAGAAGAGATTTTACCATTGGTGGTCTGCTTTCTTATTTGGAACCTTAAACTTTGTCAACTAAAAATACTTCTTTCTGTAAACTTCAACAAGAAACATTTTAACATTTTTTTTAACAAGTTGAATTAGAGCATGTGCTTCAGTGAAGGAAGGAAATTCTTATAAACAAAACATTTCACGTTATGCAGTTTTATGTGACTTATTAGCATTTGTATCACGGGAAAAATACTTTACTGTTGATGATGTTTTAGTATTTAACCTTCATAGCTTCATGGTCTTTTTGTTTTCTCCAAATCTTTATTATATATACATGAGGTCAGACAACGTTGCAAGCTCATTCTAGAAAAGTGCTACATACCTCATTGCTGAATATGCACCGATGCCAGCGCCTTAGTCCACCCTTCAAAGTAATTTTGGAATTCTTTCTGGAATGGTCATCAGAGCTATCATCATCTCCCAAATCTGACAATAAAGTTCACGAACTTGGCCACAATGAGTTTATGTTGGCAGCACTGTACAAACAACTCAGTAACGTGTCATAACCTTGACAAGGTACGACAACAGCTCTGACGGCCATTCCAGAAAAAGAGTTCCAGAATTGCTTTGAAGGGTGGACTAAGTGCTGGCATCGGTGCATAGCTTCCCAAGGGGAGTACTTCAAAGGTGACTGTAGTGATGATATTCAGCAATGAGGTAGGTAGCGCTTTTCCTAGAATGAGCTTGCGAAATTAATTGTCTACCTCATGTAATTTTTAAAAAGAAAAAGGGACATATTTCTTATCACACTCAAGTATTACCCTCTTATCTCAAATGAAGAAAACATACCAAAAAGATAGATAAAAATACACACGTGGAACTATACTATACATTAGAAACTCTAATGAAGAAAACTAAAAGGAAATAAATAGTCAAGGCAGATAGATATGCTCGTATGAGTTCACAGAAGCAGAAATAAAAGGAGGAAACATTCAGTATGTTTCAGTGTATTTTATTGGTGTATTTGGCTATTGAGAATGGAATTTTTTTAAAGTGATAATTTTTGCCTTCTAATTTATTGTTAGCAATTTGTATATACTTAAGTACTGTAGTAGATGAAAATTTGCAAAGGTCTTTAGGATTTTTTTTTTCTCTACTCAGTTTTTTTTCACCAGTTAGTCCTTTATCAATCTTTTGGATAGGACCTGACCTTTGGCAGTGTATTTAAGGAAACTTTTTTTGTTTTGGCCAATTTTGTAATTTAGATTTGCTACTTCATCTGTTATAAGACTGACCTCAAGAAATATTTTTTTAGTCACATTAAAATACTGAGTTTGGCATATTTGAAGATGTTAACTCAAAGGGCAACTTTCTTATCATTTTTTACTATGTATCTTCTTGAAATTGGCTGATTAAGCAAGTTTTAGAACTTTTTCCCCTCCCTTTTTAACTAACTACTGTTTTAACTAAACACATTTTGAATATTTTCCCATATTAGTACATATAAATCTAAGGAGTATAAGCAACTTATGTGGTCCTAAACAATAATTTCATTTCATTTTATGGTAAAGTATGGCAAAACCTTGTTTTTATAGAATAGTATACTAATATTTTACAGGGTAAAAGTGACTTGGAGTATTTCTACTTTTAAAGCTGATGGTGAACCAATAGCAATAGCTTTAGTTACCTAGTAATATTCTTTGTTGCTCCTGTCTTAAAAAAACAAAGAAACAACAACTCTGAGTACATACTCCTCTCCCACTTCCCTCCGTGAACCTATTAGGAACCCTGGTTTATATAGTTTCTGCCGATTTTTTCTTTTCCTTAGATAGCATTTTTTTTTACATGCATAAATTGTCACAGCTTGGTGTGACTTTGGAACAGTTTTACTGTTTAATCTTTTCTCCTGACAGTGACCCATGGTTAAAATGCAGTGCAGAATTTCTGAGTGGATGGTATTTCCTTGTCTGGTTTTCTCCTTTCTCGTTATCACAGTCTGTAAAACCTTGAAAGGAGAAAGCTTTATAATCTGACAGGTTATCTAGGAGGGTATCCATACTGCTTAGTGTGGGCTTTAGAAGTTTAAATGATTACTTGATTTTTAGGTGTCTTACCTTTGACTTAGGGTCTAACTTTGCTAGCTTCTCAAAACCCTGTATTAGAACAGTTAAATGCTTTTCTTTTAGACTAAAACAAACAAACAAAAAAATCAGTCTTTATAATCTACTTTTATTCTAAGCTATTTGATTTGGCCTGATTTAATATTAAACTGTTTTACGTGATGACAATATCATCGTAGTCTCCTTAAAGATTTATGAATTTATTCACTAAAATTTACTTTTATACATTCTCTGAAGTTTTATGGTTTCATTATTGTGATACTGGATTTACTGCTCTATAAAGTTTACCTAGGTATTTCTCATCTTTCTTTTCAGGATACCTTTTTCTACTCATTGGTCTATGACCCCTCAGTGAAAACACTGCTAGCTGACAAAGGTGAAATCAGAGTGGGACCTCGATACCAAGCCGACATTCCAGAAATGCTCTTAGAAGGTATGTTTTTCTTTGGGTTTCAAGTCCTATGAAAACATAAACTATATCTTGAGAACCAAATATTATTTTCCTCATATGAGAGAAACAACTTTTAGACTAAAGTTTAAAGGTTATGAGTTCTTCCAATTTTAGAAATACAATAGGAAGGGATCATTATTTCATTAATTATTCATTTTCAATATCACATTTTTACTAGTTTTCTGACTGTATTATTCTTTAAAATCCAACTTTAAAAATGTTCATGTTGTTGAACTTGTGTTTTAATATGACATGCTCATACCTTCAAATCCTGAGTGCCGTTGAATTTTATTTAAAACATCTTCCTAGTGAGACATAATTTATTTTTTCCTGTTGTAATAAATGTATACTCCAAACCTTTATTTTCTAATTTCAAAAGTAAAACATTCATGCCATTAAAAAATCAAACACTACTTGAAACCTATGTAATCCTCGCTAACAGATGTCACCCCAATAAGTCTAATAATAAAAATAAATTTAAAAAAAAATCAAACACAAGATAGGGAAATGTATAATATAGGAAATA
This sequence comes from Lyroderma lyra, assembly GCA_004026885.1. Classification (NCBI taxonomy): domain Eukaryota; kingdom Metazoa; phylum Chordata; class Mammalia; order Chiroptera; family Megadermatidae; genus Lyroderma; species Lyroderma lyra. Next base: position 189,085 of record PVJL010001837.1, read on the forward strand.
AATGCTAGCCTCTTTCCTTCATTCCAAACCCATATCTAATTACTCTGATTACATAGGGTATGTTTGTTTGGTTCACACCTTGGCTATGTCCCATCCAGGAATGGTTCATGTGTGGTGGGAGATTGTACATGTTACTCTGACACAGCTTATTTCTTTAGCATCTTTCCCTGTGAATAGAATAACTATTCTTTTTAGTTACTGTACAGTTCTTACATCTGCAAAGATGTATTGTAATATCCTTTTTCAGTCCTGTTGATAGACTTCTAGGTATTTGTATTTTTTTGTTACTAAGAAATGATGCTACTAGAAAATCTACACATATATATGCTATGTAAATATTTTTTGAGCATAACTTATTAGAAGTGAAATGTATGTGTATTTTAAATATTCACAAATGCTTCTTTGCCATTCAAAAAGGCTGTATTAAGTTACGAATGAAAGAACCAGATAATCTTCACCAACACTGATTATTAGGGATTTCCTCGCTCCATTTCTCCCTTCATTTGGTATTTCATTGTGTTTATTATTTATTTTTTAATTTTAAAAAATTGATATTATGCTTACTTAATTATCTTTAGCTCATTTGTAAATTTCTTATGTATTTTCTACTTGGTTGTTTATCTTTTCATACTGTTAGCAAGAGTTCTTTGAATATTAAAGGTTAACAAATTCAAAAGTTTCTGTTTTTTGTCTGTAAGTATTGCCACCTCCTCCCACTTTATTTGATTTTTTAAAAAATGTTTAATAGTGATTTTAAATTTCAGTATACTTTATTTTATCATACAGAAGTTTAGAATTTATTAGTCTTTCCCTTTAAAGACTTTATGATGTGCTTTATTCACAGAAAGGCCTCCTCCACTTTTTTTTCTGCCTTCTGATTATTAAACATATGAGGTCTTCTATAGGTTCTTCTTTCTACCTTGCCTTACTTCTAGAAAATGTATGTAGAAAAGTTAAATCAACAGATAACTCAGGATACAGTTTATGAACTATAGTACACCTCAGTGTCAGTGGTGGAGAGGTGGGTTGGCTGTGAGTAATGCCAGGCTACAGACTTGTGCATATACATGAACTTAAGAACCAGGAAAAGTCAGTCAATAATGATTAAGCTTGGAGAAGAGAATGCTGTGTCTGTCTATACTCAACTGTGTTTGGACAGTTTATTTGAATAGACTGTGAGTAGTAAATCAATTTATTATAGGCTGAGAGATTGCCTTTATTGACCTGATCTGTGCAAATCAACTTGTCTTCCAGAAATAATTTTGGATGTTTATAGTCTTGAGGTTAGGCTTATATCATGTACTTAAGTGTTCACTAAATATTTATTATTAAAAAAAAAAAAAAACCACTTGATTTTTAAATTACACAAATAGCACTGCAGTGAATCTAATGGATAATTTTATACTCTGGGGGATGTCACTGGAAAATATGTTCCTAAAAGTGGAATTGCTAAATCATAGGGCATGTGTTTTTGAAATTTTATACAAAATGCCAAATTGTTTTCCAGGTAGTCATTTACAGGTGGGTTTTTCCCTTGTTTTAGTTAAGGTATAATTTGTATGTAGTAAGTATATTTCACCCTTTTTAGTGTACAGTTTTGTGAATTATTGACAAGTGTCAGCAAGTCTATCTGTGCACAAGCCAAAAGCCAGGACCATCCCTTAGTGCTCATGTATGCCCGAGTCCTCCGTCCCATAAGCAGCCTTCATTACTCCTCCCTGAACTCTGACCTCTCCCTTCTTTGAACTGTGCAGACTTGCTGTTCATGTAATCTTTTATGCTAATTTTATTTGACTTAAATTTTATACTGTTTTTTGTTTTTTTTTTATACTGTCTTGAGTCATTGATTGTGTGGCTCTCCCATGAGCACTGAGCATAGGTCTAGGCCTATAGAAATTTTTGTGTATTGCTCATGGAAAGATAAACGCTGAGCCAGGTAATGCAGTTAAGAATCCTTTAACATACTATTTCTTCCGAGTGGTTTACAAACTACTCAGGCAATATAATCCTTTCTTTAAATGAAATATTACACAACATGACCTTAAATAATGTAAGAGAAATAAGTTCATTGCAGGTGAAGTGGTGGGTAGAGGGAGAAGGCCGCATGGATTCTCTTGAAGTGCCCTATGGAACCTTAGGATTCAAAGAATTACAAATTGAAAGCTGCTTTTGAGCATGCCATCCATACACCTCTTAGAATCCCACCTTTTCATTACATAATCAAAATCCCCAAATCAACTTTGCACAGTTAAAAGTGCTTATGATGAAGTCCCTTTGTAACATAGCATAATAAAGCGCTCTACTGTATTCTCTTTGCTTCTTCCCATTTTTAAATCTTAAGATTATTTTATTTCAAATAATAAGACTGTAGTAGATAATGCACTTATACTAGAAACAAAAGTACTAGTCCCTCAGATCATCCTTTCTAACCCACTCACGGTTAACTGCTGTTATTAATTTAGCATATTCTCCCAGACTCCTTGTTACATAAATATTACATAGAGACCCATGAAATGATATTTCATGCAGTGTTTAGTGTGTGATAGATCCAAGTTTATTTTATCTACCTCTTATTACATGTTTTATGGTAGGGCAAATTTTTCATTATTGTTCTTTAAAACTTCTTAGCAGGGAAGTCTCATCTCATAGATTGTTCTTTCTTTCTGTTGAAGTTTATCATCAATTTGTCCATTTCTTTCCTGCTAGATTTTTATTAGAATTCTGATTGAAATTGTATTAATGTTACATATTACTTTGGGAGGTGATTGATCATTTTATAATATTGAGCAGTGTGTGGGTCTGTTTCTGAGGTTTCTATTCTGTTTCACTAGTCTCTGTTCCAAATGAGTTTTATTATCAGCTTGACTAACACCGGGGGCAGGGGGAGACCTACCTTCCTATTTTTATTGGAGTTGCAGTTGATTTTTAAATTATTTTAAGGAGAACAGACATTTTCATGATGTTGAAACATCTTAACTAGAAACAAGGGATATCTTTTCCTTTGTTCAAGTCTATTTTGGGGTTTTGTGGGAGTTGGTTCTTTTAAAATATAGATTTAGTCATAGATTTTATACATTACTTGGTAAGCTTATTTTTAAATTTAGAATTTGTTAAGCTTTATTTGTAAATGCAGTAGATTCCATGGGGATCGGTAGATGTTGGATAAATGTGTAAGTAAACTCTTTGTTAACAGGAACTCAAGCAACTAGCATTTTTTTTGTTGTTGTTTGGGGCGGGGGTGGTGGGGTGGTGGGGGTGGTTCCCTGGTTGGGAATCAAACCTGGGCCACGGCGCTGAGAGTGCTGAAGCCCAGCCACTACACCACCAGGAACCCCCACACAACTAGCATTTTTAGAACCCCTTTTAAAGAACCCCTTTTCCTTTTCTAACTAAATAAATGCAAGATTTAAAGAACCCTTTTTCTTTTTCTAACATATTTTTAGGGGAGAGGGTGGAGGACCGCCAGTAGGTATACCCACAGTTAAAATGCACTTGAAAACATGGACATTGCCATCATAGAAACTTCCATATATATCCAGTACCTGTTTGCAGGAAAATGATAGAGTAGAAAACATCATATTCAGGAACAGATATTTTTGGACCTGCTGCAGTCTGTGTCTACTAACCCTTTTGATATTCTTGAGTGGGTACATTTTGACCAGTGGCCAGATTCTAGTTTGCATTGGCATGGGATGCAAAACTTGATCCTGAGTATGCCAGAATATATTACAGACTTTCTTTCTTTGTGAACCTGTCTTAATGAACTCTAAGATTGTTAAGGCATTTGTCTAGCTAGTGAATAAATCTTTTTGTGACTTCAGAAATTTTAAATTCATTTATGGCTACCCACCATCTAGTGAACTCTTGAAATCTGGAAAGATTAGTATGTATTTTTCAAAGGAAGGTAAAGGTTTCTTTGAGATTTTTAATTTTTAATTGAATTTGAATAAAGTACCTAGAGAATTTTCCATAGAAAAAGATAATCATACTGTGAGAAGTTTTGAATTATTAATTCACTGTATTGTAACACTGAAAATTTAAGAAAAATCTATTTACAAATTAAAAATCTAACTTTAAAAGTATAATAGTAACACTAAATTATTAAACTATAGTGACTCTGGATTCACAGGTTGAGTGAAAGAAACTTGGCTTACTATGTTTTAGCTGAGTAACCTTGGAAAAATTATTTAATCCCTCTAAGTTCACATTTCTTCCTCTTTAAAAAGGAAATAATAATTATGTGCATATATAATAGTGTTGTGATGAGCAAAGGAAGTAATTTGTTTAGTGTAGCACCCAACACCCACTGTTAGCTATTTCAGTTGCTTCTCCCCTGGTCACCACTGTCTACTGCTCCTAATTAAATAACTCTTGTCAGTGTTTGGGAACTTCAGGTCTCTGTCTTTGAGGGTTAAAGAATTAACTTAGTGTAATCTCTTCTGCTACAACACATGCTTTTTAAACTTGAATTAGTTTATATGGAGTTGGTAAGTAGGAAACTGCAATATAGTTTGGGCGTTGGGTCAGTTTAACCGAGACTTTCTTCACCAATTGGGAAAGAAGGTGTTCTCACAGAGAGTTTAAGAAAAATAGATGGAAATTCCACAGAAATACCTTCCTCTAGTGCAGCGGTTCTCAACCTGTGGGTCGCGACCCCTTTGGGGGTCGAATGACCCTTTCACAGGGGTCGCCTAAGACCATTGGAAAACACATATCAGATATTTACATTACGATTCATAACAGTAGCAACATTACAGTTATGAAGTAGCAACGAAAATAATTTTATGGGGGTCACCACAACATGAGGAACTGTATTAAAGGGTCGCGGCATTAGGAAGGTTGAGAACCGCTGCTCTAGTGCAAGCAGTGGCTGATTTAGTGGCCTGAAAACCTGTGGCATTTTGTACTTTGTTAAAACTATATGGGGAAACTTGGAGTTACAGATGAAGGAGCTATGAAGATATTTCCCCCAGTGTTCAAAAAAACGTGCACCCTGGATTCTATTTTTAATTTTTTGAAACTGTGCACAATGACTTATATCTCAGTGGAGTAAGCATGAGTCCAGGGTTTCAGGAGGTAAAAGATCGCCTGACCTTTGTGCTTGGTGCCAACAAATGTCAGTGGAGATTTAGCTGTGTTAATATTTTTATTATGATTATTACTTTTTTTCTTTTCGAGTGCTCTGGTTTACCAAGTTCCATAGGTTTTTGAAGTTTTCTTCTACTTTTTCCATAAACCCTATTGTTTTTAGCGTGTAATTTTGCAGAGTGTGCTTTTCAACAGTGGGTATGGATACTATTCAAATTGAAAACACCAGCCTATAAAATAAGTGTAACTAGGTGTTGATTGTAACCATCTGAACAGCAGTTCTCAACCCAGGGCAATTTTGTTTCACAGAGGACATTAGACGATATCTATAGACACACCTGGTGGTAGTGGTAGGGAGATGCTCTTGGCAGCTAGTGAGTAGAGGCCAGGGTTCCTGCTGAATAGACTATAATCCACAGGATAGCTCCCCACAGCAGAGTTATTGGGCCTGAAGTGTTGATGGTGTTGAGGTTCAGAAACCCTGCTGTAAAGGGTTCTTGTGGCATAGTAAGCACTAAATAAATGTAAGTTAATATTTACATTGACCTTACATTTGTAGTTATAATAATACTTAAATTTTCAAATAAGTTATTTAATGATTTAGTCTGTTTCTGTGCTTTTGATTATTTATTTTTTGCCAGTACAACTGTTTGATTGCTGTTGCTGCATACTACAATACCATCCAGTTTAGTTAATCCTTTCTCTTATTATTCTTTTCATAATAATAATACTTGATTTGTAACGATTAATATTTGGATCAGTTTTTTTACTTCTAAGAATAAATTTATTAAATTTAATCTATTGAGTTACTTCCACAAAAATTATATCCTTATGATTTTAAATCTTCTTTACTCTTTATTTATACTCAAGTCATCATGTAAATTCTTTTTATAAACATACCTTTAATTTTATTTTTTAATGTTTTATACTTTGGCCACAATGAATGTGATTTTTTTTTTAACATTATATTTTCTTTGCTTGGAATGCTGTTGAGTTTTTTATATTCATCTTTTGTAAGTTAATACATTGGCCAGAACTTTCAGAACAATGTTAAACAAATATGGTGATAAATGGTATCTTTGTGTATTTCTGAATTAGCTGTAACATAGAAAGTATAACACTCTGGTGGTTGGTGCAAAGAAAATGAATTATATTGAGAACAGAGAGTATTTCCAGTTGTCCAGGAAAGGGCCTATGAGTTTCATACAGCTTTAGTTCTTCAGAGTCTTTGAACAACATTATGTTCTCTTAGAGCATATACCAAAGTAGTACTTGGTCCATATTTTTTTTAGAAATCTTAAAATACAGCTAGAAGGTTAAGGTGAACGTGTTTAAAATCATTGCTGAATCGGCATTTCTTCAAAATTGTGAAAAAGAACATGTGAAGTAAAAATAGGATGCTGTATATAATCATACAGTTAGTTGGTAAATATGTTTTGTAGGACTTCAGGGATTAGGAAAATTTTCATGAGCTGGGCTACTTGATGATGTGGGACTGGAGCAGACTATTATAACTGGAGGAGGGAAGTGAGGTTATTGCAGTGACTGGAATGAACATAACCAGAAATGGAATTAATCTTGGTGCAGTCTCTTGTTTCATTCCATTTATCAAGACCGTTCCAAAGATTACTGCTGGTTTAGCTTAGAATTTAGTTATCAGATTCCAAGTAAGTTTATTCAAGAGCTTCTTAAAAGTCTTTCCACTGGGAAGTGATCAAACTGATAGAAATGTAATTATATGGTGACTCCAAAATAGGGAATTCTCATTTAGTTTGAGTGGACTGTTTGATGTGGAACATTTCCATATTTATCTTGTTATTGCCGGTTTTGTTCTCATCCCATGGTATTGTTTGTATCTTAGGTGTTAGTATACAAGTGGTTTGTCTTTTGTTTTTTGTTTTTTTGCTTGCAGTGAATTTTGGAATTGCTACATTGAATTCTCTTACTGCTGTGTGCTGCAGAATGGATGGATGGAATTAAAATATGTCAATTTTACTAGAATTTGAAAAGTAAATATCAGTTTTACCCTTACATTCTGGAGTATATAACAGAGGGGCTTAATACTGAATACCATTGTCATCTCATCTATCTTTCTTTTTTACCATTACTATTTATCTTACTTAAAATAGAGTATTTGAAAATACAGGGAAGTTGTGATTGTATTGTTCTCCTTTCTCAAATTTTACATAGTTTGCAAAGTTTCAGTTTTTAACTATGAACCTAATGTTGATGTCTTGGCTCAGCATGCTGAGAATTCTAACAGAAACATTGAAAAATGAAATTCTTTCAAACACTTTAGATTTCTTTGGCCTGGTACCCTTTCTGCCGTGTTTGTGCTTCTTCTTCTTCTTCTTCTTTTTTTTTTTTTTCTTTTTGGTGCTTCTTTATTTTGAGGGGTGGTGATTGATTGCCTCTCTGGTTACCTGCCTTTGAACAAGATGGGCAAGTTCCCCACCTGAGAGCAGTGGCTGACCTCAGAGACTGAGTTACCAGTGGAATGGCTGATTCTGCCTCCCCCCTTTCTCTATTTGAGGTATTAGAAGCTGATAGTCTGGGTTTGTCAGTTAGGGAATATCTAGCTTCATACTGTATCAGTCAGTGCAAGGCACTGCCTGATGGTAAATCAAAACAAAGCCAAGACCAGTCCGTTGTCTAATAGGAAATCCATAACTGTAAATCAAAATTCCAGTCAACTTCCAACCCTGTTTTCCATTACTGTCTTTTGTCCTGACTTTGAGTCCTTCCTGATGATTATGTCTCCTTGTGAGATATTCATAAAACAAAGCATCCTGCGTTATCACTGGTCTTTTCCTCAGCCCTCTCCTCCTGTTTGTTTCCTTCTTTCTGTTAATACCAACACTACTTATGCTGTTCCAAGGCTTTGAAATCTACCTACTGCATCCAGACCGTCACTGACATAAATCTCTCTTTGCTCTCTGTTGTCATGGTCAATACCATGTTTCTCTGTCTTCATCAGGTATCCCGGCAGAGCAGTTTATATACTATTGCCAAGTGTAAGGTGTGAAGTTTGATTCTGGTCTTGTCATGCTTCCACTAAATGACGGGCTTTTCATTACCTCCCCATTCAGAAAATCTGTGTGGCATCTTCAGACACGATTATAATCCATTTTTCTTAGCCATCTCTTCTTATCCCTTTAATGACAAAATGAGCTACTTTTCTCTCTGTCACATTTTAAACCCCATGACTTTTTTCATGTTCTCATTTCTTACTCTTAAGTCCTTTTCTTCTGCCAGTATATTCACACCTTTCCATTGTTAGCAGAAATCCCACCTCCTTCATGACATTGCTTGCTCCCTGGCTAGCCTGAAATGATTTCTCTAATTTTTGGAATCTTAACTGTCATACCTCTACATCTCTTTTAACATCTTTTTTTTTCATTCGTATCATAGTTATTTATGCGTAAGCTTCATTTTTGCCTTTATATCTCTTAGCATGTGGCGTACTTACCGCCTCACACATACAGATATGCTGGATATACATGTTAATGACTAAAGGAAGACATTATATGGTTGGTTTGGTTGTGTTATTATCAGTTCATTTTACAAAGTGTTCTCCATCTGCTGAATAAAAGAATGTACCCAAACTGTGAACATTTACCTTACATTTTTAATTCTGTGGTGAACACAGTCTTCATCGTATGTGACAATATATGTGCCTTGTGTGTAACCAGACTCTATTTCTTTTTGTTCTCGGACAGGAGAATCAGATGAGAGGGAACAGTCAAAATTGGAAGTTAAAGTTTGGGACCCAAACAGCCCACTTACAGATCGACAGATTGACCAGTTTTTAGTTGTAGCACGGTGAGTATGGCGCTACTGAGTCAAAAACATCTTTTCTTTTTATAAAAGAATTCATATGTATTTTCTTTGTATTCTGCTTTTGTTGTTGTTGGTTGTTGTTATTTTCTTTTTCTAGTTATGGAAGAAAGCCTAATACATACCACACCCCTTCCTAAATAATATGGTTTATCATTAGTTTGTTTTAAAAACGAAAATAGAGTTATTAAATTTTACTAAGAAAATAAATACTTCTTGTAAAAATTTAAGCACTACAGAAAAGTATAAAGAGGAAAGTCAACACCTAAAGTCCCATATCTTTTATTAAAGCAGTGGTTATTCAGGTGTCAGTACTAACGTGTGCCTTGGGTTCCGCTCCCTGCGCCTGTGCATGAGTGTTGCTAAGCACAGGGCTTTCCTTTGGGAGATCTGAGCCTGGCTGCCTGGCTGCCTGGCTGCCTGGCTGCCTGGCTACCTGGCTTCTTCTCTGCTTGCCCTCCTTTCCTCTTTTTTGATGAAATGAATGGGACAGAAATTTATTTTTATTTTTTACTTACAAAAGTAAATGATGTTCATGGGGGAGTTGCTGCAAAGCAGAAGGTAAATGATATTATCGTAGCATTGTGGTAGTGGAAAAGTTGGAAAAGCCTGTAAGTACATTAGCAAGCAGTTGATGAATGTGTTGATGTATACTCAATAATGGAATATTACTTTACAGCAATCAGAATGAATGAGTTAGAGCTATATGTAGCAAATAGATAAATCTCAAAGACAATGTTGAGGATAAATACAATATGGTCACTTATAAAAAGCTTTACAGTGTGCAAAAAGTGTCTTATTAATGGGCATATATATGCATATTATGTGTATGTGAGTTCTGGGACTGCATATAGGGGACTCTAACAAAATTTATAGGGAATTCCCTGGTGGTGTAGTGGCTTAAGGCTTCGGCACTGGCGCTGTCAGCGCTGCGGCCTGGGTTCGATTCCCAGCCAGGGAGCTACCCACATACCAAAAAGCAAAAAAAAAAAAAAAAATTTATAGTATATATTTACTTAAAGAATGAACCAAATATGGCAAAATACTATAAATCTGGACATGATTACAAGGGTCTTTATTATATTCTCTAATTTTCTGTTGAACTTTTTCATAATGCAGTTTTAAAAGACTCTTAACCCTTCTTTAGACAGCTGTGTTCATAGTGCCAGTCACCATGGAAGTCACACATCATATTGGTGGCTAGGCATTTGGACTGCAGAGCCCACATGCCTAGCCACTAAGTGATTAGATGAAGAGACTTGATATACATTGTTGGGGAGATTGAAGATTTAGGAGTACAAATGAATCATTGGTGGAAACATTGGCCTAGAGACTCAGGTTACTCAGATTTGGGTATATTTAGTAGACTTTGCAGTTTTAAGATTTGATTATCATTCTGTTTTTTCCTTGGTTGCCAAGGGCCATATGTTTCTTTTTTCATTGAAGCCAGCCTAAGAGGCACCAAGCAGATGCACCTAATATTTTTTTCAAATTTTGTTTTAAAAAAATCTTCTAAATATAAATTAAGAGCACAGTCAAATACCACTGCACATTCTACCAGAATGGTTGAAATGTAAAAACCCAGTGACAAGCATTGGTGAAGAGGTGGAGCAACCAGCACTCATATCCTGCTGGGGGGGAGTATAAGTTGGTATAGCAGCTTTGGAAAACTGCTATCATTTAACATATATATACCTTAAGTTTCACTTGTAACTACATACCCAGCCAAAAGGTATGCACACACCTGTGCACCAGAAGATATGTATACAGATGGCATACAAATATCACTCTCCATAGTAGCCCTGAACTGGAAACAAATATCCACCAACACCAGAGTGAGGGTGGGAGTAAGGCATCATACAAAGGATGCCCCATACCAAGGTGAATGAATAAACACAGCTACAGCTAGCAGCATATTGAACAAAAGAAGATGGACATGAAAAGACTATACAGTGTGTGATTTTATTTATGTTCTCAACTTAGCAAAAATAACCTGTAGTGTTAGAATTCAGGATGGGGGTTCATTTGGGGGAGGAAGTAGTTAGTAATTGGGAAGGAGCACAAGGAGTCTTCTGGAGTTATCTTCACCTTCTCTTTCTTGACCTAGATGTTGGTTACATGGATGCATTCACTTTGCCATAACTAAATAGCTGTACAGTATGTACTTCTCAGCACATATTATATTTTAATTAAAATGTCTTTTTAATAATCTCAGCTAACATGTTTAAAATACAAACAAGCAGCAAATCTTATCTTCATTTCATGCTTTATCTCTTGAAGTTAGGGTTCTCTACATATGGGAAGTCCTTCTAAATCATTAAATGATAATCAGGGTTGAGGTAATTTTTTTTTTTTAATGAAAATCTATTATATATTGAGTCCTCCTAGGAAGAGGTTGATATTTCAAGGGAAAAAATTTATTGGGATTTCACAATTTGGGCAAAAAGGTGTTGGGGGGGGTGTCAGAACTTGCTTTGCAGTAGTAATCAAACTCTGTAGTTAATTTCTCAGTTTTTGAGTACATTTGGATGCCAAATTGTTTACTCCATGGCATTTCAAAACTGATCTTTCCATTCTTTATGCCTCACAACTTACTTTTTCTTAATTTAATTATGATGACATGGTAAATTGACTTGTCATTTCTTAAATCTTATAGAAGATACTTTCTATTTGATTCTCAAACACCCAAGAACTCGTTTGACTTCTACAATTTTTGATTCATGATGTAAATGTGTTTCTTTAAATATAAAATAAAAATAACAGCCTTGATTTGTCCTCTTTGTTTTTGTGGTTTATTCAGTGCTGTTGGGACGTTTGCTCGAGCCCTTGATTGCAGCAGTTCTGTAAGGCAGCCTAGTTTGCATATGAGTGCAGCTGCAGCTTCTCGAGATATCACCCTGGTAAGATGCTTTTTGAAATCTTAGGGTTATTTCTTCTGCTACTTGTTGAATTTTAAAGCCAAAATAGCAGTGTTGTAGACATGAGAGCTTTTTGGCTCTTAGTCTTGCTGACTGCTGGGTTGATTTGGCTTGGCCGGTTGGTTAACTGGGTTGTCTCATTCCTAAGTCACCTTTTGTGTTTGTGAGCTGAGACAAGTAAGAATGACTTGTTTACTGGAGGGTAAAAAATATTTTGGGGAACACAATTCAACATTCTGACCCATCTGTTTTCATTTTTGTGGGTTTTTTTTTTTTTTCATGTATTCCATCTATTACGGTTTCTTTTTTTAAGTGAAAGTGACCACCTCTTGAAACCGTTGCTATAGGAGTTATTCTGTTGTCATGACCATTATTCAATATCAGCATTTAAAGTTTTTGTGTCTGTTCATTAGAAAGAGGTTCTGTTTTCTTACAGTATTTCATTACACTGTGGCTGTCATCTCTAAGACTGTTTTTTTTATTCCCTTGGGGATCCAATGAAGCTTCATGTATTTGGTTTAATTATGCCACTAATGCCTGCTGGGCATTGGGCTTGGCACCTCTGTACAGTCCAGCAAAGTAGGCCTGCAGTTTTTTTGCCAGTTGAAGTTAATTATTGTATTCTGTTGCCACAATCCTATGAGATAGGTATGGTGTGTTGCTCATTTTACAGATGAGAAAATTGAGGTTTGGTGAGATTAAGTTATTTGACCAATATTCATTACATGTAATGAAAGTTTCAGTTTTATTTCCTGATGGAATGGAGTACAATGGTATATTTTATTACTTTTTTATTATATTCCAATTTGAAATTCTTCTCACAAAATATTTCTCATAATGTACAAACTAAGACTCGAATGCACTCCAAATTTGTTTCTTATGCTTTCTTGTATTTTCGTACAATCATAGATGGTGACGAAAGTGTTAATAGGCTATAGCCATTATGACATCCCTTTCTTTATCTTTTTTTTTTTAACTGTTAGACTTATTGGGGTGACATTGGTTAACAAGAATTACATAGTTTCCAGGCATACAGTTCTACAGTGCATCGTCTACGTGTTGCATTATATGCTTACCGCCCAGAGTCAGTTCTCCTTCCATCACCATGTATTTGGCCTCCTCCCTTGCTTTATCTTTTCTCAAAGACTGGAATGTTTATAGAAGCATATTTTGTTCTCTTCACTGGTACATTAATATTGTATATGAAGGTTTAGGAGTTCTAAATTAAGTTTGTATATTGGTCTTGTAGAACTTGTAGCATACTCTATCAAAGTAGCAAGAGTACAGATGTCATGTTTGTAAAAACCTCTCAAAATTCTGTCAACACGTATTTATGTGAACCAGAACTACATGGAATCACCACCTGTATTTGTTTTTCTGTTCGAAAAGATTTTTTTCCATATTCTAAAATTAATGTATGCTTATGAAACTTACAGTCCAGCAGCAGCCAAAAAAAGTTTTGTTCTCATTACCCAGAGTAGAATATTCTTTACCATTTTGTTTTTTTAAGCCACTTTTTTTTTTTTTGCATTATAAACAATAATAGCAAATTACAGAATAGTACAGAGGAAAATGTAATAAAACTCCATATAATGCCACCTAAAGCAAGTATGAATAGTTTGGGTCCTCGGATTAAAAGATTTTTCAACCATGTGGTTAATGTTGAAGTCTCTGATATTTTCTCCCAAATCCTATTCCCCCTCTTCCATCTGTACTTCTGACCTCCACCACCTCTGCCTCCTGTCAAGAGGTAGCCGCTGTAACAAATCTGCTATGTATCTAGTCTGTTTTTATAGTTTTACTATGTATTTATGTATCCAAAACAACATAAACATTTGTCTTGTGTGTGTTTAAATTTAACATTTTGCCATTTGCTTATTGAGATCTAGCTGTGTTAATAAATACATACCTAGTTTACTCATTTTTTAACTACTTGGTAGTATTTGTATACCATGATTGAAATTTATAATCCCACTGCAATTCATGAGTGTTCTCCATTTCCTTACATTAGCTTCAACATTTGGTATTTTTAGACTTAACAAAATTTTAGTAACCTGATGCTATCTCATTTTAATTTGTAGTTACCTGATTATTTACTGAGGTTAAGCATGTTTTCTTATGTTTATGGCTCTTCCGTTTTTTTTAATCTTCTTTGTTTGGATTTATATTTTTTGCCTAACCTTCGCTTGCAATATTGTATTTTTTCTAATAGTTTTAAAGTTTTATTCATATTTAAGACTAAATCTATCTGAAGTTTATTGTTAAGAATGGAGTGAAATAGTCTAATTTTGTTTTTTCTCCATATGTGATATTAGTCATACCACTGCCTTTTATGGAATTTGTTGTTTCCTCGTGATTTTGTAATGCCCCTTTTGTCTTATGTCAGGGTTCTAGATATGCTTAGGCCTGCTTCTGGGTTCCTAGTCTGTTCTCTTCTAGGAGCCCCATGTGAACTTCGTTTTTCACACAGTTGGCATCATTTACAACAGAGTTTTGTACTTTGCCCCCACCATGTTTTCCTTAACAATATAACATAAACATTATTATAAGAAACTGGAAAGGTTTTTCTAATGTTGTCTGATCTTGCCTCGTATGGACATACTGTTAACTTAGGAAGCCCCGTCTTGTGGTATAACACCGTTATGAGCTAATGCTTCCCAGATTATAACTGGGGACACTATTCCAGTTAAAGCGTAGCAGATTCCCTCTATTTTTTCCGAGGAGGGAAAGCCTGCTGCTCAGATGGCACAGAGCTCTTAGGACAGTTAGTTGGGACTGATTTGCTTGAAGATGGGCCGGCCAGGTAAGTAGCAGGTGGATGAGGTCCTTGGTTTGCTGCTGCAGTAACTCTCTGCTTCCCACTGCTGGTAACTGGTAGGACAGCGGATGAATTTCTTTTAGAAGAGGGCAGTTCTCAAGATCCAGTGTCTGTTTCTGTCTGTGAAGGTCATTTATTAAAGAAGCACTTTAAAGAGGACACAATCTGTACACCTTAATTAGTTTAAATGTCATTTGGTGTGGACCTTACAATACTTGGCCGTATGCTCCTTCTTGGGAGGCACTTTCAGATCCTCCAGTGTTGCTATCCCTTCTCGTTTGTTTGCATCAGTATTTAGCGATTTGGAGGTCCCTTTTGTATTACACCTATTATCTTACATTACTTATTACTATAGTTATTTTTTTAAGTAGAAGTGTACAATCTCAGAAGCTTGGGAAATTATATTTTGGCATGTTTGTACAATTGATTTCAGAGACAGGATTTGGATCTGTTCTTGACTCCTATGAGGAGTTCTCTCTACCATGTTACCTCTTCAGTTTCATTCTTGTTAAAATGGCTTGGGTTTAATATCATTGCTGCCTGTCTTGGATTGGCGGCTCTGAAGAAAATCTGCTTTTTTGTCTGCAACATTTAAATGCCTTGGTTCCCTGCTCTGACTACTCCAGGTTCAACTTTACTTGGATTCTCTGTATGTACTTGTGTTGAGATTATATTTTCAGTGCCATAAAGGTGACATCTTTAGAAGTTGTGAAAGCAGGAGTAAATCAGTGCCCTTTGTTTTGTCTGATGCCATGACCTACACCTTTAATCCTGTTTGCCCAGTGTGATATCATGCCTTCTATTTTTGGTGTTAAAATATAAGATCCTGAGGTATTTCTATTAAAATGAGCGGGAGTGGTTATAAATGGATTATTAATATGTTGATAATATCAGTTTTACAGATTGTTTTCCAAAAAGAACATGTGAAAGGCTGATAAGTTGTTTTGTGCTATTAAAAGAACATGGATTCATCATTCAGCTGAATTTGAAGAGTCAAGTTTTTAGTTTTCTTTCAGTGTTTGCAGGCCTGTAGCACATCAAATTAGTACTTTTCTGTACCAGGTGACCAGATCATGGATCTAAAGACCTCCTATTGCGGAGAGGGCAGGGTTGGGTAACCCCTGGAACCCAAGTAGCCCATCCTAAGTGATTTTTCCTTGTGGCTTTCATGTGAGGACTGCAGTCAGGCTTTCAGCATTCCTAGCCTAGGACAATCACTGTATGCCACTTGTCAAATCACCAGTAATATTTTCGGACCAGGTAATTAAGCTTCCTGCAGATGGCTAGATCTAACTTCCTTATTTTGAGATCTGTTACAAACAGCTGGACTGTGATTTTCAAACACTGCTAGTCTAAGATATATAGTAAGAATTGTAAGTATTAGAACATTCAAGCTACAGAGGCTTCACAGGTTAAAAAGTAAAGTGTACTTTGTAATATGCAAAGAAAAAAAAATCAGTTTACAACAATACCTGCTTTGACCTCTCTTCCCCCCCCCCCCCCCCCCCCCCGTTTTGTAAAAACAAAATTCCTTAGAACACAGTAATTCCTGAAGTGGCTAGTAAATAGTCGTTAGCTGTTACTTCCTTTTTTTTTTTTTTTTTTTTTTTTTTTTTTTTTTTTTTGGTCTGCACTCTCTGGCTAGAGGGATGGAATGCCATGTATATTGTTAAGAAGCTATTGATGGAGCAAACAAAGCCTCAGTCTGAGAATAGGTGTTTATATAGGTGCCAGATTTCTCTTTTGCCCGGAACTCTGAGAACTAAAGTAAGTTAGAGGGTAGTATTCCAGAAAAAGAGCTTTTTGAGTTGTTTGAGACTTTAGAAATCTTCTAGGTTAGATTAAATTAGAGATAATGGTAAAGTAACATATAAAGACTCACATTTCATTAGTGACAGAGTCAAGACTAGAACCTTAGCCTTCCTAAGTCTGAGAAAGGTCAGACTCTGTTGATTTTGTAGGGAGGAAACTTTATCCTGGAACATCTCTAATTCTTACATTACATCTGATCTTTTTTAAATGCAGCTCTAATTTTGCTGTCTTCTATCTTATTTCCTTTTAGTGGCTTTTAATTGCATTTAGGGTAAAAACCCAAATTCTTAAAGCAGTCAACAAGACTGTGGGGTTTTGCCTGGCCAGTCCCTTGCCACACACCCTTTCTAGTCATCTGGGACAAACTGTATCACTTCCTCCTGCCACAGGACCTTTACACTTTCATTTCCATTTGCCTGGATACTCTTTACCCCATCTGGTTAACTCTTAGTCTTTTTTTTTTTTTTTTTTTTCCAAATTTTGTCTAATTCATCACTCTAGGGCAGATTATTTTCTGATGAGCTCATGCAAAGAACCAACCACCTCCCTTTATGTTAGTTGTTTGTAATTAAACACTCATATTTGTGGTTATCTGATTAATGTCTGTCTGTCTGTCTCTCTCTCTCTGTCTATCTGTCTCTCTCTCTCTCTCTCTCTCTCTCTGTCTCTCTCTCTCTCTCCTCTTCCCATTCCCCACATGTCAGCTTGTAACATCCATTAACATTGTGACTGTATCTGTTTTTTCTCATTGTTGAATCCCCAGCACCAAACATAGTTCCTGGCATATATTCAGTAATATTTGAGAATGAATTTCTATCGTGGAGACAGATTCTTTTTAAAATAGGTCATTTGAATATATTGTTTCTATTCCATTGTTTTAAGCATTTTAATCTTCTACAAGTGTATCTCATCACTAAGACTGATGTATATTTCATTGTATCACCAGAGCTGTACACACTCACACAGTCTGAAGACCAAGAGTTACAGAAATATTTAGATATTGGATACACTTATTTAAAAACTGTAATAAATTATACACAACATAAAATTGACTGTTTTTATCATTTATAAATGCACTGTCCTCTGGTATAAAGTATTCACATTGTTGTGTCACCATCACCACTGTCTTTTCTCAAGAACTTTTTCATCTTCCCCAACTGAATCTCTATACTCATTAAATAACTCCCCACTCCTTAGCCCTTGGCAACTCCATGAATTTGAATGCTCTACATACCTCACGTAAGTGGAGTCATGCAATATTTGCATTATTGATTTTGAGAGGTTTTGTCATGCTATTTTTACTGTCATTATAGTAGATTATCAAGTTTGAATATGGTCATTAAGCTATGATTAAGCATACATTTCAGTATAATTGTCAGAAGACAATCACTATATGATTCCTCCTTAAAACAAGCTATAATTTTTACAATAAAAAGTTTTTCTTTAGGAAAAACTTTAAAAAGACAACTTATTTTCTGATGAGAAAGTTGATTTAACCAATAATTTTATTCTGATATTAACTCTTTGTAAAAATGCTAGCCATTATTCTGCACTTTTTATTCTATTTATGAGTCCTGTTCATGTCATACATTTCATTTAGGAGCTTGAGGGTACTGGGAATTTGAGGAGAGTTTGCAAATCACAGTCATTACATTATTTAAAGAAATTGTACTTAGCAGAATATATAAATCTTTTTGGCTAACATTTTAGGCATCAGCTTACACCAGAAATGTAGTCTTTAAAATGAATATAAAATTGATAAAACGAGAATTCATATAATTTTTTAAAAGTCAATTTGCTTGAGTACTATCCGTGTTTCCAAGGCTGTAAAATTAGATTAGAGCTAATGGACTAGCACTGCAGTAAGAAATATGAAACATGAAATATTCCTTCCTTCTAATACATCATTAAGGCAATAATATTCTACATTAGGCACACTTCTTTTTATCTGATGATCTGTTACATATAAGAATTTTAAAATGATATTAAATTAGCTGAGAGACACTGCAAACTGTCCTAGGAGAATTGTTTGTGTGTGTTAAGCTCTATTTATCCGTGTCTTTCTTTTAAATTTAAGCTTAGATTTTTTTTTTTTTGTATATATAACCTTTGCTTTGCTACCCTGCCCCTGCCCCATGAATTTGACATTAATATAAGAAACATCAGAAAATCACTGTCGATTTGAACTATGGGGAAATTGTTATAACTTCTTTGTCTAGGGTTAATGGTGAAGAGAGTTGTATTTACAAGTGTTAGTTAATGAAGGCTTGAGGTTACAGTTTCTTAAAACTTATCTTTGTGTTTTGACATAATCCAAAAATAGTACAAAGACTTCCTATATTCCTTTCACCCAGTTTCCCCAAATGTTAACATTTAGTACATTTCCGTTATCATTCTTTATGTACATATTATATTTCTTAACAGAATATAAGGATATTCTCTTCTATAACCACAGTACAATTGTCAGATTCAGGAAATAAACACCGCTATAGCACCATTATCTAATTTAGTGGCTTTAGTCACGTCTGCTAGTTGTCCCAGGAATGTCTTTTATAACAAAAGAAAAAAGCTTTGTTCTGGTTCAAGGTCAACTTGAGAACCACTTACTGTACTTATCGCAACTCTGTAATTTCCTTCGATCCTGAACAGTTCCTCACTCTTTCTTTTATTACCATGGCATTTTGAAGAGTACGGGCCTTTTTTGTTTTTTTAAGTATGTCCCTCAATTTGGGTTGTGGTTATAAGTTTTTATTCCATTTTAGTCCATTTTGGTCAGTTACGGCAGCCTAGGAGATTTTCCATTTTTTCCTAAGTTTTCAAATTTATCAGCATAATTTTTTATAGTATTTTTTTGCTCGTTCATACGTTATTTAGATTGCACATGTAAGTGAGACCATATGGTATTTGTTTTTCTCAGTCTAATTTCATTTAGCATAATACCCTGTAGGTCCATCCACGTTGTCACAAATGGTAAGATTTTGTTCTTTTTTTATGGCTGAGTAGTATTTCATTGCATGTATGTACCACATCGTCTCTATCCAGTGGTCTGTTAATGGGCACTTGGGTTGCTTCCATATCTTGGCTATTGTAAATAGTGTTGCAGTGAACATAGGGGTGAATATATCTTTTCGAATTAGTGTTTTGGATGTCTTCAGATAAATACCCAGAAGTAGAATTGCTGGGTCATAAGGTAGTTCTATTTTTAATTTTTTTGAGGAACCTCCAAAGGGTTTTCCATAGTGACTCCCACCATCAGTGCACAAGGGTTCCTTTTTCTCTGCATCCTCTTCAGCACTTATGTGTTGATTTATTGATGATAGCCATCCTGACAGGTGTGAGGTGATATGTCATTGTGGTTTTAATTTGCATTTCCCTGATGACAGTAACGTTGAACATCTTTTCTTATGTTTGTTGGTTATGTATGTGTCCTCCTTAGAGAAATACCTATTCAGGTCCTCTGCCTATTTTTTAATTGATTTGTTTTTTTGGTGTTGAATTTTATGTATTCTTTATAAATTTTGGATATTAACCCCTTATCAGATGTATCGTTGGTGAATATTTTCTGTCATTCAGTAGGCTGTCTTTTCATTTTGTTGGTGGTTTCCTTTGCTGTGCAAAAACTTTTTAGTTTGATATAGTCCTATTTATTTATCTTTTCTTTGTTTCCCTCGCCTGAGGAGATAGAGCAGGAAAAAAACATACTAAGAGCAATGTCAGAGAGTTTCCTGCCAATGTCTTTTAGGAGTTTTAGAATTTTGTATCTTACATTTAAATTTTTAATCCATTTTTTTTAGTTTATTCTCATACATCATGTAAGAAGGTGGTCAGTTTCATTTTTTTTTTTTTTATGTATCTGTCCAGTTTTCCCAATACTATTTATTGAATAGACTGTCTTTTCCTCATTGTATGTTCTTGCCTTCTTTGTCATCAATTAATGGGCCATATAGGCATGGATTTATTTCTGGGTTCTCTGTTCTGTTCCATTGATCTCTGTGTGTAGTTTTTTGGTTTGTTTTGTTTTTTCAATTACATTTGACATACAATATTATATTGGTTTCAGGTGTATGGCACAGTGATGAGTCATTTATGTAATTTAACTAAATCCTCATTCTAATATATTTGGTTCCCCTCTGACACCATGCGTAGTTATTACAATGTTATTCACTGTGTGCCCTATGCTGCACTTTACATTGCCTGTGACTGTTCTTTGACTATGAATTTGTACTTCTTGATTTCTTCTCCTTTTTTACTTACCCCTCCAGCTCTCCTCCCATCACCCCAACAAACATAGTATCCATCTGACATGACACCACACAAAGTTACCACAACCTTATTGACTGTATTCCCCATGATTACTGCCTTGTAACAACCAAACTAAACTTCGCAATTCCGTCTGCTTATTTTACTCACTTTCCCATCCCTTCTCCCATCTTAAAGAAGTCCCCCTTACATTCCTTGTACTACTGGTTTGGTGGTAATGAACTCCTTTGGCTTTTTCTTGTCTGAGAAGCTCTTTATCTGTCCTTCAGTTTTGAATGCTAGCCTTGCTGGATACATTATTCTTGGTTGTAGATCCTTGGTTGTAACTATTTTCTGCCAGTACCTTCTGGCCTGCAAAGTTTCTGCTGAGAAATCAGCTGAGAGTTGAATGCGTGTCTCCTTATAAGTTACTATACTTGCATTTCTCTTGCTGCTTTTAGAATTTTCTCTATTTTTTTTTTTTTTAACTTTTGCCATTTTAATTATGATGTGTCTTGGTGTGTTCCTGTTTGGAGTCATCTTGTGTAGGACTCTCTGTTTTTCCTGGGCTTCTATGTCTGTTTTCTTCACCAGGCTAGGAAAATTTTCAGTCATTATTTCTTCAAGTAAGTTCTCAATCCCTTGCTGTTTCTCTTCCCCTTCTGGTAATCCTATGATGCGAATGTTGTTATGCTTAATGTTGTCCCAGAGGAATCTCAGAACATTCTCGGTTTTTTTATTCTTTTTACTATTTGTTTGGGTGTTTTCACTGCTTTCATCTAGTCTGGTGACTCCTTTTATATCCTTCTCCATTTCAGTTATTGCAATATTTATCTCTGCGTGGTCATTTTTAATGATTTATATGTCTTCCTTTATGCTTGCGATCTCTCTGTTGAAATTACCATTAAGTTCCCTGAGCATTTTTATAATTGTGGTTTTGAGCTCTGTCTCTGATGGGTTGTTTGTCCTCATCTCCTTTACTTTGATTTTCTGTCATTCGAATTTATTTGGAGCTCCCTTTCTCCGGTTTCTCATTCTGGCAGCCTCTGTAGCTATTCTGCTCCTGAACCCTGTAGTCACTGCTGCAGCTCCTTGTGGGCTCACTGCTGATACCCGGAGGAGGTTGAGGGGCAGCAGTCTGGAGGGTGGTGAGTGGAGGAAGGTGACTAGGGTTCTTGCCTTTGTTTCCTGCCTGGAGCTGCAGGCTGCCCAGGCAGTCAGTGCTGTTTGTCCTGAGGTTTCTGCCCTGGGCGGGATGGGCTGTATCCTGATCCCTCAGACCAGACTGGTGGATGGGTTGTGGGCAGAGGTCTTTTCCTTTCCTTCTCCTTCCCGTGCAGGGGTTCCTTACCCCCCACCCCCACCCCATTTGCTGCCCCTGCTCTCCAACAGGAGTGAGGTCAGAGAGCTGGCACGATGCCTGCACCCCTGGGATCATGACGAGGTCCGGTTGCGGTGTCTCACATCCAGGTCTCTGGGCCTCCTTTCTCCCTCCTGAATGCTCATCAGCCACCTGCTTCCTTCCCTCTCCCTCAGCCGCGGCTTCCCCCTGCTGCCTCCGCAGTTTGCCCCTTTGCCCACCTGTAGGTGCTTCATTGTGGTGCATGGGTCTCTTAGCTGTGCTTATGAATGGTGTAGGGGATCCTTTGTTGAATTATAGATGTTCCCAATTGTTGTAACCTCCAGGAGAGTTTTAAAGGATCCCCTCTCATGCCACCATTTTTTTCATCCTTCTGTGTGTCTGTCTTCAGTCACTGCCATGCTGTTTTGGTTACTATAGTCTTGTAGTACAGTTTGATATCAGGTAGCATGATGCCTCCAGTTTTATTCTTTCTTAAGATTGCTGTAGCTATTCTGAGTATTTTGTGGTTCCATATAACCTTTAAGGTTATTTTAGTTCTGTGAAAAATGTCAGTGGTATTTTGATAGGGATTGCATTGAATCTCTACATTGCTTTCAGTAGTATGGACATTTTATTTTATTTTATTTTTAGTTTATTATTTATTTATTTATTTTGCTTTTTGGTATGTGGGTAGCTCCCTGACTGGGAATCGAACCCAGGCCGCAGCACTGACAGCGCCAGTGCCGAAGCCTTAAGCCACTACACCATCAGGGATCTCCAGTATGGACATTTTAATGATGTTAATTCTTCCGATCCATGAGCACAATATATGCTTCTATTTATTTTTTATCTCTTCAGTTTCTTTCTTCAGTGTTGTACCGTTTTCTTGAGTATAGATCATTTACCTCCTTTGTTAAATTTACTCCTAGGTTGATTGGTTTGTTTTTCATGCAGTCATAAATGGGATGGTTTTCTTAATTTTTTTCCTAGTAGTTTATTATTGGTGTATAAACAAATGGAACTGATTTCTGAATACTAATTTTGTATCCTGCTACTTTACTGAACTAATTTATCAGTTCTAATAGTTTTTTGGTGGAATCTTTGGTAGAAAAATTTGCTCTAAATAATGTTTCGTTTTTGTTATTGTGTTGTTAGCCATTTTTATCTTGATAGTTTTATCAGAGATTTTATTGTCTAAAAGAAAGAGATTTTACGGGTTTCCCTGGTGGTGTAGTGGCTAGTCTTTGGTGCTCTCACTGCCGCAGCCTGGGTTCGATCCCCACTCAGGGACCCAACCAAAATAAAATAAAATAATAAAAGAATGAGATTTTAATTGATTTTATTTAGTGTATGTTTTTCTGTTAAATTTATTTCTGTTCTTTATTGTTTTCTTCCAAGTTTCTTTGTGTTTATTCTGATATTCTTTTTCCGCCTTTTTAAGATCAGTTTTTAGCCCATTAATTTTATTGGTCTACTTATCAATATTTAAGATTGTAAATGTTTCTCTAATTACCACCTGAGTTGTTTCTTATATATTTTGATCTGTATATTTATATTATCATTTGGTTCTAAGTATTTTCTAATTTACTTGACAATTTTGCTTTTGATTCCGAGTTAATTTCCAAGGAAATGAGTTTCATAAATTTATCCTAATTGCCTTGGGGGTTGTGGCCAGAGAACAGGTATGCCACCAATTCTTTTAATATGTTCTTCTGAATTCCTTTAGGGCCTGGAATATAATCCTTCCTAGGATTTTGCTCCCTGGGCCTTACCCACCTTTATCTCAGCCTAGTAAAAAGGAACCTTTATTTTTGGATCTATTCTCCCTTGTAAAAGTCTAGAAAATGCCCTCAAGGTAAAAGCTAGCCAGTGTGGAAGCTTACCTTTCATGCTTCCTCTTGCTGAATTTTGTTAGTCTCTCCTTGCCTGCATCGTTTGTTCTTCATACAGTCCCGTTGTATTACCCTAGGGCTGTCTGGAAAAAACCCAGCCATAAATGCCTCTATTTTTCATATTACATGGCTGGATACTTTCCAGACAGCCCTTGTATATTTGTCTGGCTTGTGTCTAGAGTCACAGCCAGTAGAGAAGAACCCATAGTTCTGATTGTGGTTATTTGGAAATGACTTTTAGGGCCAGGGAGTCACCATGGCCTGCTCCCCTTCTAGCTTTCCTGTAATAATGATCAAAAAGTCTGAGTACACATAAGAACATGGCTCAGGGTATCTTGTAGGTTGATTTGAGTGAATGACAGCTAAGTCCTCACAAATTTAATGTTGGATGAGGGATTTTGTTTTGAATACTATGCATTGAAACACAAATTAAGAGTGGATGCATACTTTTATATATAAGAAATTTTGCCTTAATTGTGGTTTGAAGTTTACTCATGAGAGTTTATAGTCACCTTCTGCTTGGTAAAAAAACCATACTCTCATTAATGCTCATTAATTTTTAAACAGATTCAATGTTCTGAATGCTGTAATTTGTACTGGAGGTATACATATAAGGTGGTTTGTAAAATTTTTATGTAGAGCAAATCAAGTTAGTATTGAATATATATACTGATCAGTTAGCTGTTATATGTTACTGTTTGGGTTCCTGGAAAACTATAAGATGGAAATTTGCATGTAAGAAATTTATTAGGGAGGACCCTTGGGATCAACACCTGTAGACGAGAAGGGAAGGAAGCAGGATTGAACAGAAGGAGAAGGCAGGCTGTGAAGGCCTCAGTTGGCTCCATGGTATATACTCTGAAGAGTTGTCCCAAATCAAGGTGAAAGGCTAGGCACTTACACTTTAAGCTCATTGGATGCTAGCTGCCCCAGGAAGAGGGCATGGCCTTGGGTAATGAATCTTAGACTGAGATCATTCCAAAGAGTACCAGTGGTCACGGGCTGTCTGCTCACAGCACTTCTAGCACTAGCCGAGTAAGTTCTTTATTTTCAAAGAGGAAAACACAGTATCCATTATATTGCCCAGAATTTCAGTGACTGATATCAGCAAGCATTAATTTCTTGTACACTCCTCTGCAGATTGTCTAGGATTCTGCTGAACTAGACTGGGCTGATTTAGTTGTCCAGTCTAATTCAGCTGAATCCTAGATCATCTGTAGGTTGAGTCTAGGTCGTCTTCATGTGGCTTTCATCTTCTGTTGACCAAAGTCAGTAGTACAAGAGGATAAGTCTAAATCCACAGACACACGTCAAGGCTCTGTTAAGTCACATCACATATCTAAACTTCTTGTTGACCAATCAAGTCACATGCCTAGGCCCAGCATCAGTGGAGTGGAATAATACCCTTCAGTGGAGGTCCGGGGAGGGAGTGGACACTTGCTGAACGATGACCCAGTCTACCATAGTGTGATTCTGCTTACTGAACAAAAGATGAGAATTCCACCGCCAAGATTTCATTGTCAGCCCTTCTCCTAAAATACTTCTGTTTGTCATCTCCATCTGTTATGAATGAGATGAAATGTGACAACACCTTCAGTGCTATTTGGCAAAGAGAACAGCTTGTGCTGAGTTCTTAAGATTTTTAAAATTTAGATTTGAATGAATCGTGTGTGTATCTGTAGAGCTATTGAAAAAAATGATAACTTTGTAAAGTATTTATCTGGAGGGAAGACTTTTAGCTTTTTAAGTTTAGTTTTTAAGTTCTTTTACTTTAAATTGAGGTATGCATACAGTAAAGCGTATTAAATACCCTATACTTAAGTCCACAGCTTATATATTTTTACATGTCACCACCACCCAGATCTAGATAAAGAACATTTCCCGAATCTCAGAAAGGTTTTTCTCATGCCCCTCTGCAGTCAGTGATCCCCCTCTGACTCCTCTCACCATCAATTAACTCTTATCAAAGTTCATATACGTGGAATCAGCCAGTATGTTGCCTTATATCTAGCTTTTAGAGTTTTTATTATCTTACTGATAAGCCATAGTCACTGGTTGTTTGTCAAATTCCTATGTCTTTCTTAGCTTATTTCTGAGTCTTTACAGAATGTTGTCTCTTCTATCATAGAGAGTATCTCCTGTGTTTTACATACAGATTTTTAGGGTAGGATTAGACTGTAAAAAACCATTCAAAAGAAACTACTACATGAGAAAAATGGCGTTAATACAGACTCCAAGCAAATAATGTGATTCTCTGGTTTCCTTTGTGAAGTTGGTTATTGATTTCAACAAAATTGTTCCCTAGGAATTCCACAGTACATGTGCCCGGTGGGATATTTACTTCTATAGATACTGATCATTATTGCGTTCTTCTCTGGGCTGTGGTGTACACGTGGGCTTTTGGGGTTTCCTAGCTCCTAGTCATCTGTGAGTCTGACCCATTCTTTCCGTTCGATTTGTGACACAATGCAAGAGCTAGTCTTATAAAAGCAAGTGCTTACTTCAATGTTCAGTAACACAAACACGCACTGGAAAGAATAGGCATTAAATTATGAAAATTTGGTCATAATCACTCATAAAGGCTAAGATATTATATTGGTTCCTTGTAGCCTTATTAGATAATAGCTCATCATCAGTTTTAAAAGTGCCTATAAAGAAAAGCACTTTCATTCCTCTAACATGAACAAAATACCGAAAATACATTTATATGCCTTGAGTGGTTGGTATAATATTACCTGAGAAAAACTTATTTAATTCTGGCACTTTTGGTTTCAGAGCACCTGTTAATTATAAAAATTACATCTACTTCCTGAGGAATTTCAGAAGCAGTTAATTTATATAATTACTGATTTTGAATACCATTTAATCATTTTTAGTTTTGTTGCCCATTTTTAATTTAGGAGTTTTAAAAATAATCGTTTATGGAAGTATATTATTGTTTGAACGTATCTCTAAATGCCATTGAACTTTCTTTTCATTTTCATAGGTCAATTATCTAGAAACAACAATTATTTAGTTTCATGGATGATGTAAAAGTGTATTAACAGTGTACACTACAGCTAAACTGCCAAGCCTGTCAAGTGAGAAGGTTGGCTGGAGAAGTGCAGTTCAATTCTGAAGTTTGCAGAGTACAAGCCAAGAATAAAGATTAATTCTAACATTGTTGTAATCCCTGGTGCAGAAAAGTGAGAAGAAATTCACTTGAAAGTTGAAGTTACTTGTGATTATGACACGTAAGGCAAAACACTGCACATGGTCAGTGTTCTTAGCTGTAATTATAACTAGGAAATTGATCATGAAATCCCTACTTTTATTTTGTGGAATCTAATGTTTTATTTTAAGTGAGATGTGAACCCTTGTGAAAGTATTTAGTTACTGTACCTAAACATGTCTACACATCCTAAATCCTGTCTTTAGCTCTGTTAACAGAGTTGTGTTCTATAACCTTATTCAATGTCTTAATGTAGCACAGTATAAATATTCATTTTAATGCATATGTTTGCTAATAATTTTTTCTCTTTAACAGATTTTAGTTGACATTTCAGTTTACTTGATGCTCTGTACAAGCAGGGACTTGCCCACTGTTCCCTACCAGATATTTAGGGATGACTCATCAACTAAATTTGTAAGACACTTTTCCACATAGATGTGACCCCTCCCCATTTGTGAAATTTTTAATAAATATCAGAAGATAGTTTCTGTTAAAAGTACAAGACTTGGCTTTCATATGTTACAAATTTAAACAGAACTTGTTCTTACTTGGCAAAGACTTGATCACTTTTGCCAACTCAATCTGCACCACACCTATATTCTTATCCAGAGACAGAGCTAATCATCCTGTTTTGCAATTTTCCTGCTGCATATGCAAATGTACGTGCATGTTATGAATGAATCTTTTTCTCTCCAGTAGAAGAACCATCAATAATTTTTCTAGAACTTAAGGTTTTGACATTTTGGAACCTGGTTTTTTCACTGCTTCTTTTTTGAAATAAGCTAGACCCAAGGGACTTGCAAACAGCCAATTATATTATCCTAAACTATGTTTCCTCCTTTCAAATTACTCTTCAAATCTCTCTCCTTTGGAAAACGTGGGAAATCCCCACCAGCCCCGCTGTCTAAAGCAATCTTGTTCATCTGTTCTTGGTTTTATAAAGTCTCAACCAAGTTACTCTTTTAACACACGTAATTTTGTTTTGTTTTGTTTTGTTTGTTTAATACAGATGTGTAATTTTGTTTTGTCTTACTGTCACTCATTCTTAGCTCCATTCTTTTCATTTGTCCTTAATATTATACATCATTCTCTTAATCTAACCTGAGAATATTTTTCTCACTCTCTGAAACATAATCTGTCTTTTTTCCCTTGTCAAGGCGGGCTGTACCAGCCTTGTACAGTAGCTGAAGTGATTTTGGTGTTTTTAAGCAAAAGAATGGTGAAACTTAGTGGTTTCCTAATTTAATACCTGGCAGTTCTGGTTCTTCATGATTAGGTTGCTATGACAAATGAATGCATTTAAAAATACACATGTTAAAAGGCACAAATCAACATTTTTCTTAAAAGTGGTAAATGATGTTTTTTAAAACATCATTATTAAATATGTTTAATATTTAATAATTATTAAATGTTTGTTCAAATTTTTCTTAATATTGTTAAAAAATAAATACTACCTAAGTATATTTTTGTTAATAAGAACATCAGGCATTTTAGTATTTCTGTTCTTACATCTAGGTTGTTTGCATTTATGGCTGATCTTTTCTGTTTTGTTTGTTTTCTTTAGTTTCATGCTATGGATACATTGTATAGACACAGCTATGATTTGAGCCGTGCAATTAGTGTCTTAGTGCCACTTGGAGGACCTGTTTTATGCAGAGATGAAATGGAAGAATGGTCAGCCTCTGAAGCTAGTTTATTTGAAGAGGCACTGGAAAAATACGGCAAAGACTTCAACGATATACGTCAAGATTTTGTAAGTAGGAAATTGTCAATAAAATAAAATGTTGAGGTAGGAATATTTTATTTGTTTTAGAAATCTGCTAAACCTTAATGTATTTATTTAGCAAGCCTATGACTTAGTAATTTTTCTCTGCTCAGCATGGAATGAAGGCCGGGAGGAATCGAAATTTGTTCTGGGGAGTAATTGTGAGTAAGACCCAACATCAAGAGGCCCTGAGTTCTTACAATAAACCTTGGCAGTACGAATTCATCCTCTTCACCTCTCTGAGTTCCAGGTTTAAAATTCATACAGCTTGTCTAACCATTTGTACTAAATGTATCTAATCTCTGATTCATAAACTGGTTGCCCTTTTTTAGACCTTTGGTATTTTTCTAGTTTCCTAATTGTTGAGCCTAAATTTGATGTAGACCTTTAATATGGAAACAACTTGTTGTTTCATCTGTTTGGGGTGTCGTGTGTTGTATGTTTGGCGATCTTGTACTGTTTTGAGGGGCAGATCCCTCACCGAAGTTGAGTATGAGGTGTTCTGAACATGCACAGACTTCGGGTTCTTACCAGTGCTTAGTGTGGAACCTGGAATGCCAAGGGTTTTTCTCAGTGTTCCTGTCCCATCCTCAGCATGCCTGGTACTACTGAGAGTCTCTCCACATTGTTGCCCTTCTCCCGGTAGTAGCATGGTTGTTACTGCCAAGGTTTCTGGTGAAGGCACAGAGGGTTTTATTGTCCTGTTTTAGCCCATCTTAGGTAGGCTTTGTGGGCCTGAGTCTCAGTGGCAGAGTCTTCGCAGTATTTCTGCTCTTCTGCAGCTCCCTTGTAGCAACCAGTCTCTGCCTTGTACTGCCTTTCACTGCAGGATTCATGAGTGGAAGCAAACTTCTTGCCCCTCTCAGTGGGTATGAAGGAAGGCTCTTGGAAGCCAGGACTTTTCTCACCTGGTCTCCAGTGACAGCTGACCACCACCTTTTACACCCCCACATAGCTACCAATGGAGATTTTCTTAAAAGGTCTCCTGCCTTGTCCCAGTTCTTGCCTGAGCACCTGAGGGAGGAAGGGAGGATGTATGGGTCTCCTCTGAGCACTGCTTTATTTAGTAGCTGCTTCATACAAAATTTGATACAGTGTATTTTCATTTTCATTCCTTCAAAGTGTTTTTCATTTTTTCTTTTGATTTCTTTTTTGACTTGTGGATTATTTAGAAGTACATTTCACATGTTTGGTGTTTCTTTCCATATACTATTTTTCTGTTACTAAATTCTAGTTTAATTCTGTTGTGATCAGAAAACATGCTCTATAAAAAAACGCAAAGTTTATATTTTTGAAATTTGATTCTGACCCAGTGTATGGCCTATTATGGTGACTGTTCAATGTGCTCTTGTAAAGAACAAATATTTAGCTCTTGAAATGTTCTATAAATGCTACTTAGGTCAAGTTTATTGATAGTGTTGTTCACACCTTTGGAAACCTTACTGATTTTCTGTCCACTTATTCTATTACTTATTAGTAGAACAGTATTAAAAGTCTTTTAGCTATAATTGTGGATTTTTCTATTATTCCTTTCAATTGTAATTAGGCTTTTGCTTTAATTATACTGAAATTCTGTTATTAGATACATACACATTTAGGATTTTTATGTTCTCATGATAAATTGGCCCTTTTATCTTTACATTATGCCTCTTTATTCATGGTAATATTCTTTGGGGTGAAGTCTACTTTATCTCCTGT
The DNA here is from genome assembly GCA_004026885.1 of Lyroderma lyra. Lineage (NCBI taxonomy): Eukaryota > Metazoa > Chordata > Mammalia > Chiroptera > Megadermatidae > Lyroderma > Lyroderma lyra. The sequence continues at coordinate 219,705 of PVJL010001837.1, forward strand.
TAAAATAATTACTGTAGCTTATTTCATTGTTTACATAATATATCTTGTTTCCATCCTGACAAACTTTAGTTGTAGTGTTTAGACCACTTACTTACCTTTAATATAATTGTCAATATAATTATTGGTTTAAATCCATCCTCTTAGCATTAATTTTCCATTTGTCCCATTTTTTTTGTTCTTTCCCCTTTTTTAATTTTTTTGTGATTCCCATTTTATCTGTACTAGTAGCTTTCTAATTAAACTTTCATTTATTTAGTGGTTTACAATATGCATCTTTAATGTACTGCAGTCTACCTTCCAATCAAATACCACTTAGGTCACATAGATGATAAGAACCATGTAACAGTACACTTCCAGTTCCTACCTCCAATTATTGTGCTTCTGTTGTCATATAGTAAATACATGATTACTATTTTTTTGCTTTAGACAATTGATCTTTTAAAGAGATTTTAAAAATCTTTTTATATAAATATATAAAATATGTTTATATAAATAAAAACATTTATTTACTTATTATTTTTTTAAATGTTTACCATTTCTGCCTCTCTTCATTTTATTGTGTAGATTCAAATTTTTATCACCACCAGTGGGGGCTTTCTCCGGTTTCCTGCTTTGGCCCCCGTTCTTCCTCATGAACACTTGATGGAGATCTGTGGCAAATGTGTGTAGATTCTTGTGTCTAGAACTTCTGGAGATGCTAAACAGCTGTTGTAGACACTGTTGACCTTTAATTATTTGTTAGACTTTTTGCTGTATTCTTCTTACCTTCATTTTTATTGGTCACCTGTTTCTTTTAAGCTCTGCCAAAGTAAAGATAGTTTACGAGTCCTGTCTTTCTTCAGAGTTGACTTGTAACCTTAGTTCTTGGATGGACACAAGAATTGTTGGGGTTTTATAGGTTATCTGTTTTTTCCTCAATTTTGGGGTAGGAATGACATTCTCTCTTGGATTTCAGCATCTTAAACAGAAGCAGGACCTGAAATATGTATAATAAAGTAACCTAAAAAGTTCAAAGTGCAAAATAGTAAAGTCTGTCTTCTTCACATAATTAAGTCCATTGCCATAGAAACTCCTTTTAGCAAAGGGTGTTTCCTAGCTGTTGTATCGTTTAAGCTTCAGTTGCAGATAACAAAATTACATGAGCTATTTTGAACAGAATGGGATGTATTATAATTTTGGAAATTAGATGCTTAAAATCATTGATAGGGTTGGAGAAGTAGGTCTCAGACTAGAATTCAGAACAATCCACAGAAATGGCCTTACAAGTGAGCTTCTACCTCTGCCCCGTACGGAAACTGCGAAGCTTCTGTGTTCACTTCTGCCCCAGGATTACACTACTTTAACCATGATCTTAGGATCAGGAAACCTCTAGCAGAGCTTTTGGCTTTAGAAGGATTTTGTGCTTCCTTGCTCTGCTGAAGCAAAATAATGCCTTGTGCACCATCCTCTCTTAACCCTGCTTAATTCACTTCTGAATTTAGGTCTTGTGCATATATATCTGAGCTGAAGAAATCAATCACAGGGGAGTCTAGGAAATAGAATATTTTTCTGTCTAGCCTTTGCGTTATAGTGAACTAGAAGGAAGTTTGGAAAGGATACTGAGCAAATCGTAATTGGAGACAACAGAATCTGTTTGCGTGAGCTGCTAGTTAAAGGAGAAAGAATGTATTGCAGGGTGTTAGACGGCTAACAGACTTCCAGGAGTTTCCAGGGATTCAAGTTTAGATGCTTCACAGCCAGGACTTGTGACGTCAGGAGCCATATGTAACTGCACAGTGACCACGTTCTCGCAGAAAACCCATTACAGCGTCTCCTCCTCTGTCACTGCTCTTGCTTAATTTCTGCTCCACCTTGACTGTCAGTAAAGCCACATCTCTAGGGTCTGTTCTTCAAACACTTTACTTCTTACCAATTTTTTGTATTAGCTAGAGTGCTTTTGATGATGGATGAGAAAAATTCAACCATACCTAGTTTAGAATAAAGAATAAATGTACAGGTTATATTAGAGTTCTTAGTTGCTAAGTATAAAATTCACTATATCTAATATAAGCAGAAAGGAATATAGGATATTAGTTTCTCATGGAATCTTTGGGAAGACTAGAGAACCAGGTTTAGATGCTGCACATCCAGGAACAGTGGAAACACCCGTGCCCTCTGCTGCTTGGCATTCGTGATGTCAAGCCTTAATGGTAGAAAGGTCAACACAGATAGCCCAGAAGAACACATCTCAACCATTGTTCTTACCAGACTATCCAGTGTCCCTGCATGCAGCCTCACCTGATGCTGCTCACGTTTATATCTAAGTGTCATTCAGGTTTGTCAGCTTGGCTAACCTGGCTCATATATCTGCACCCTTGTTCAAGAGTATGTGGGGAAAAGACAGTTTAGAGTTTCAAGGAGGGTAAGTTAGAAGTGGGTTGAAATGGATGTACAATATCTGCCACTACTCACTTCTCTGGCTACTCAGTATCCATCCTAGTTCTCTGCATATGCTTCCTTTCTATACATCGACTTTTAAACAATAGTAATTATTCTTGAGTCAGTAGAAAATGTGGTACCATTTCTTCAAATGTGGAGGTCTCCAAATTTAATGTCACAGCATTTATCTCTTATTGATGTTTATTTGTCTTTTGTTTTTACTCATAGCCTCATCTTTATAGCTTCTGCATTAAATTATAAAGGTAAAACTATCACCAGCAGACCTTATAAAAAGTAAAAAGGGAATTGGGGTGCAGAAGGAAAATAATTGTATGAAGCAAGGAAGGAAATACAGATGGCTTCTTTAATCTTTCCTTCTCATTTTCTAAAACTCATCCTGAGGCCATTGTTGACATTCAAAATTGAATTCCCCTACTATTCTGCCCTTAGTACCTTTGATGACCATAGTTCTTAATCTGGCACAGTGACCCAAACCTTCATGCCTGAGGGTTCTGAGCCCCAGATTAGAAGTAGTGTTTTGTAGGAATAAGTCCTTCCTAAGTCTGTGGGTGGTATTGCTAGCCAATGCATTATAGACAGAAAAGGAAGTCACATTTGGAATAGTTGTCTGTCCAGAGAGAACAGATGCCATGTTAGAGGCGCAGTGTACTTGCTTTCCTGCAGATTGATTACCTGGAGTAATCAGATCAGATTTGGTGAGAGGACATCCATGTAGTGGCACCCGTGTTGTCTCTGTGTCACTTTGTTTATGTATTCTTAGAGCATTCATTGGTGTGGCTAGGAAAAGAGGCTAATGGATCGCCGTAGAAGAGATTACCTTGTCCACCCGATGTTACTTACTGAATCTCTTCTTTATAGAGGGAGCATGTGAGTGAGAATGGAGACACAGATACCCTCACATTCAGACCCATCATGCTTGTCTGTCTCAAAAACCTCTTTGCTAAGTAAGCCTCATAGTTACTAATCCTTTAATCTGATTCCTTTCAAGTCTCTTGTCATTGTGACAAGTAAATAACCACAGTCTGCGAGTATGGATTAGTACTTCTGGCCATTTTTCTTTCAACTCAAAGTACAAAACCAGGTGTTTAATGTTCCACCCTCCAAAAGGATCTCCCTTCTTTACCACACTTCAGAGTCGCTCCTGCTTGCAGCTGAAATCCTGGAGCAGTATAATTCTGTTCCCAGTGTGTCACGCAAACCCATCTGCCACATTCAGGTTTTTTTTTCCTCCTAAATTGATCTGTGTGTGGTACTCCCATGAAGCCAAAAGTGAGGATTGAGGGAAATGATACTGCATCAGGAGTAGACACACTGGGGCATGTTTCTCGTGTGTTCAGAAACTACTTCTCCTTGATAAGGGCGTGGTGATAAGGGCACACCTGATTAGTACCCCGTTAAGGCTTAGATAAAGTCTGAATCATGATGAAGCTCAGGTTGCATGGCCCCTTGGTTTCCTTTTCTCAGTCTTCCAGGTAATTGCATGCCAGGGGGTCATTTTTCAATGGGAGAATAGTTCGGAGATGAAGAGGTTTTTGCCTGTTTGAAAGCGTAGGGGACTGTGCCAGTGCCTGTCCTATGGGGCCTTACCCCATGAGGTCTTGCTATAGCTCCTTAAACCATCCCTCAGAGCCTTTCAACTCCATTAGATTGCTTTTTGAATTGGAGAAAACTGCTTTAGTTGCAGTGAGAATGCCAGTGACTGTGCTGATCTGTTCCTGTAAGGAGACTACATTTGTAACCACTGTTGGAGTTGCCACTCAATTAAACTGAAATTCCTTTCCATGAGCACCATCTGTTTTCTTTCAGACCATGTAGATCAGTTAAATGTGGAGGTGATAGAAATGGCATGGATATTTCACACCTAGGTCACAAGCTGCAGTGTGGTTAGGGAAGTACCGTCTTATCTTAAGCCTCTAACCCCGATGATGCATTAAGGACAGCTAGATGGGAGTCAGAAGAGTGCTGAGTCACCTGTTTGTAAAATTTTGTCACAACAGCTAAAAAAATCACAAATATTGTCAGCCGTTTTGTTGGAGGGTTTCATATGCCCTGATTTGCATCCTGGAAGATTGGATTTCCCTTTACAGAGGGACATACTGAATATATTCTTTGTTTGTAGGTCTTGTGAGTCGGACCTTTTTTGTCCTATTTTTGAATAATGGAAAATAGCAAAGGCAAGCTTTCTATTTTTCTAATACAAACCACACTTGGCTGTGTTCTTTTTCAGAGATTTAGGTTTTTATTTTATTTACAACAAAAATAGGTCAAAATAGAGCAGTTTTTGAAAGGAAGAGAAATAATATGCCAGAGACCAAATGACACCCAGTTGTAGCTAACATCTTTGGAATTAAAGTAACTCTGGCTAAATCTATATAAGTCTCATTTCTAAAAATTGTACTTTAACCCCACGGATAGCCTAAGAATAACTTTCCTGAGTAAATCATGAAATAGTATCAGTTATAAGATTTATATTTTGTAACAAACAGGAAAGTGAGAAATGGATGTGTTGTATTAAGAGTCTCTTAACTGAATATAACTTGTTTGGGGTACCCTTTGCTAAGAATTAATTTCAGTTTTCTCAAACATTTTTTCTAGAATGAACTTTGCATGTGGATATTTGCCTTGTTTTAAAGTAGTAGTTTTTTTTTGTTGTTGTTTTTTCCAGGTTTTTATTTATTTATTTATTTTGCTTTTTGGTATGTGGGTAGCTCCCTGATTGGGAATCGAACCCAGGCCGCAGCGCCGACAGCGCCAACGCCGAAGCCTTAAGCCACTACACCATCAGGGAACTCCCTAAAGTAGTAGTTTTAAAGGGAAGTAGTTTCTACAGTAGCTTGTTTTCATTATCACGTTAAATATTTTTTCAGCTCCCTTGGAAATCATTGACTAGCATCATTGAATATTACTACATGTGGAAAACTACTGACCGATACGTGCAGCAGGTAATTTTTTTATATTGCTACTTACGCGATTGCATTAAAGTGACCTTTCAGTGTATATTTTAATGTTTCTTAACAATATTCTTAATTTTAAATTTGTTTTGTTTGCTTCATCTTTTTTAGACTATTTTAAACTACATGATTTCATATCCTTAAGGTTTTGTTTTAAGATTTTAGTCTTAGTATTTTTTTTTTTTACTTCAGAATTTGTACTAACCATTTTGGAAAGAGGACAGGGAGAGGTCCCACTAGAGAGGCAATATTTTTCCTTGAAGGTGCCTGGTGCTTCATCTCTGTGTATATATAGATGATGGGAATGACCTAAGATGTGCTGTTAGCACAAACCTTTTAAATAAGTTATTTTTATGAAGTATTGAAATTTTAGACCAATGTCATCAACCATACAATTTGAGACATTTTTAAATACCTTTTGAAATTTTATATGACATTTGTGTGGGTATATCCCCCAAATTATTTACCTTAATTAGTAACTCATTTGATGCTTTGATACTGTACATAAATTTTTCTCCAAAATTATTTCTAAAATAGGAAATTATTTATTTTGGGGTCCTTCCCAAATGTCCCAAATTGAGGTAATTCTCTCAGTTACTTATTTTGAGTAATATTACTTTTGGGGGAAAGGCACATTTTCCTGAAGTGACCTCAGTCAGTGCTTGTTTTCATGTTCTTCTAGTCACATGTCAGAACTGGTGAAGTATGAGATGCCTAAGTATGTGATTACACGGCGGCAAGTGTTGAGTGCTCAAGAAATACATTTTAAGGGTTACTTTAAAGTTACCCTAGAGAGTTGAGATCATGAATAATGAATAGTCACCCATAGCTTGTTGAAATATTTCCAGTGTCAACGTTACATATAATTCAAAAAGTGCTTATTTGAAATAACTTAGGTAGATGTGAACACCATGTGCACCGAAAACCGTGTTCAAAGCGAAAAGTCCCTACAGGTAGTGGGGATGATCTCCTGAAGGATAGTTGAAAGGTGTTTGGATAAAATTATTTTCAAACATTTCAACTCTATCCCTAAAAGTTTGAAGCTGTCCCCATAAATGTTTGTTTTCTCCTCATTGGGAAAATGGAAGATTGCTTTATATTTTAGTTTATCTTACTTTTGGATATCTACCATGTATTATTTTCCTTCCCTATTTACATTCATTATTGTGTTGATCAGTATCTGGATTTGATTACATAATCTTTTTCCCATTCCTTTCTCTGCATTTGGCTCCTAATTGGTTCCTAAAATCTGATGTGAGTTCAGCCAAGCTTTAAAGTTTACTGCATATCTCCCAACATTTGAGGGTAAATGCTTATTTAATTGTACTTAGAATAGTTACTATCTCTTTCTTCTGCATGGACTTTGAAAACTAATCATCTCTGAATATTTTTCTAAAAGTGAAGATTATGTATGATTTTTTTTTTCCCTCCCAGAAAAGCAAAAAAGGTGGAAAGTAAATTTGAAAATTGAAAATGGTTACTTACAAGTTCTGCTTATTCACTCATGTGGGAAATGGGGTTGTTCATTGCTTTAGTTTTTAAATCTATGTCTAAGATATTAATACTTATAGTTCTGTATCTCAGAATTTAGTGCCTTTTCTTAGAAATTACTGCAATTTAAGAATATGCACATCTTAAAATGGCAATTTTAAAATTATGCTATAATAATTCATTTTCTTGTGAATTTTTAAAACAATGAAGTAGTAATAATTATTAGACACTGTATGTAAAACATTTTATTCATCTTTTGAATTAGAAACGTCTAAAAGCAGCAGAAGCTGAGAGTAAACTGAAACAAGTGTATATCCCAACTTAGTAAGTAATGGAAATCTTTTAAAATATTTGTCATGTTATTCTGTCAGAACCGAATTTGTTATTTTGATCAGTTTCGGCAGAATTTGAATTTGAATCTTACTTTCTTTCACTACAAAGCACAAGACTTGCTTCTCATTATGCCACTACAGTGATATTTTTAGAAAGAAAAATGCCTGGTGAGAGAAACCCCAAGTAGATTAATAGAAGGGACTAGAGGAAGAATGCCATGCACTGTACTTGTGTCACAGCTGCAGGGAAAGTGTCAGGAAACTAACCCATGAAACTCTATTATTTGAAGCAAATGTGTTTCAGAAAGCTAAGAACTTATGAAATTTCCAGGTTATAGAGTGAATTTGTTTTGGGTAATGTGCATTCCCCTTTTGAAATATGTTGTTTATTTGGTTGATGATTTTACATTGTTTCCTTGGGGAAGGGTTAGGGAAAATAATTAGAATCATACTTTGTAAATGCTGGATAAATAATGAATAGGTTTTTGTTGTTTTGGTCTAGCATTCTATCATTCTTTGGATTTAGAAACCATTGTCATCAAAATCAATGCCAATTTTCTTTTCATCTGCTGCATTTTGTGAATTCTATTATAATAATCTTTTTTTTTTTTTTGAAGTGTTTAGAGTTCGATCATTCATTTGTTCAGAAAAATTTAGTTTATTGAGCACCAAGTACATAGTGCTATCCTAGATTCTTTGGGGATTCAAATGAAATTTACTACAAAGTTCTATGTACTGCAAGATTTTTTTCACCCTGTGAGCTCAGGACAGCTGTTTTATACTTTTTGTTTACTGAATATTGATACACTAAGACATTTTTACATATAGGAGGCCTCATTGGCAAGGGATTGAAGTATTTCTTAGTAGCCTTTTATCTCAAAGCAGATAACATATAATTTGCAGAGTCCAAAACTTTTATTCAGAGCTGTAATGTCCCTTTTGCAGAGTAGTTTCTAACATTTTTGAAAATTATATATTTTATTTGACTATAAAAGAACAACTAACTCCTCAAAGAAAACACTGTTGCGATTCATGTCTTAGATTTTCAAAAGCAAGCATACCAGCTGTCTTGTACTTTGCAATGCTGTCACATCCAAGGACAAATACGTTTAACCAGATTTCATCCCAAATCATTGTTTCTGTTCTGTTTTGCATTGACTCTAGAGTCTTGATCTAAGTCAAAGACCAGCAAACTATAGTCTGCAGATGCAATTTGACCTGCTACATCTTTTTGTAAATAAAATATTAATATTATTAAACCACAATCATATTCATTTATTTATGTGTTGTCTACTTCTGCTTTTGTTCTACAATTGCAGTTCAGAGTTCAGAGGTTGCGGCAGACTTTTAATATCCACAAAGCTTAAAATATTTACCGTTCAGCCCCTGATCTAAGTGAATGATTTTTGGAGCTCAAGACAGAGTTTCTAATCATATCTTTTAAGTTACATAAATCATATATGAGCATATAAATAGAATATATGAAACTGCTTTATTGAGTTGAATAAGGATCTGAATCCTTTGAAGAATTTCCCAGTTAACTCCAAAGTAGAATATTAAAAAACAATTAATAGATTAAGAATCACTTCATACTGTCATTCTTTTGAGCCTGTCAGTCTCCTATATGGTGAGCACTCTGTTCGGTACTGGAGGTAGAAAAGTTAAGAAGACAGATTCCATTCTAGTGTGGGGGAGACAGATGCCAAACAGCTTGTCACCCCATGTGAGAAGTACAAAATGGAAAAGAGCTTTTATGTGACTGGTATGGTAGGTAAGGGCCAGGAGGTGATCCATCTGATGAAGAATGGAAGTAGATTTTAAACAAGGAAGTGTTACGATCAAATTTGTATTTTAAAATCACTGGCTACATTTTGGAGAATGGTTTGGGGAAGGCGGCAGGAAGAGTGGCGGTAAGGAATTACAAAGTTCTTGGAGAAGAGAGTTGGTAGTAGGTTGACCTAGAGTTGGGGCCCTGGACATGGTGCGCTGCTTGAAGGTGATTAATCAGCTTGTGCGGAGGAGTGAAGGGTAGATGATGGTCAAGGTTAAGTCCCAGATTTCTGGCTTGCACCACCAGGTAGATTGCTGTGCTATTCACCAAGCTAAGTAATTATGGCAGAGAACCAGGTTAGGTCATTTTCAGTTTGTTTTGTCCACAAAGAGGCATTGAATAGTCTGTCAGATAGATTGGTCTTAAACTGAGGGGAAAGTTCTGAGCTAGAGATACAAATTTGACCTTCATCAGCATATAATTTTGTATTTGAAACCATGGATGAGATTTAGGAAGAGCAATAAGAAAAAAGTGCCTTGAATCAAGCTTGAGGAAATCCAGTATATCTATGTCAGATAGAGTATGATAGCTAAAAAAGGATCGTGAGGGCATTGTCATGACAATGGAAGAGATGAATGTATCAAGGAGGGAAAGAAACTAACAGTATAACATACTGGTGAAAAATAGCCAGGGACTTTAGTGACGTGGAGGTCATCAGTGATCTTTAATGTACTGGTGAGAACTGCATATGAGCCAGGAAGGTACAGGCAGGGAAGATTTGCTGCTCTCAAGAAAACTAGCTGGAAAGGGCAGTTGAGAGAGTTCTTGGTTTTGAGGGGTAGTTTGGGATAGAGAAATAGGAGAGTTAAATAGGAGAAATACGTTTATGTGGTAATGAGGAGGGTCCAGGAAAGAGAATAACGTGTACAAAATTATCAAGAGGGCAAGAGGGGTAGAATCTGGAGCACAGATGAGGGAGGAGGAAAGATTCGGGCATTAGATAAAAGAAGGGCATTTCATAATGCGGACTTAAAAATTTCTTTATATGTTTGTCTTACAGTAAAAGATTATTCACATGGTCACATTGACACCAGTCATTTGTCCCCTGAGAATCTGTAGGTATTTGGTTTTGCAAAACATATTTTAAGAGATTCACATGTCTGTATTCAGTCTTTGCATACTTGTTTTCCTTTTGTAATTATCATTCAATCAACTAACATTGCTTTATTCAATCAAATAACATTGCAGAGTCAGTTGAACAACTAAAGTTGTGTTGATTGCTATTCTTTTTTTCAGGAAGCTCAACTGTAAATTTGTATTAGCTCTTTTTCAACACACATATTTAGCCCTGGTTTAAATGTCAGAAATTTGCATATTTTGGGGAAGCCAGCTTTCTGACATATCAGTCATTTAATTTTTAAGGAGCCAACATGTCTATCTATATATAGTAGATTTTTAAAAATCAAATATTATGATATCCCTTGGAAATCTTAGTCATTCTGAACCACCACTTTTCATTTTGTACACTTTCAAATGAAAACTATAAGAAGAGAATACATTCCGTCTGGCTTAAAATGTGTTTTTAAAACCAATTTGTCTTCAAAATACATTGCTGGCACAGGCTAGAAGTGTGAATAACAGTCTTGCTTCTAGAATGGGGACCTCAGTGTGCTTAGAGGTTAAATGGTTTCTGCTGTGGGTGGTGGTGGGGTGTCACCTACAAGTTACAGTAACAATGCCAGAAAGAAATCTTAATTTGCTTTCAGACCAGGTTTGCATAACTAGGTTTTTCACGGATAAATGGAACTGTAGAAAGGAGAAACAGCCAAGAGGAAACTCCCGAGCCAACTCTATGTTGAAATCCAAGTGTCTTTTTTTGATAGACATGACTTCTCATTACTTCAGTAGCCTTGGGAAGGTAGAATCTGCATTTAGTCATTCAGCATTTATTTCTCACAAATAATTTGCTAATTTATTTTGCTTCTTTTCTGTCTAGCAAATAGACATGAAAGCTCCTTGAGGTCAGGCACTGTTGTTTGCTAGGCACTGAATAGGTATGTGTTAAGTGAATTATGAGTTTATTGAGGACATACAATGTGTACCTCTGCAGTATTCATGGGCATGGCTTATGAGCAGGAAAGTTAGCCTACCCTAGATGGGAAAAGTTAGCCATGTTTTCACAGTAAGTACCAGGATCATCTGGGCTACATGTTTCTGAAAAGCATGGCCTCTGGGAAATTTGCATGTATACGTTGTTGTTGTTGTTGTTGTTTTAGGGTTTTGTTGTTGTTGTTACCAAAGGTTATTTTTGTTTGTTTTAAATTTGTTTTTGGGAGTTCCCTGATGGTGTAGTGACTTAAGACTTCGGCGCTGGCGCTGTCAGTTCTGTGGCCTGGGTTCGATTCCCAGTCAGGGAGCTACCCACATACCAAAAAG
>PVJL010001838.1:0-231100 GCA_004026885.1 Lyroderma lyra
TCTCAGAGAAATGAAAACATACTGGCAGAACACCATAGTTGAGATAAATGATCTCAGAAAGGAAATTCATGAACCAAAGGAGCATTTTATCTAAGAAATTCAAATTATAAGGAAGAATGAGATGGAAATTTGAGAGATAAATAATACAATAAAAGAAGTGAGAAATGAAATAACTGCCATAGGAAACAGGACCAACCAGATGGAGGAAAAAATTAGTGATATTAAAGATTAGAACATGGAAATATCTCAGAAAGAAAGATAGGGACTATAGAATCAAAAAGATTGAAAGAGCTCTTTGAGAACTATCTGACTTAATGAGACAAAACAATATCAGGATAATAGGATTGGAAGAAGGAGAGCAGAGCACGCTACAGAGATCATGCTCAAACAAATAGTAGACAAGAACTTTCCAAACCTATGGAAAGATCTGTAACCCCAAATTTAAGAAGAAAATAAGTCCCCTAGATACCTGGACCCTAGGAGATCTTCTCCAAGACACATTGTACAGAAGATGTCAAAAACCAGAGAGACAATTCTCAAGGCAGTCAGGGAAAAACAAATAAACAAACTATAATCTTTATAAGAAAGCCCATCAGGCTGGCATCAGACTCTTTAGCAGAAACTTTACAAGCCAGGGGGGAGTGGAATCAAATATTCAAAATATTAATAAAAACTTTCAGCCAAAAAATAAATTATCCAGAAAAATTATCCTTCAGATATGAAGGAAGAATAAAGACCTTCTCAGAAATGCAGAAGCTGAGGGAATTCACCAGCACAAGGCCAGCACTTCAGGAAATACTGAAGAAGGCTCTTCAACCTGAAACAAAACATCAGAATAAATGGAAAAGAGTTGGAACAACAAAAAAGAAACAAAAATTTAAAAAGGAAGTAATAGCCATAGAAAATCCTCATATATAATCATCACTCTAAATGTTAATGGACTGAATTCACCAATAAAAAGACACAGAATAGCAGAATGAATTAGAAAATAAAACCCATCCATATGCTGTCTCCAACAGAAATGCTTCAGCCGTAAGGACAAACACAGACTCAGAGGAAAAGGATGAAAAACAATACTCCAAGCCAATGGTATCCAGAGAAAAGCAGGAGTTGCCATATCAATATCTGATGAAACAAACTTCAGGTAAAAAAGATAACAAGCAACAAAGATGGACATTACATAGTGATAAAAGGGACAATACAACAGAAGACTCAACACAATTAATATACATGCTCCCAATCAAGAAGCACCAAAATATACAAAGCAACTACCAAGAGATCTGAAAGGAAAAACTGAAAAAAGCACACTTATTGTAGGAGACTTAAACAACCCCTTAACAGCCATGGACAGATTATCCAAAAAGAAAATAAGGAAATATCAGCTCTAAATGGCACATTACAACAATTGGACATAATTGACATTCATAGGACACTTCATCCAGCAAAAAAAGACTATACCTTTTTTTTCTAGTGCACATGGAACATTATCAAGGATAGACTGTGCTAGGATGCAAAAGTCGCCTTAGCAAATTCAAGAAGATTGAAATCATACTAAGTGTATTCTCAGACCACAAAGCTCTGAAATTGCAGATCAACTGCAAAAGAAAGCCGGAAAAATCACATATACATGGAGATTAAACAACATCTTATTTTAAAAATGACTGGATCAAAGAACAAATAAAAGAGATTAAAAATACATAGAAACTAATGACAATGAAAATACAACATATCAAAATTATTGGGACACAGCAAAAGCAGTGATAAGAGGGAAATTTATATCATTACAGGCCTATCTTAAGAAACAAGAGAAATCACAAGTAAACATCCTAACATCCCATCTTGAACTAGAAAAAGAACAACAGGAAAAAAACCAAAGTCAGCAGATAGAAAGAAATAATAAAAATTAAAGCAGAGCTAAACAAAATCGACAACAGAAAGGCAATAGAGAAAATTTATGCAACAAAGAGCTGGTTCTTTGAGAAAGACAACAAAATTGACAAACCCCTGGCTAGACCAACCAAAGGATGAAAAGAAAGGACACACATATCCAAAATTAGAAATGAAAGGGGAGAAATTTCCACTGATATCACAGAAATACAAAGGATTATAAGAAAATATTAAGGGCTTTATGCCTAGAAGAAATAGACAAGTTCCTAGAAACTTATAGTCTACCTAGACTGAACCAAGAAGAACTAAATAACCTAAATAGACCAATCAACAGTAAAGAAATTGAAATTACTTTCCAAAACCTCCCAATGGCAAAAGCCCTAGACCAGATGGTCTCACCAATGAATTTTACCAAGCATTCAAAGAAGAATTAATGCCTATCCTCCTCAGACTCTTCCAAAAAATTGAAGATGAGGAAATACTTTAAACTCATTCTATAAGGCCAACATTACCCTAATGTCAAAACCTGGTAAAGACAAAAGAAAACTATAGACCAAGATCTCTGATGAACACAAAAATTCTAAACAAAATGTAGGCAAATAGAATACAACAATGCATCAAAAAGATTATACACCATGATCAGGTGGGATTCATCCCAGAAGCACAGGGATAGTTCAACATACAAAAATCCATCAATGTAATACACCACATAAACAAAGTAAAAGATAAAGACCATATGACCATATCAATTGATGCAGAAAAAGTCTTTGACAAGATACAACATCCATTAATGATCAAAACACTGAATAAAATGGGTATAGAAGGACAGTATCTAAATATAATAAAGGCCATATATAACAAACCCTCAGTTAATACCATACTGAATGGGGAAAAGCTGAAGCTTATTCCCCTAAAATCAGAAACAAGACAGGGATGCCCCCTGTCACCACTGCTATTCAGTATAGTATTGGAAGTTCTAGCCACAGCAATCAGGCAGGAGAAAGAAATAAAACATATCCAAATTGGGAGAGAAGAGGTCAAATTGTCACTATTTGCAGATGGCATGATCTTTTATATAGAAAATTCCAAAGACTCTACCAGGAAACTATTAGAAACAATAAATGAATACAGTAAAGTCACAGGATACAAAATCAAAGTGCAAAAATCAACAACATTCCTATATACAAACAAATAATATTCAGAAAAAAAATGAGTCAATATTTTTTGCTATCACAACAAAAAGAATGAAATACCTGGGAAGTGACTTAACAAAGAACATGATGGACTTACATATGGAAAACTATAAGACACTTTTGAAAGAAATTGAAGATGACACACACAAAAAGATATTTCGTGTTCATGGGTATGAAGACTTAACATTGTTAAAATGGCCATATTACCCAGAGTAATTTATACATTCAATGAAATTCCCATCAAAATCCCACAAATATACTTGCACAAAATAGATTTAAAAATTACCAGGTTTGCATGGAGTCACAAAAAACCTCAAATTGCCATAGCAATACTACATAAAAAGAATAAGGCTGGTGGCATTACACTCCCCAACTTCAATTTATATTACAAAGCATCAATAATCAAAACAGCTTGGAATTGGCAGAAAAACAAACACACAGACCATTGGAACAGAATTGAAAACCCAGAAATAAATCCAAAAATATATGGACAAATAATTTTTGATAAAGGAGCAAAAAACATGCAATGGGGAAAAGACAGCCTCTTCAGTAGATGGTGCCGGGGAAACTGGAAAAACATATGCAAAAGAATAAATCTTAGCTGTGAACTCTCACCATATACTAAAATTAACACAAAATGGATGAAAGACTTCCAGATAAGACCCAAAACAATAAACCATATAGAAAACATTGGTACTAAACTTATGGACCTAGGGCTCAAGGAAGACTTCATGAACCTGACCTTAAAGGTAAGGTAAATAAAAGCAAAAATAAATGAATGGGACTATATCAAACTAAAAAGCTTCTGCACAGCAAACAAAACATCAACAAAGCAAAGAGACAGCCAACTAAATGAAAGAAAATATTTGCAAACAACACATCTGATAAGGGTCTAATATCTAAAATATATAAAGAACTAATATGACTCAACAACAAAACAACAAACAACCCAATTAAAAAGTTGGCAGGGGGCATGAATGACACTTCTCCCACAAAAATATATAAATGGCCAACATGAAAAAGATCTTCAACCTCATTAGTTATCAGGGAAATGCAAATCAAAACCACAATGAGATACCACCTCACACCTGTGAGACTGGCTGTTATCAACAAGACAAGGAATAACAGGTGCTGGAGAGGATGTGGAGAGAAAGGAACTCTTGCACACTGCTGGTGGGAGTGCAAATTGGTACAAGCACTATGGAAAATGGTGTGAAGGTTCCTCAGAAAATTGGGAATGGAGTTACCATCTGACCCAGCAATCCCCTTTCTGGGGATCTACCCCAAAAACTTGAAAACCTTAGTCTACAAAGACTTATGTACCCCAATATTCATCGTAGTGCTGTCCACAGTGGTTAAACATGGAAACAACCATGCCCTGTGACAGATGACTTGATAAAGAAGCTGTGGTACATATACACAATGGAATATTCCTCAGTTATAAGAAAAGATGAAATATTGCCATTTGTGACAAAATAGACAGACCTTGAGATTATCATGCTAAGTGAAATAAGCTAGACAGAAAAAAACCAAGAACCATATGACTTCACTTATATGCAGAATATAAAACTGAAAGCAAGAAAGAAAAAACAGACAAAAAACTCATGGACACAATCAATAATTTAATGGTTATCTGGGGGGCAGCAGGGAGGGGTGGCAGAAGAGGAAGGGGAGGGAGGGAGGGAGGGAGGGAGGGGGAGCCAAATATATGGTGATGGAAAGAGAACTCACAATGGGTGGTAAACATATAATGCAACAGATAGATGATAAACTGCAGAATTGTACACCTGGAACCTATGTAATTTTTGCTAACCAATTTCACCCCAATGAGTCTAACAATAAAAAAAAAAAGAAAGAAAAAAGAAAAATTCTAACTAAGGCTTCAGTAGGGAAGGGAATATATAGAATTGCTAAGATATACAACATTTAGAACTGATCTTTTGAAGATTTGAGATAATGAAGATCTCAAGAATTACTCCAATGTCCTCAAAAATGCTCAAGTCAGATGATGGTGTGTGTGAATTATGTTCCATTCAGTCAACTCCAATTCCTGGTGACACCATGAATGATGTCCATCATGTCCTTTCCTGTTCTCAACAACCCTGCTCAACTTGTTTTGTATAAGGTGTCGTTTTTGCTTTTAGTGCTGTTACAGGCTTACTTTGCTCTAGGCCCACTTGTTCATCTTTCCAGAAGTCCAGGTATCCATTGAGCTCTCCTCCAACACTATATTTCAAATAAAATTTTTTTAGATCAGGATTCTTTACCGTCCAACTTTCACATCTGCACATAGAAATTGGGAATACAAGGGTGTGACATCAACTTAGGCATCAGTTTACATGCATGGGAAATTAAAGCAATAGTTCTATAGTTTCTGCATTTCCTTTCTTGAAAATTGGGGTGGTTTATTATTTATAGTTGTTGACATATTCTTGTTAAAATTGACAGATTTCAGTCTCTGACTGATGATGGTGACTATTACTAAAATAAGGGTCAAAGGGAGAGAGGTTTATTCTGTTGGAGCTTGAGATTCCTGCAGCTCATTTAGGTAGAAATACACATCGGAAATTAGAGAATCTGGACAGAAGCGTAGGTGGAGTAGAGGACCTGCAGATGCAATAGTATAAGATGATTAATGATTGAGCTTACCTAATGTCTTTGCTTAAGACACTGCTATGGGGGAAAGCCAAGCTGAGCCTCATATGCTGGTAGTTTATTGGAACATAGCAAGAGCTGGAGGTAGTGGGAAATGAGATACGATACAAGGATGCATGATTGAGTTGGCTACCACTACAGGGGATTGATTATACTATCCCATAGGAACTTAAGGAAAGGTCTCAGAACTGATCACCAAGGAAAGAAAGAGGAAAGCATCTATGCAGGAGGCTTCATTGACCCTGTTGATCAAATATAACTTTATGGCTTTCTGGGTTACATGTACATAAGCTCTGAGCAGATTCCTGCAGGTATCTATGTGGTAGGGTCAGAAGGACAGGATATCAGGTGGGGTGAGATGATGTTGATTTGCTCTTAAGTGAAATTGCTCCCTGTAACAATGGCTTAAGAGAGAGCTAAGTTCAAAGGGTTTGAAGTGGTGCACAAACATTTCCAGTTCACTCCAGTGGAGTATATAGAGAAGTAAATACAGTTTGAGCCCCTGGGAAACAGCAGCTTCTTATGGGACAGGTAGAACAAAGGGCTTGGAGGAAGACTTACACAGGTTAATAGTAAAGGAAAGAGGAGACATTATCACAAAACTCAAGAAAAAGGAGTTTTCAAAAAAGAGAGATTAGAAAAAGTTATTGAATACAGCAAGAATCACACAAGGTAGACTGACCAATAAATGTGGTGCAAACTCATTAGCTCAAGTCTGTTTCCTGCAGTAAAAAAAAAATAAAAGCAAGGCCTCAGGATACTAAGAAATAAATGGAGTGTGATCTGAGTAGACCAGTGACATTGGTATGCCCATATACTTACATGTATACACTACTGTATTAATGCAGTATGTACATTTCTAAACATTCTCCAAAAATTAATGTCATAAAATACTTTTTCATACTACAAACATCTTTCTTTACTAAACATGAAAACATTAATTTATGAATAAAAGTTCTCTGTTTTCTAACGTATGATTTTAACAATGCAATACTTTGAAGATCCACTAAGGTTAGTTTGTTTTGTTTCTTGATTTTTAAGAGTTGTCATAGTTGAGAAAGATATTTTACAAAGATTGGTACTTTCAAATGAAGGAACTACGCTGTTTGCTGTTATTAAATTGTAAAAAATCACTATTTGTTCCATCTACCAGTTATGCAATACTCTGTTTTTGAGACTCTTTGTTTTTGAGACTCTGCAAATTTCCCTATTTTCTGATGTCAATAACTTGTTGTAAACTAATTGGAAGTTGTTGTATTTCTACATTTTTAACCTGTTAGCCCAAACATGCTGAAATTGTTTGAAAACAAAATCTTCTAATCTGTTTAAAACTCCTCCAGATTTTAGTATGCAGACCCAGGATTTTAGACACTTTTCTAGAACAAAATAACAACATTGGAAACATGTCAAAATATGCTTTTACAATACTCTGTTCACAGAATAAAGTTCTTCAAAAACAGTTTGGCCCATTAACTTCACTTTTACCTCTCCAAGAGAGCATCCTACTCTCAAGTTCAACAAATGTGGAACATTTGAACTTTTTTTCCCTTTTGATGTAATAAGTGATGTTTTTTTCATACCACAGACATTAGGTTTTTATTGCAAAGTATCATAAAGAAATGACTAAGCCATAAAGGTCTTGTTTTCATGAAATCATTCCCATCAATGACCTCTTTTAGCACTATGGTTTTTGTTTTCAACTTCTTCCTGGCAACTCCGTTTGTCAATGATGAGGTAGATGAATTGCACATGTGGTGTGCGACCTGTAAACTTACTCTGGAAACAGTAACCACTTAGGTCTTGCATGAAGGGGTCGTTTAATGTTAAATGTGGCTCACAACAATAATTTTAGGTACAAGTCATTTCTGAAATAGAATCTGGCAGATACCAAGGTCTGAGACATGTTCAAGACATACTTTCATCCAACTGTACAGCAACCTCCTACACTATGTAATTTGCTCTAAATCTCGTTTCTTCAAATCTTCAGTATTTTCCATGCATCTACTGGTAGTATTTGGTGATAAAAAAAATACATTTGGTTTGTTCTATTGTTTCCAGTGTATTCTGGTAATTTCTATCGTGGCAGGAAGAGCCAAGTGTTTCTCCAGTGGTAAATGAATTTTTTTAATCTTTCACTCCTAATAATTTATTGCTAAATTTAGTGAAATCTTATAGAGTATTGGAATAAGAATTGCAGAACTCTTCAAAGCACTGACAGAATTATAGAGTTTCTCTATATGTTCTGTTTGCTTAGTATGAATTTATCAGGATTAGCAAGATTTCAAAAATAACATATTAAGTTACTGTATATACTTAGGAAAGGGGACTTTTCTGCTAGTAATCACAACCATTATTCTAATAGTCTTAATTATTTCAATTTAAAAATCTCCTGGCAGATTTCTAGAACTATTATGTTGTATCTCATAACATGGCTGTTGAAGAATCATACAAGAAATACAAATTATCAGCTTTTCAACTCATTGTCAGGTGCTATATTAGTTTCTTCAATCTGTAGTTTCTCTGTAGCTTTCTAAATCAAATGCTGCCCATGTTATGAAAATTTTTTAGTTAAAGCTGATATCTATCAATCCATTTAGGGCAACACATTACGCAGTGAAGGTGGAGCCTGAGGAAACCTTGGTCAGTATCTCCAGGTGGGAGAGCTTCTTCTCTGCCCATGTGTCATGTGTCCCAGGTGCTCCCTGACCATCCAATGCACAGACAAGCAACGGTCAACCTGTGTGTCCAGTGTTTATCAGAATTTACCAACATTAATGTGAGTTTCTATACACCCCAAACCTTTTTATTGTGGATACAGCTACCTCAATTTGGAGTCTGCTGGTGTAATAAAAAAATACTTCAAGGAGCTGATCTATGAGAAAATCAGTAATAATTACAAGACAAGAAATTGATGGAAGTTTTTTCTTTTAAGTAGATTGGAAAGACAGAAATATTGGCTTAAGGGGAAGGAACCACTGGAAGAAACATGGAAAGTGCAGGAGAAAAAGAAGATTGAAGGAGTATGTTCAGAGGAAGAGGAGAGAGCCTGGGACGTAGGAAACATGGAGAAGGATTGCCCTACCTCAGAAGAAGTCATGTTCTGATGAGTAAAGAAGTTGAGGGGAGGATGTGAAGATTCTAAGTAACTTTGGGGATGAGGGTAGAGAACTGAAGGTGTTCACACTTGAGCTATTTTCTCAGAAGATGGAAACAAGGATGTGCTAAAAGAAAGGGGCAATAGAAGTTTTGCAGAGAGAAATAAAAATTTGCAATAACTGCTGTTGTTTGAAGGAGAGAGTTAAAAAAGGGGACAAGTTAGTTTCTTAATTACAAAATATCCACCTTGTCCTTCTCCCCAAGAACTAAATGGTTTATGAAAAACCAAAAGCTACAGTTCCAGTAACTGAGGGTCCTGCAACCAAAAAAGAGTGGCAGAGTAAGGCTCTAAGTACCATACGGGCAAACTAGTACCCTAAATGCCCAAGTAAGGATAACAAATGCAAGGCACTTGTATCTTCCAATGAGAAGATGTAAACATTTTCTGGATACCTGGACTATACAAACTTTTATTTTTTTATCATTTTTTTAAAAATTCATTTTTATTGATAGACTTTTTGGGTGACATTCGTTAGCAAGATTTACATAGGTTTCAGGCATACAATTCTACAGTGCATTGTCACCTTGTTGTATAATAACTTCACCATCTAATGTGACTTCTCTTTCCATCACCTTATATTTAGCTTCCCCCACTCCTCTCCCACCCCCTCCCCTTTCTCCCCTCCCTAACCCACTCGTCCCCAAATAAACATTAAACTATTGATTGTGTCCATGGATCGTTTCTTTGTTTTTTCATATCTTTTCTCTTTGTTGCTTTCAGTTTTATATTCTGCATATGAGTGAAGTCATACAGTTCTTTGTTTTTTCTGTCTGGCTTATTTCACTAAGCAGGATGATCTCCATCCATTTTGTTGCAAATGGCAATATTTCATCTTTTCTTACAGCGGAGTAGTATTCCATTGTGTATATGTACCACAGCTTCTTTATCCAGTCATCTGTCACAGGGCACTTTGGTTGTTTCCATGTTTTGGCCACTGTGAACAGCGCTGCGATAAACATTGGGGTACATAAGTCTTTGCGGACAAAGGCTTTCAAGTCTTTGGGGTAGATCCCCAGAAGGGGGATTGCTGGGTCAAATGGTAGCTCCATTCTCAATTTTCTGAGGAACATCCACACTGTCTTCCACAGTGGTTGTACCAGTTTGCACTCCCACCAGCAGTGTACCAGAGTTCTTTTTTCTGCACATCCTCTCCAGCACGTTATTCCTTGTCTTGTTGATAATACCATTCTCACAGGTGTGAGGTGGTTCTCATTGTGGTTTTGATTTGCATTTCCCTGATAGCTAATGAGGATGAGCATTTTTTCATATGTCTGCTGGCCATTTGTATTTCTTGGTGGGAGAAGTGTCTGTTTAGTTCTTCTGCCCACTTTTTAATTGGGTTGTTTGTTTTTCTGTTGTTAAGTCTTATTAGTTCTTTATGTATTTTAGATATTAGACCCTTATCTGATGCGTTATTTGCAAATATTTTCTCCCATTCAGTAGGCTGTCTCTTTGTCTTGTTGATGATTTCTTTTGCTGTGCAGAAGCTTTTTAGTTTGATATAATCCCATTCATTTATTTTTGCTTTTACTTCCCTTGCCTTTGAGGACAGGTTCATGAAGTCTTCCTTGAGCCCTAGGTCTATAAGTTTAGTACCAATGTTTTCTTCTATACGGTTTATTGTTGCAGGTCTGATATGAAGGTCTTTAATCCATTTTGAGTTAATTTTTGTAATTGGAGAGAGTTCACAGCTCAGGTTTATTCTTTTGCATATGTTTTTCCAGTTTTCCCAGCACCACCTACTAAAGAGGTTGTCTTTTCCCCATTGTATGCTTTTTGCTCCTTTATCGAAAATTATTTGTCCATAAATTTGTGGGTTTATTTCTGGGTTTTTAGTTCTGTTCCATTGGTCTATATTTCTGTTTTTCTGCCAGTACCAAGCTGTTTTGACTATTGATGCTTTGTAATATAAATTGAAGTCAGGGAATGTAATGCCACCAGTCTTATTCTTTTTATGTAGTATTGCTTTGGCAATTTGAGGTCTTTTATGGTTCCATATAAATCTAGTAATTCTTGTATCTATTTCATGAAAGTATGATTGTGATATTTTGATGGGTATTGCATTAAATCTGTAGATCGCCTTGGGCAGAATGGCCATTTTAACAATGTTAAGTCTTCCTATCCATGAACAGGGGTATTTTTCCACCTCTTAAAGTTTATTCCAATTTCTTTCAAAAGTGTCTTATAGTTTTTCCTGTATAAGTCTGTCATGTTCTTTATTAAGTTAATTCCCAGGTATTTCATTCTTTTTGTTGTGATAGCAAAGGGAATTGACTCCCTCATTTCTTTTTCTGAGGATTCGTTGTTTGTATATAGGAATGCTGTTGATTTTTGTACATTGATTTTGTATCCTGTGACTTTACTATATTTGTTTATTGTTTCTAATAGTTTCCTGGTGGAATCTTTGGAATTTTTTATATAAAGGATCATGTCATCCACAAATAGTGACAGTTTGACCTTTTCTTTCCAAATTTGGATACCTTTTATTCCTTTCTCTTGCCTGATTGCTGTGGCTAGAACTTCCAGTACTATATTAAATAGCAGTGGTGACAGGGGGCATCCCTATCTTGTTCCTGATTTTAGGGGAATAGGTTTCAGCTTTTCCCCATTCAGTATGATGTTAGCTGAGGGTCTCTCATATATGGCCTTTATTATGTTGAGAAACTTTCCTTCTATACCTATTTTATTTAGTGTTTTTATCATAAATGGATGTTGTATCTTGTCGAAGGCTTTTTCACATCAATTGACATGACTATGTGGTCTTTATCTTTGATTTTGTTTATGTGGTGTATCACATTGATGGATTTTCATATGTTAAACCATCCTTGTGCTCCTGGGATGAATCCCACTTGATCATGATGAATGATCTTTATGATGCATTGTTGTATTCTATTTGCTAATATTTTGTTTAGGATTTTTGCATCTGTGTTTATCCAAGATATTGGTCTATAGTTTTTTTGTGTTGTCTTTGCCAGGCTTTGGTATTCGGGTAATGTTGGCCTCATAGAATGAGTTAGGAAGTATTGCTTCCTCTTCAATTTTTTGGAAGAGTCTGAGGAGGATAGGTGTTAATTCTTCTTTGAATGCTTGGTAGAACTAGTTGGTGAATTCAAATAAGCTGTTGTTTAATCTCCATGTATATGTGGTTTTTCCTGTTTTCCTTTTACAGTTGATCTCCAATTTCAAAGCTTTGTGATCTGAGAATACACTTGGTATGATTTCAATCTTCTTGAATTTGCTGAGGCTACTTTTGTGTCCCAGCATGTGGTCTATACTTGAGAATGTTCCATGTTCACTAGAAAAGAAGGTATAGTCTCCTTTTGCTGGATGAAGTGTCCTGTAAATGTCAATTATGTCCAATTGCTGTAATGTGTCAGTTAGAGCTGATATTTCCTTATTTATTTTCTTTTTGCTTGATCTGTCCATGTCTGTTTGCGGGGTGTTTAAGTCCCCCACAAACTAATGATTGTGTGATCATTAGTTTCTCCTTTCAAGTCTGTTAGTAGTTTCTTTGTATATTGTGGTGCATCCTGGTTGGGAGCATATATATTAATTAGCGTCAAGTCTTCTTGTTGCATTGTGGCTTTTATCATTATGTATTGTCCATCTTTGTCTTTTGCTATCTTTTTTAACCTGAAGTTTATTTCATTAGATATCAGTATGGCAACTCCTGCTTTTCTCTGGTTACCATTTGCTTGGAGTATTGTTTCCCATCCTTTCACTCTGAGTCTGTGTTTGTCCTTATGACTGAGGTGTGTCTCTTGGAGACAGCATATAGATGAGTTCTGTTTTTCTTAATCCAGTCTGCTACTCTGTGTCTTTTTATTGGTGAGTTCAGTACATTAACGTTTGGAGTGATGATCGATATGTGAGGATTTCCTGTGTCCATTACTTATTTCTTTGTTTGTTTTTGTTTTATTTTTGTTTCTTGTTGCCCCATCTTTGTTCCATTTTTCCTGATGTTTTGTTTCAGGTCAAAGAGCCTCCTTCAGTATTTCTTGGAGTGCTGGCCTTGTGCTGGCAAATTCCCTCAGCGTCTGTGTGTCTGAGAGGGTCTTTATTCAACCTTCATATCTGAAAGATAATTTTGCTGGATAATTTATTCTTGGATGTAAGTTTCTCTCTTTTCAATTTCTGAATATTGAATTCCACTCCTTCCTGGCTTGCAGAGTTTCTGCTGAGAAATCTGATGCCAGCCTGATGGGTTTTCTTCTAAAAGTTATTGTTCTTTTTTCTCTGGCTGCCTTGAGAATTGTCTCTTTGTCTTTTGTTTTGGACATCTTTAGTACCATATGTCTTGGAGAAGATCTGTTAGGGTCCAGGTATGTAGGGGACCTGTTTTCTTCTTGAACTTGGGGTTCCAGATCTTTCCATAGATTTAGAAATTTCTCATCTACTATTTGTTTGAGTATGCTCTCTGTAGACTGCTCTTCCCCTTCTTCTCTTCCCATTATCCTGATGTTGTTTTGTCTCATGGAGTCAGATAGTTCTTGCAGAGTTCTTTCAATTCTTTTGGTTCTGTATTCCATCTCTTCCTCTTTCTGAGCTGTTTCCATGTTCTGATCTTCGATATCACTAATTCTTTCCTCCATCTGGTTGGCCCTGTTTCCTATGGCAGTTATTTCATTTCTCACTTCTTTTATTGTATTATTTATTTCTCACATTTCCATCTCGATCTTCCTTATGTTTTGAATTTCTTTGTTAAATTGTTCCTTTTGCTGATGGAATTCCTTTTTTTATGTCGTTCATCTTCTTTTTTATGTTGTTCACCTCAGCCATGGTGCTCTGCCAGTAAGATTTCATTTCTCTCAGAGTCTTTAGAACAGCTACTTTAAATTCTCTGTCACTTAGTTCAGAAACATCTAGGTCTAAGAAGCTGTCTTCTGGATAAATTTCATGTTCTTTCTGAGGAGTTTTGGTTTTTAAGGAATTCATCCTGCCTGCTGGGTTCTTCCTTTTTAACATGAGGGTGTGATGTTCAGTAGTAGTGCCCAGGAGCCCAGATTATTACTTTTGTGGTGTCTTTCTGTAGGGCAGACACTAGATGGCACTGGGGGTCAAGTTTTGTGAGAGAGGGTGGTTGTTTTTTGTTTCTGATCTCCTGCTGCGTTTGGAGACTATGTGTATCTATCCTGGAGAGAGGCCAACAAAAGGCACTCCAAGGGCGGCTCTGCCTTCTGCCCTTTGTTAGGCAAGCTGGACCGAGGCTTGCTTCTGCTGGCTCAGGTGAATGCTATCAAATCTGCCTTTCTTCCCAGCCCTGATTCAGCATCTAGCCGTCTGCAGGCTCACACTGCTTTTAGAACCCTGGAGCATGCGAGCAAGTACACACACCATAAATCCAAAGCTGTGGGTCCAATCTGAGACAGCCAGGTTGCCTTTGCAGCGGGCTGGGAACAGGAACTGAAGCCCTGTGTAGGAGCCGTGTGCCTGCACTGTGGGTCCCCAGGGGGCCTAGAGCTGAGGTGTTGTCTCTGCAGTTTAGAGTCCTCGTTCAGCGCTTCTACCACTCAAAAGTTCCAAAGACTGGCTCCCAAACTCCGTCCCCAACACACCGCTTCAAAGCCCAGCTCCCCCAGGACTTTTCCTCTTGGCCTCCCCACTCCCATGCACTGTGCTGCGCTTGGATAGTCAGCAGCGATTGTGTCCTGTTGCAGACCGTCTCTGCTCCCTTCCCTCTCTACTGCTCACTCCCTTCTCTCCAACCTTCAGATGTTTACTGGCGATTCGCGGATTTCTCAGCTGCCGTTTTGTCACTCAGGGTTCTCTTTCTTGGCTCCTGGGTGGCTGTTCAATTGTGTTTTGTGGGAGAGGCTTTAGGGACCTCCTCTCCAGTTGCCATCTTGCCCTCCCTCCCTCTATACAAACTTTCAGAGCGGAAGAAAAATTGTCAAGTGTCTACTAATTGGGTTAGATATACATTTAAAATCATATATTTTTCAAATACTGTTTTTTTGTTTGTTTGTTTGTTTGTTTGTTTTGTAGTATGTGGGTAGTTCCCTGACTTGGAATCGAACCCAGGTCGCAGCATTGACAGCACCAGCGCCGAAGCCTTAAGCCACTATACCACCAAGGAACTCCCTCAAATACTGTGTTTTCTAGTTGTCACCAAAGAATGCACTTTTGGTTAATATCATAGGAAAGAATTCAAGGATGTACCAAATAAGTTATGAGAACACAGTCAAGCAAGCAGTGGATTTATTTATAAAAAAGAAATAGTGCACTTTCCAAATGGCGTGAGATTGGGCAGGCCCAGAAGAAGAGCAACTACACTGAAGAATAAAAAGGGCTTAGAATTTTATTCAAATCAGGGCATGAAATATTCAAGTTTTTGGGGTCGCATTAGGGGTATTACCAGGTGGGTCCTTCCGGTCCTCTCTGACCACTCCTTCCTTTGGGGAGGTGAGAGTCTCTTGTTTCTACTTGGCCCTCATCAGAACTGTCATGGTGACACAGGGAATGCAGATTTTTGCTGCAATGCTAATAGTATTATAATTCATTATAATTAACTGTAGCTGCACCTTTAGATTGATCTCATCTCCTCCCTTTGTTTCCCACATTTTCTCTTTCCCTTTCCCCCTCCTCTCTCCCTACGGCCCTATTCTTTCTGCCTACAGTAATTTAGGTAACATAGTAGCATTGTGGAACACTTAATGACACTAATGTTAAAGCTACATATGAAGAATGAATTATCACAAGTGATAGATTGAGCCATCTAAGTTTTCCAGAGCTCATGTTCTTACTCACATTATATAACAGACAATATTTGGACCACACACAACTGCAGGAGACTTGATCCCAAACGATGAGAACTCATTTACATAATGTAATATCTTTTTTTCCAATAATCAGATATTTGTTTCCTACAATGGAACTTAATCTATTGCTATTTAAAGTGATCTCTAAAAAGCTTGTTTATAGAGACATCTAAAATTTGGTTGTGAGGACATACATAGTGCATATCCCAAGTCATATTTAATGAATTGGTGTTACAGTGTATGTGTGCTCAAGTGTTTGTGTGTGTACGTAACTGCTCACTGCCTTTGCCACTTCTGTCAGGTAACCTCTATCACAGTTCTGAACAATTATTAGAGTAGTTTTTGGTTAGTGAGTCTTCCCCATATGGCACTTTGTGTTCAAAATAAAAGAATTGAGAGACTGCACCAAAAAATGTAAATCATTGTAAACTCAGTCATTATAAAGCTCAAAGTCATTGTAAAGTTTCATAATTTGACTCCATCATTTCTGAGGGAAGAATTTTTGAGAGAAAATTCTGACACACAGCATATACCATATGTCCTTTATAGCCCACAGTGCTGGCAGCATATTGCATGACATATGCTTAACTTCTATCAAATAATCACTAGTGTAATAGGGTCACACAATAAATTTGTGAGTGTCCTCTTCCTCTTTCTCTCCCTCCCTCATCTCTGCCATCCCACAAGCTACTGGGCATTATCCATATTTGAGTTATCAGAGGAAAACATGAGAATAAGTGAGAGGAAAATGATTGCAGAAGTTAAAAAGGAAATACTTGAATGAATGGGAGTGAGTTTGAACAGAGTTTAGGGAGGAGCTGCTTCCTGTGAGGGGTGGTTAAGGGTATCAGTAGGGAGAATGTTTAAGATGTCTCCCTGAACAAAACATTTCCATTTACTCTGACATTGTTGTACTCAGTTTTAAGAAAGCAAAGTATATGTCATGACTGTTAGACTCTGTTCCTTTGAAGAGCCTCCAAGACCCTCTAAGACCTAGGTTATCTTTGGGGCTGCACTTCAATTACCTTATAGTGCTATGTGCTTAACAGAGAGTTTTTCAGTCCTCCACAACTCTGAGGCAGGAGTTCAGAAAAGAAATCTGAAGTTCAGCAGTTGACTTGCCCCAAATCCTTGCTATGAGTAACAGTTTATAAGAGGCACACTCAGGGCTGTGAAGAGAAGGAAAGACTTCTCCATAGTTTAGGATCTATAACTGGGCCTGAGAATTCAATGGACGAAAGACAGATTAACAGGAAAAAACCATGCAGACTTCATTGATCATAGTTTTACATATATGAGGGATATCCAGAAAGTATCCAACCATGCAACCATTTTTGTTATTAATATATTGACAGCGACTGGATTTTTTTCTGGACAGCCTTTGTATATGAGGCCATCATACCTAAGAAATGAAGACCAGAGAAGCAGATTGGTTTGAAACATTATATACACTTTTAACAAAGAATGATAAGTTGTAGAGATAAGGACATTAAATTGTATGAAAGTGATTAGAAAATACATGGAGGAAACTAATAGGAGATAAAGGTTACTTTAGTAGGTTTGTTTGTACAGATTCATTTCAATGTTGATTCCTTGTCTCTGGTGATAGGAACTCTTCTTGCCATAGGGTGGGTACCTTTCTCGCATAAAATTTTACATCCTGCTTCTTGGTAGGAATGGGAAGTTCAAAGAGCCCTTCTTTCTTCCATCTACTTTTACTCAAGTACCTTCAGCTAAAAATAATCAATATGCCAACTGGCATTTTGTTTTGTTTTGTTTTGTTTTGTTTTGTTTTATTTTTTTCAAGATTCAAGTTGTTTACTGAATAAACTCGGTTATTGGCACATCTAATCTGGGGTAAACCTGACACACTGACCTAGACAGCTTCTAGCATTTTAGGGTAATCTTCATTTATCTGTAAACAAAAGATCTGGCATGTTTTGAGGTGACATATTTTCATTTCCCTTGAGCCGTCTCAAGCCAAAGAGTGGTCTTTACTCATTATCTAATTCTGTCTTTTTTTTCTCTTAAGATTAATAACCAAGTTGGCATAATACAATTTTAGGAAAATAATGGCAAATAACTCAAAATGTAAGTGTGTTGTGGGGTGGAGGGAAAAGAAGAGACAGAAATTAAAAATTGCTTAGAGAAAGATGAAATACATATCAGATCTCACCTGGGTTGGACCCATGGACAGGCATGAAATCTTAGAGAAAAGGTGAAGTTTTATAGAGGCTCTGCTGGAACTTGAGTTGAGTAGAAGGAGAAAGAGGCTAACAAGTATTTGGTAAAGGGTTAATGAACAGAGAATTCAGGGGTATATTACTTATTTCATTTGTGTAAAGATCTTTTCTTCTAACTTTCCTTGTGATTTCTTTGATCCATTAAGGTTATGTTGCCTAATTTTCACAAGTTTTAAATTTTCAAGTTTTTTTTCTGTGTTTTAGTTTCATTTCATTGTGATGTTTTGTATGATTTCAGTCCTTTTAAATTTATTAAGGCTTGTTTTGCAGCCTAACATGTGGTCTATTGTGAAGAATGTTCCATGTGAACTTGAGGAAAAAAATGTATGTTCTTCTGTTGGGCAAAATGTTCTGTATATGTCAGGAATAATTTGTTTATAGTGCTTAAATTCTCTATTTTCTTATTGGTCTTCTTTCCTTATTCTATCCATTATTGAAAGTGGGGTAGTACAGTCTTCTTTAATTGTAGAGCTGTCTATTTTCCCCTTCAAATCTGTCAATGTTTATGTCATATATTTAGGAGCTTTGATGTTTGGTATATATGTTTATAATCATATTTTTCTTAGTGAATTGGCCCTTTGATCATTATATAATGTTTCTTATAACAGTTTTTGACCTAGGCTTTCTTGTCTGACATTACTGTAGCCATCGCTACTTTTTTGTTACTACTTGTATGGAATATCTGTTTCATCCTTTCACGTTCAACCTGTGCATGCCCTCAGATCTAAAGTGAGTTTCAGGTTCCATATGTCAGGATTTTAGAAGTCTCTATTTCATCCTAACAAATAAAAAGCTAACCATATTGAAAAGAAAAAATCAACGAACTCTTTTTGGATCCATAAGAGAGGGGAAGACAATAGGCAAACTGCTGCCTCCAAAATTGGAGAGATAGGAGCATACAGGTAGTCATGGTTTGCAAGGCCAAGACTCACAAGCAGAAACTTCGGAGAATCAATGCTGGGTAGGAAAATCTGAACTGTAGTTGATGAATTGCTGAAGACTTAGTGTGAAAAACTCAAGGGTTTAAATTCCAGGGGAACATGAGATTTACCTTTAGGAGCTCAACCAGGTTTCTACAGTAAATACTGGAGAAAAATTCCCTCAGGCTTTCCACAGGGGGAGAGGGATGAGGAACCATTTTGAAATATGTCCAAGTACTCTGTTCTTCTCAATAAGACCTGCCCTCAGGAGAAGCTGTTAACCAAGGCCTGGCTCATTAGAGTGTTATCAGGGCCTAACTGACCTGGGGAAGGAAAATAACAAATCCAGCCCACTCTAGCCAACCAGTCCAATCAAAGAGTGGGAAAACACTCAAACATTTATGAAATTTGATCCAGAGGCTGTCTAAAGGCTTACTAAAAGACTGAAACCTAATCATAGCACTATAGAACACTCCTCCCTGTCTTCCCATACCTCACCACCATACTACTAAAGGTCTATTTATAGAAGTTTATTTTACTGGTACATCATGTCTGGCTATCAAAAAAAATTGTGGTGATCATTGTACAATATGTACAAATATTGAATTATGTTATACACCTGAAGCTAATATAATGTTATGTTATTTATACCTCAATTAAAAATCTTTGCAAGGCATACCAAAGACATAAAAAGAATTTGAAGAAACATAACAAGGCTTGGAATCAGAAATAACAGGGATGTTGAAAATATCAAACTGTGAATTTAAAACAGCCACATTAATATGCTAAGGATTATAATGGATAAAGTAGACAGCATACAAGAGTAAACGAACAATGTAAGTAGAGATAGAAATTCTAAGAAAAATCTGAATTAAAAAATCCTAAGGGGAGAAAGAAAAAGAAATTCTAGAAAGAAAAAGCAGAATATTAACAGAAGTGAAGAATGCCTTTGGATTTTGATTAGACATAGCTAAAGAAATAATCTAAGCTAGAGAATATAGCAATATAATTCTGAGACCAAATAGCAAAAACATAGACTTAAAAAAAGCAGAATATTCAAGGATGGTGCAACAAGTACAAAAATAAATAAATAAATAACATATGTAATGGAAATATCAGAGAAGAAAAAGGAACAGAATATTTAAAACAGTTTACTCCCCCAAATTAATGTCAGACATCAAACCACAGATCCAGGAAGCAGGATAAATGCCAAACACAAATGAACAAACTACACCTAGGAATATTATTTACAAACTACAGAAAAGCAAAGATAAAGAAGAAAATCCTAAGGAAAAGTAAAAACTTAACTATGGAGAAACAAAGAGAAGAATTACACCTGACTTCTCCTCAGAAACCATGCAAGCAAGAAGAGAATAAAGTGAAATATTTAGTGTTGAGGGAAAAAAAATCCATCAATCTAGAATTATGTACCCTGTAAAATAGCTTTCAAAAGTGAAGGAGAAATAGACTCTCCAACAAACAAAAATTAAGAAAATTTGTTTCCAATAGACCTGCCTTACAAGGACTATTAAAAGAAGTTCTTTAGATCTTCTTTTAATGAATTTAATGAATAACTGCAGATTAAAGCTACTAGTCCAAGGAGTTGACTGTGATGAGGAGAAATTACCATTGCCCTTCTGTCATCCCAGAATTTTTGTTCAGGAACATAAAAGCTCCTCATATATCTGAATGAACCTCAGTGATCATTAAGAAGTCTGCTAATAGGTTGATGGGACAGACAATGAGACCAACTTCAAGAATTGGAAGTCAAGCCAGTGGAAGTGAGTACTATGCCCACTTCCACCCAATGGCAAGTGGAATGACATCTGCCAGAGGCCATACCACTGGATGGATGGGTGAGGCTAGCCTTGGGAAAGGCCAGTTAGGAGCATTGCTAAGCTGCTTCCTGTAGACCATTCAGGCATAGAAATGGCAGGAATAGGGGAGGGGAATCCTTTCCAAAGACAAGTAAAAAGACTTTTGTAGGAGTGGAATAAGCCCTGGGAGATTGGAAGCACTGCCATCATTTTGGATGTTTTTATCCTTAACTTTAAACAGATTATGCAGAGTTCCTAAGGATTCCTTTTTAACTTTATTAAGGTATAATTGACATACTCATACAATACTGTAAGATTGTTTTTTAAGTTCTTCATAGAAAATAATAATAACATAAAAAGGGAAGAGCATCAAAGAAGAATAAGTGAAGGTAAAATAAAGTGTCTCTTGTGGATAGCATATAGTTATATACTGTATTTTTATTCATTCTGCCAATCTGCCTTTGGTCAAGAATTTTAATCAATTTACATTTAAACTAATTACTGACCAGGAAGGACTTAGAGTTCCATTCTGTTCATCATTATCTTTGTCTTATACATAGCTTTTTTGTTCCTCATTTCCTCCCTTACTCTCTGCCTTTGGGTCTATTTGATTTATTTTTTTGTACTAATTTTTTTCTCATTTCTATGTGTGTATGTTCTACAGATATTTTTTTTTGTGGCTACTATGGGTATTACATAAAACATCCTAAACCATAACAATATATTTTAAACTAATAACTTCAATTCAAGGCAAAAACTACTCATTTATGGTTTCCCTTCCCATGCTTGGTCTTATATCACAATGATGTCTTTATATGCACTTATTATTTACCAAATAACATAGAGTTAGTTCATTTTTATACTTTTTCCCTTTAAATCTTATAAAACAATTAAGAGTTATGGACAAAATTACAATAGTACAGGCTTTTATACTTGTCCATATATTTACCTTTACCAGAGAACTTTGTATTTTCATGTAGTTTTGAGTTGTTTTGGGTATATGCACTGCTGAAGCGAGCTCTGAGTTGCTACCTAACATCCTTTTCTTTCAACTGGAAAGATTCCCTCTAGCATTTCTATAGGCCAAGTCTAGTGGTCATAAACTCTCTCCACTTTTTGTTTATCTGAAAATGTATTCCTAATTTCTGAGGACAGATTTGCTAGATATAGTATCCTCTGACATATGTTTTTCAGCACTTGGAATATGCATATATCATCAGTTGCTTTTTGGCCTATAAGGTTTCTGCTGAGAAATTTGCTAATAATCTTAATGGAGGCTCTCGTATAAAGAGCCATTTTTCTCTTACTGCTTTTAAGATTCTCTTTGTCTTTCAGCAATTTAATTATAACCTCTCAGTGTAAGCCTCTTTGGTTTTATCCTACTTGGAGTTTGCTGAATTTCTTATATTTGTACATTTTTTTCTTTTGTCTAATTTGGAAAGTCTTAGGCCATTATTACTAGAAAGAAACTCTGTCACGTTGTCTTTTTCTTCTGGGACACCCATAAGGTATACGTTGGTCAACTTTATATGAGTTCCCCAGGCTCTGATCACTCTATTGAATTTGAGGAGCAAAAAGAATAATTTCAGATCACTTGTCTTCTAGATCACTGATTCTTCTGCCTGTTTAATCTGCTCTTGAATTTCTCTAGTGTATTTTTCAGTTTATTTATTATATTTTCATTTCTAGAACTTGTTTGGTTGTTTTATAATTTCTATGTTGATATTCTCATTTTGTTCATATATTATAGTCCTGATTTAATTTAATTGTGTGTTCTCTTTTATCTCCTTGAGCATATTTAAGATGGTTGTTTTTAGTTTTCCTCACGTCAGAGGACTGTATTTCCTTAAGGTCAGTTTCTAGAGATTTATCTGGTCTCTTTAAATGGGCCATGTTTCTTTGTTTCTTCATATGCTTCATGATAATTTTGTTGAAAATTGGGCATTTGAAGGAAACAGTCATCTCTTCAGTCTTCCAAGTAGGGAAGGAACTTCACTAATCAGCCCAGCATAAAGGTTTAGGGTCCTCTCAAATGTTTTTGATGAGGTATCTTCCCTGGGTTTATGTGTGCTCATTCCAATCCCCTACATGCACAGTTGCTTTTAAATGTGGTAACTTCCCTAAGAGTCTCACCCCTTGCTTCTTATCAGGGGCTTTGGTGTTCTATTGTATTCATTTGCCAACAATCTCTTGCCCTCAGGAGCCCATGTATTTTTAGACCACCTGCTGCTCTGGCACTGCAGTGCCTGCCACTGTTTTCAGGAGCCTCCACCCTGATACCCAAACTATGCTGCCCTTCCCATCAGTGCTCCAAGTCCAGTGAGACAGCCACTAGTTCCGCAGGCATCCCCCAAACAAGCCAGAATGAGTGTAAGTTCTTTTTTTTTTTCCATTCCTTTCCAAGGGAAGGACCAGGAATTAGGCAGTTACCTCCCAACTTCCCACAAAGGGCATTGGGCAAGCATGAGCAAAAATTTCAAGTAGTGCAGCTTTTTCTTGGTTAGGTGTCAGCTTGGTTGCTATAGCTTCTTTATTGGGTCCCAGAGTTCTTGCAAAGATGATTTGGCTTAATATTATTTATTCAGTGTTTCTATTGGGAAATGAAAGATTGGTGTTTACTATTCTGCCTTGTGCTAATGTCACTTCGTAATTCCTTTTTATCATGTCTGTGCATCTCTCCTTGGCTTTGAACTTTTGCCTCCAACAGCTGCACCTCTTTGGTGGGCTGCCCTTAAGCTTGGAACCATCTCATCTGCAGACACAGAACCAGAAGAGTCTGGGAGGTTGTCTCCCTGGGGCAGTCCTTAGCCAATGATGTCCCCACCTGAGGCAAAGGAGCTAGGTTTTCATATCTCCATATCTACCAAATTTGGAGGCATAAACTTCCACTCCAGAATTTCTCTGTGGAATCAGGCTGCAACTACCCTCTCTGGGACCTTGTCTGAGTCATGTGATTTCATGCTTTCTTCCCCTTCCCTGTCCTGCTTCCCAGACTCCCTTACTATTTTCTTTGTAACCCTTTTTTAATAACCTGCACATATTCTCATCTCAGGTTCTGTTTCTAGGGAATATAACTAAGATCCAAGGTATATATTGCATTTCTCCCTATACAAAGTGACTTATAGCTTATCAAGATTGAACAACAGAACAAACTGCATGCCATTCTGCACTATACTCCTTGAATTATAGTTTTAAAAAGTAGGGTTTTCCTGAACCCCTGTCTAATTTGCAGAGTATCTTTGATATTGCACAGGAATGTGGGGCAGGAGAGGGCCAGCATGCAGAGAAAAATCCCTCCATTACTGGTTCAGTCAGATCCTGGCAGAAACAAAATTGCATACTCTATGGATTTAACTAAAGAGTAGTTAATAATGAGACTATTTTAAGAAAGTAAATGTAGGGTTAAGGGAACTAGAAAGGAATAGTGAATCACCAGAGAATATTGACTAGAGAGCCATTACCACCAGAACCCACAATAAGCTATAGCCATGGGAGAGGTAGCCCAGCAGGAGTTACTTGCAGCTTTTGGTAGAGGAAGATGGCCACTGCTAAAGAGAGCCTGTCAGGAGGGAAACATGGTGAATAAACACTCCAGCCTCTTGTTCCTCCCATCCTCTGACTGCCTGTAGGTGCCTTGCATTGGCTGAGTCCACTAGAAGTCAAAAGACAGGGAAGACACATATGTGCTCCTTTCATGGACAGGCTTGCCACCCGTGGGGGCAGAGAGCCATTCATTCAAGGTCATGCCTGACCTGAAGCAGCCCACATCTAATGACTATGCAAGGTGGGGTTCTAAAGACCTAGCTACGACTTGCCCACAGAGGACCCTGAGATTGACAGGACTTCAGAAGTCTGCACCAGGCTGGCTGAAGTTTGTGGAGCCCCTCTTAGTCCCACTTTTTCACTCTGCTTTCATAGGTGTTGATACCTAGTAAACACGGTGTCACTCAAACTCCATTTCAGTGTCTCTTTCTGGAGAGATCAACCGGTGAAAGCGAAGGGAGGTGTGTGGTGCCATTTGCAAACCAGCCTCCTGTGTGCAGACCAAGACAGAGACTAGCTCTGGAGGAGTCAATACAGAATAACTAATAAATAGTCAATAAATCTACACTTTCCTCCCACTCCTGTGCACTCAATTGCTCTATCCTTTCCTTTAAAGTGTAAAGTGAACCCAGTGCCCTTTGATCTGATGGGGTCTCAATAGCTTGAGGACATGTGTAGGAATCCTGGAGTTGTCACAGTAAGGTATGAATGCCCATACATCCCATCCTTGTCACATCCTCCCCACCAGGTGTGTGAAAATCTGTCTGTACATATTGTCACTGTGTCTCCAGTGGCATGTGTGCATGTCAGCCCTCTGTGCAACTCCCCTCTGTGTGCTTGTCAAGGAAAACTCCACAACAGTGCTAACTGGTGCAGCTCTAAGTGAGGTGATTAAGCCGTTCAGTGACAGCGTTCTCCCAGAGAGAGGAGGAGATTTCTGAGGACATGCTTGAGTGAATCAGATGAGTGTCTGGTGAAAGGGGCTGGCTGACACCCCACGGGAGGTGGTGAGCAGCTGTGGCAGTCTGGCCTCCTGGGGGCAGGGGTGTGTGTCGGGGTGAGGGGTTAGCAGGCTGTGCTCAGGCCTGAGTGGTGGTGGGAAGCCCCTTGAATGTCTGGCTAGAGATAGGGAGCTGTTAGTTTGAAGTAAGCTTAAGGCATAGGCACAGTTCTCACAGCCGTGCCTTTGTTCTGAGTCCCCTCTGGCTCATTTAAATAATTCTGCATTTCATCCCAATTTTCTTGCATCTACACAGTTGCTTTTGTTGTTGTTTTTGTTATTTTTTAAATTAACTCTACTCTCAATCCTGCCTCCATCACAAAGGGAAGTCCTTTAAGAATGGGATAGTATCTCCTCTTTACATCAAGTTTTTGTTTGTCACAGGGAGACAGAGTTTGGGGTGCAAGTTGTTGAATAAGGGTCAACACCCATGAAAGGAAGTGTGAGGACACAGGGTAGGGCAGAGACAGAACAATGATGCAGACTACACAAAGCTTGCAGCAGCACTGCAGGCAGCTCTGCAACCATGGTAGCCCATCAGTGGTGGGTGAAATGACTAGGGCATTATACCCAAACCCCTCTGACATTGGGTACAAACTACCCCTGAAAGAACTGGCATGGGGAAGGCATTGTGGGGACCTCAGGGGTGCATCTTCTTGTCTAAGACTGTTTTTCTCATGTGCTGATTCTAGGCTATAAAGCAGCAAAGCTGTTACCACCTCTGAGTCCCAAGGTTGGAGATGGGAGGGATAGAGGCTACTGGAACTTAGGGAGTGAGTAATGACCAGAGGGCAGCCTTGAGAGGAGCAGTGAGCAACAAGGGCATAGCCAGCTGGAGGGGATATTTGTCTCCTATTCTGATATCCTGCCTGGCCTCCCCATGGACTGAACTCAACCAGAGGGCAGGGGCTGACTCAATCCTTACACTTGGCCTCCCAGGGCAGAGAGGATGGACAATGGTGGAGAGGGTTTCTCAGGGATAAGTGCAATCCATCGGATACAGAATTCCCCTGATTTTCTCTTCATTGAATAAGTGTTGCCCCCATCAAAGCTCATTCCCAAGAGTTGGCTGAGGGGCTTGATCTTGATTATGTGCTTGTATTTGTTACCTATTGCTATGCAACAAATTACCTTGAAAGTTAGCAGCTTAACATTATACTATAGTTTCTGTGGGTCAGGAATCTTAGGCTGCTAAGCAGGTGGTGCCAGGAGGTGGCAGTCACCTGTAGGTTTGACTGGGGCTGGGGGACCTGCTCCCAAGGTGGCTGGCACACACTTCTGGCTAGGGTGACCAGCTCATCCTGTTTGCCCACAACTGTTTGGATATTGGCTATGACTGCTATGGCATTCTGCAGTGGAAGAGGTGAATGGTTCAGAGATTGGATGGCTCTAAGCCCTAAATTATTTAGGATCTGGCACCTTACGAGAAAGTTTGCCAACCCATGACATAGGCCCATGGTGAAAATCAACTCCAGAGGAGACATGGAAGCTTTCAACTGCCACATTTATAAGAGATGATGTGTGCCTGGGTAACGATACCTCCAACACTCCTCAACACTGATTTAAGACTAGGTGCCTTGTACTGGCTGAGTCCACTGAAATTCAGAAGACAAGGAACACACAGATATGCTCCTTTCATGGAAAGCTTGCTACCCAGGGTCACTAGGAGCAGACTCCCTGACAGTCAGAGAGAGTCAGGGTGTTACCTGACTAGGGATGCGAAGGCTTTGCAGCCTGGGTATCTTAAATATGTGTTGCAGTGTACTTAAATAGATGCTTCCAAACTTGACATCCTAAGTTGGAAATCCATTGAAGTTAGATGCTTTCAGTGGCCTGCCCACCTCCCCTGGCTCTTACCACTTCAGTGAACTCAAGTTCACCTTCCAAGCACACCTATGCTTCTGTACCCCTGGGTTTTGGAACCCGGCACATTAGAAGGTCTGGGAATTAACACCCGTGGGTGCAGCTGTCCGACAACAACTAATAGGAGTTTACATATAAACACCCCAGCTCCCTGAGGTGTGTGCACTACACTGGCTCTGCACATCCCCAGTGATGCTGGGCTCCGGTACCCACAATGGCATTGATCTTGGGAACATACCACTCACTGACTGCCTTCCCTCCTCTCTCTCACCTCTCCTTTCCCTGGCCAGTCTTTTCCTGGGCTCACCTCCCAAATCCTTATCTTGGGGCTCCTCCTGTCAGAACCCAACCTAAGACAGAGGGCACTTCAACTTGAGGGGGCCTAACAGAAGCCTGAGACTTGGCCCACACTGCTGTCTCCAGCAGCTGACTTTGCCACTGCATTGTTGTGTGACTTTGGTTTCAAAGCAGAATGATTTTTTGCCCAGTTTCATCTATGAAATTGAAATGCCACGTCCTGAAATCCTGATGGAATGGGATTAATAAGAGACTAGTCGGAAATTTTCAAGAGTTCTTCTGACATGAACCCCTCGACTTTGAACCCCTAGATGATGTCCTGTGCCTTTGCTCCTAACTGCCACCTCTTTGCCTTCTGCTGTCAGTGCTATGGTCAAGCGTGCTGCCCTGTAGGTGATTAAGTAGATCAGGCCAGAGGGGACAATGATGAGAAAATAGCCCCTGAGAGTTTCCTCCTGCCTTAGGGGCCTGAGTCATAGGCTTACCTCCCCTCTACTGAGGTGAGTAGCTGGGACCGGCAGAGACTATGGTCCTCCTCTTAGGTTCAAGGTACCAGTGGGCTCAGGGAGGATTATTCGGGTGCCCAAGCCTGAGGGTAATTGCATCTGCCAAATCTATCATCACTGTTCCATGTATGCCAAATTAGTGTTCTCCCTTAGTAAGAGAGATGTGGGGTGGGCTGGGTGGGGAACAGTCCAAGAAGTTCTAGAACACAATAGAGAGATCTATCTGTAAGCCATGGTACAAGACAAATCTGCTATGTCTGGAATACAATATACATTGACTGAATTATATTGTGGGGATCTTAATTTCACTGTATCAATCAATCCACAATGCACACTATTTTTTTTTCAGACAGATGCTGATCTAACATTGCTCCATG
This sequence comes from Lyroderma lyra, assembly GCA_004026885.1. Lineage (NCBI taxonomy): Eukaryota > Metazoa > Chordata > Mammalia > Chiroptera > Megadermatidae > Lyroderma > Lyroderma lyra. Next base: position 28,217 of record PVJL010001838.1, read on the forward strand.
ACTTGAAATCCAACAATGAGTAGAACCATATAATATCTTCTTGGCACTGAGATTAACATCTCATCTCAGGGACTAGGATGAGGGTTAGAAGCAGAAAGAATTTGGGAGATAATGGTCTCATGCAATAGGGAATGTCAGAGCTAATTAGGGAGGCAGGATAGGACCTTCAAATGTGCATGGATAAAGTAACACTCCAGATAAAAATTCTAGATAGCAGATAGTCTAAGGAGAGTTTCTAGAGGTGAGGGATATTGAGCAAGGATATGAGAGAGAGGGGGGTGAGACTTGAGGGAGGAAAGTAGACTGTGCAGAAATAGGAAAATGACCAAAGCATTTATGAGGAAGAGTTTAAAACCTCAGGAAGACTTTGGAAGAGAGGATTGGATGGCCACATGAGGCAGAAGGCTTTCAAATCAGTCTTGGGTTTGAATCGGACCCAACCAATTACAAGTTGGGAGAGCTTGGGCAATCGTCATAATTCCCACTCTAATTATCAGCTTTTTAAATATATAAAACGGGAAGCCATTCCATCACCGTATATTTGATCCCTCCTCCCCTCCTCCCTCCTTTCTCCTCCTTCCTCTACCACCCCCTACCCCTTACCCTCTGCTAACCACTAAACTGTTGTCTGTGTCTATGACTTTTCATTTCTTTATTTGTCCTGTTCCTTTGTTGCCTTCAGTTTTCTATCCCACATACGAGTGAAGTCATATGGCTCTTGATACTTTCTGTCTGACTCATTTTGCTGAGCATGATGATCTCAAGATCCATTTACATTCTCGCAAATGCCAGTATTTCATGTTTACTTAAGTCTGAATAACAGTCCATTGTGGATATGTACCACATCATTTTTTATCCAGTCATCTACTGAAGTATAGAGATGATATATTAGAGAATTGTACACTTGGAACACATATAATTTTACTAACCATTGTCACCCCAATAAATTTAATTATATAAATAAATACGGGACTTCATAACTACCTCCTAGGAGTGCTAAGAGGTTTACAGAAGCCATTATGGGTAAGACTGTCTGGCATGGTAACTGACACACAGCAAATTGTCAGCAGGTGATGTCACCGCCATTATTGTGCTATATTTGAAGGCTGGCCTGTGGAAGAGGAGTCTGTATGTACCTGACAGTAAAATTTAGAGGGAGACAGATTTGTTTGGCTTTAGAAGGAATTCCCTGGTCCATTTGGGTCTGTGAATAATAGAGTAGATCCTCTGGGAATCAGGGGACCCTCCCTTATTTGAGCAGCCACTGCTGTAGGCTCGTTCCTTGGTTAGATTCTTCTGCAAAATGTTTTGATACAGTCTTGGGTGGGTGAGGAGACGGAGGTTGTGTCAGACTCTGTGAGGGGTGTGTGTAATCTTGGTTTTCAGACTTGCTAGACTTCAAGTGGACCCCGTTCTTTCCAAAAGCTCAGAAAACAAGTTTGTTTCTAAGATTTTCCTGTTTAAACCTTTTATCTCATTGCTGATTGGGGATTTTCATTAAAAGAAGTGAGGTAGATAATAGGTATGAAAAAAGTTTTGACCTCCTTTAAAGCTAAGTACAAATGAAATTACGTTCCAGCAAATGTATTACAAATTGAGATTCTACATGTGGTCATGCCTACCCTACAAGTGTTCTTGAACCTGCATGAATTAAATCATTTCAGATGTACCAGGAGAGAGCTTGCTGTTTAACTCATGCCAGAGGATGGCTTTCATGGAAAAGGATTTATAATAAGGTGGTTGTATCTGTGTATATTAGATTTCAAGTGACTAGGGAAAAGCATTTTCCAATTACTTCTTATCATAAAATGAGAGTTGTGTTCTTGTGGGGAGATTTCTAAGATCAGTGGCTGAGAGTGGGAGAGGGAGTTAGGAAAGGACAACACCATCAAGCACACAGATCTGGCTTTGCCATGAACATCTTGCCCATGCCCTCGCTTGCTCTACCTTTGGATGTTGCCTGGTTGTATAAACTGGCTTGTTCCCAACTGAGGTAGAATCTGAGAATCCTCCCATTTCCTTTAGACCTTCCGAGTATCAGGGCTGACTTTAAACAGTCATGTCAGCATCTCTGTGTGTGACAGCTTCTTCCGAACTTGCTGGGCAATTGGCAGCAGACCCAAAGCACAAAGCAACTAACATTCCCTAAGAGTTGCCCTCAACCAGTGATTGACAGGGGTATAAATACCCCTAACTTTTTGTCTCTCTCTCCATGACACTCTCTCTCCCTTCTTCCTTCTGTCTGTCTCTCTCCCCACCCCCACCCCATGTCTTTCTCTACTCAGGATGTATGCCTGTCTCTCCCCCAGTTTATGTCTCTTGCCCATCTGTGTGTCTCTCTATCCTCCACATATCTCTCTCACTACATTGTGTATGTTTCTTTCCTTCACCCCCACTTACCCCCTCCCCACATACACACATACACAGCTGAGAGGTACAATTCTGAGTCATTTGTTTTGTAGCATTCCACAGGGTCTCCAGTGGAATTAAGTTCCAGTTGTCCTCTGAGGCTTTACTGGCTTTATTGGCTTCCTTCCTTTCCCTCTGCTCCTACAGTTCCTTTGTACCACTCAACCAGGGGGCCTATTTCTGGGGGGATACGAACTAAGGTGAGAGCTCTGTAAATTCCTTGCCAGCCATATATTGGATTACTGACTATGAGGCCTCTGTGTGTGCCCGTGCACACACACACTTTCTCTGTCCTGGGTTCATGGGGAGAAGCAGCACAGCAGGGTTTCTCTCATGCCCCAGCCCTCAAACTGCACATGGTGGAGTCATGAGCTGGATCAGGCTGGGATGTCTGGGGAGCTGTGCTTAGGGAAGCAGCCCAGGGTCCCTTTGGCTATTTACCGAAGGCTTACCTGTCAAAACCAGGGCATAGATTGGTGCAGGGGAATGAGCTCTTAATTCTTTGTCATACTACCCTGAAAAACACCTGTTAATCAGTCCCAGGGAGGGGGATTATTCTAAGTTCTTACAGTGCATCTTTAGTACGTGTGCCCTGGTATAGTCTGTTGGAAGGGCTCAGCTGTGTGGGTGTCTGCCCCCACTTCCTTTGGGAGAATTTCTTCTGGCTTCCAGACAGTCTTGCCTCTCCCTATAGCCACAGAATTTGGGGGAGGGGAGGCTTTTTTATTTTTTGTTGATTGAACAATTGGCAAGACTGGTTACACCTGGCTTTTAGTGCTTTGTTTCTTTCAGAAGCCTCACGGCCTATTGGGAAACTTGGACAGCTGCATCATCTGGTACGAAGTTCTATCAACGTACCTTATGTCTACTGACTTTTTCACATGTCAAGGTGGTCTACTTCTGGAGTCAACATCTTTCCATCATTAATATTGATTCTGTTCATTTTGGTCATCACTAGCAACAAAGTGAGAAGCCTCTTGGTTGAAACCCAGAAGGCAGGGTGGCTGCTCCCATCACAACAGAAGTAAAACTCAGCCTGTAGAATGGTCAGTTACTTCTGGGTGGGGATGGGGTTGAAGTTCAGGTGGAAGCAGCTGGGACCTGGACATGGCTGTGGTTTCACATGATGTTGAGGGATTCTCTCCACATCCTTGCCTCGCACACTCCCTCCATGGATATGCAGCTCGTCGCCTCAGATATTAGGAATTCCATCTTTCCAAGGAGGAAAAAGTGGTGGTCTCTTCAATGGTGTACTGCACTTGTTTTGAAGACTTCTCCCCATCTGTGTATAACCACTGATGCAGGGCTCACAGTGGTTTAGTGATACCGAGAGGTGAGGAGGAGCAGAGGAGAATCAAGTGATATTTGCAAAGGAAATTCTGAATTGGTCATTTGAAAGTGGTATCCAGTCCTTTACAAGTAAGTGTAATTTATGAATAATTTACTACAAAGGTATCAAATGATAGCCAATGGCACTAGATATATGAATCAGTTCCCATCAGTTTTCTGCTTTCACTGACACTGGGCAGTGCTCCTCCCGCTTCCTTGCTTGGCATCTAGGGGATTGCCAATAAGAGATGGCACTTCAGGTGGCATTGTGGAGAGAAAGGGAACAAAGGAGAGATAAATGTCATAGACACAATGCTGAGGGTATAAGAAGCTTAGAGTCTTTAGTTTAACCCTTTCACTGCATTAATTGACTTGGTTTTTTTTTTTTAAATGTGTCAGTCAAATGGCCACAAAAAATAAAAAGTTGATATTTTGACTATTTAATGCATTTAATAACATTATGAGCTAGTTTGTATAAAATGACATTTTTAAAAATTTTTTGTTATATGGTAATAAATTGACCATTATATTGAATTTTAACAAGAAATACTCAAAACATACTAAATAGCATCAATTAGATTTAAGTATAGATAAATTAGAATGTAATGGCATTGATGACATAAAAATTTATTACAAAATTTTACACAACATGGCATACAAACATCTTTGTTGATAGTGCAAGCCACAGGAAGACATATTTTAAAATCTTGGAAATGAAGAGAAGTCCCTGAAACAGTTTCACACTGAATAACAGTTTTTTTGAGCTTGCGAGGTAAACTCAAATATCATAGTCAGCAGATAAAAATATTCATTTGGATTTTTCCAAATGTCGCAGCAAAAGGGTTAATTCCTGCCATCTTTTTTCCCCCACCTGAATGACCAGGCTCCTGTGACTGCATGCATGCGTGTGTGTGTGTGTGTGTGTGTGTGTGTGTGTGTGTGTGTGTAATTCTTCCTCAATTAAAAAAATAAAGAGCAACAGCTGTTGTGCTAAAGAAGGAGGAGAAAAATCAACTTTGCTGAAGGTCCAATTCTTGGGACCTGGAAGTGAAATTGTGAAGGATGACAAAGAATTTACCATTTGTCACCAGAAAGGTATACGAGGGCTGCCCAACAAAAATCCAGGCATAACTTCCCCTCTTTTTCACATTACATGGCTGGATACTTTCTAGACAGCCCTCGTATAAATCAGGTATATGTGGTCATAATGACAGGGTGAGTCTTTAGCATCCATGTCTTCATGTGGGGACAGGGGCTGTGGGGAAGCTTTGGGGAGTTCAGCCAGGGATGATCAAATGAGCAAGTCAGCACCCGGCAGCTGGGCCAAGTGGCAGACTTCAGTGTAAGACTGTAAGCTGCCTCAAGGAAGGCAGGACTGTGCTGTCCATCTTTAGTCCCTGGTGACAAGCAAGATGTTTTGATAAATGTGATACATGTTTGTGCTCAGAAAATGCCTGTTTGAACAAGTACAGGAGCTCCTGGGGCTGCCTGGGTGTTGGAGGCAGGCTCAGAGAGCTGGGCTCTGTAAATGTCAGGGTCCTTGGAGGGGAGAAGTAATTATAGTGCTGACATTTGGAACACTGGGCAGAGCTCAGGAAAGTGCCTGGCTCAGTGAACTATTCTGGAAGCTACCAACTGGAGTGGGCGGCCAGGTTTCATGGGAAAGGGGGGTAAGTCTCTCTTCTTCCTGTTTATGCTGCTTTCCCTCCCAGCCTTCTACCCAGAGGTGCCCACCATGTTTTTGTTCTCATTAGTCCAGACCTGCCTCATTTGTGAAAGGGGTTTTCAGCCCAGACTGCCTTTGGGGTCCTTGGTACTCTAGTTAGATAATCTGGTTATTGGTTTATCCCTAACCCTTGTGCTCAGGTCTAAGTCTGTGCTTTCATCCTCTTTCACATCAGGGGACATGTAGAAAATGATCTTCATATTGAGGTTACTGAAGGTTACTGGCCTTGGGGGCTCTGGATGCTCAGGCACACCCAACTGTCCCAAGAGCTGAGGGTACCTCCACCTTGGCTCCTTGGGAACCCATTCCAGGCCTCCATTGGAAAGCACCCATCTTTTGTAATCTTCAGCTCTGGTAGTTCTCACAACACCCTCGTTTCCATGGGAAAAAATAAGAAAGGCAACTAATTTCCCAGGCCAGACCTGGATGAGATAACTCCGAAGCTCATTCATTCAACGGGTGTATTGGGCCCGTTTAATGAACAAGAAGCTTGTGTACAGACTGGAGATGAACCGATGAGGCATATGGATGTACGCCTGCCCCTTACAGCATGTGAACAGGGAGGCACACTATAATGTGAAGTTCAGTGACAAAGGAGCTTGCAAGGAGACTGCACAGGGGTGCAGAGGGGGTGGTGTTTAGAGAGCTTCAAGAGAAAGTCCTGTTTTTAGAAAAGAGAAAGTCTCTCCCTTGAGTTTCTTCTAAACCAGAGGTCAATGATTTCTTTTTTCTTAAAGAGCCAGACAATTTGAATATGGCACAAATATTCACCCTCACCACTGTATTTCCAACACATCCATAGACAATGCAGAAATAAATGCATGTGGCATGTTCTAATAAAACTTGACAAAAACCAGCCACAGTAGTGACTGCATTTTGACCAAAGGCCATAGTTTGTCAACTTCAACTTCTCTAAACGATGCAAAGATAAATGTTCTATCAATTGTCTTTGATTTACAAACCACTAGAAAGGGGAATTACATTAGAGAATTTTACCTAATCCAACTTGTAAAAAATAAATTTCAAAGCTTCTATGGGTCATAAATCTAGTTAGGAGTGGAGATTATGACAGATGGCACTGTTTAGGCAAGAGCATCAGTGCATCTCTTCTTTGGAAAGGCAAAATACTCACCCCCTAGCATAGTGTGGAGTGCAATATATAAGCATGCACTGACTTTTATCTAAAATAAGAGGAGAGGAGACTTGCAGGAGATGGCAGCAGATGGGCTCCAAGGGAAAGGTGTCTAATGAAGAACTTCCTAGATGGGTGCTGGCTGAGCATTTTAAGATGAATCTTCATGTTTGTTTCCAGATTTGCAGGAGTATAATTCCTCATCCTGTATGTCCAATCTTTCAGTAAAAGGTGAATAATAGGTGAGTTGGAGACAGTGGATTTCCACTAGATACTCCATGTGTTCTCCAACATTCCCAGCCTCCCTTGCAATTAGGATTATTTCTGTCCAATGGAATATGAGTGAATGTAACATGTGTAACTTCTGGTTAAGATATGTTTTTCCTCCCTAAATCTCTTCTGCCGTGGTAATATTGAAGGCCAAGAATTTCAGATGGCATAGGTCCAAGATTTAGAGAGATGACCCAATCTACATCACATTTTGTGAGCAACAGTTAAAATATTAATGTATTAATGACAGATTTCAGGGTTTGTCTGATGTGACTAATAAATAGTCTTGGTATTCATGCTTTGGGAAATAAAAGAACATGCATGGACAATTCAAGGTAGAGACAATGGAAGTAAGACATTGAGTTGTTGATATTTAATTATAATATTTGGAGACCAATACCATGTATTAGGCAGGATATGGTAGATTATGCTGTAGTAACAAACATCTCCAAGATCTCAGGGTCTTGAAACAAGTTTTTGGTTTTTCTTTCACTCATGTAAAATCCACTTTGGGTCTCAGTGACCCCCCAGAATAGCTCTCTTCTGTGTGGAATTGCATCTCCACATCAATACTTGCTTCTATTACTACAAAGGTAGTGAGTTAGCCCTTGGCACTTAAATGCTTCTACCCAGAAGCAATACGAATCACATTTTATTGGCCAAATCATGTCACATGGTCACACCTAATTTCAATTGGAGTCAGAAGTACAATTCTCCTTTGCCTTTAAGGGTATCAGTGATGATTGATAATAATCTGAAAAATGTTCCCTCCTACAGAATCTTCTAAAATCTTGGAAAGTATTAGACTTCCCATAAGTCTGAAAGACTTGAGACTTAAGGAATAAGTAGCAGTTGGTCAAGGAAAGGAGGGTAGAGGAAGAAGAAAGAGTGTTCTCTGTGAAAAGGAACAGGTCTGCATGTAAATATGTGCATGAATTCAAGGAACAAGATATTTAGTGTGGGTGGGGAAAGCAGTGTAGTATAGAGTTAGGAATATTCACCCCATATTTGAACAACTGCTCAAGACAATTCAAGGCAAAGCTCTCTTCTGATGGAGCTTATACCCAAGGCATGGGTTTAGGAATGAAAATTATGGCCCTTTGTTTCACTTTTTTTTTTTTTACAACCTGTCACGTGTGTCCATGTTAGCACCTGCTGCAGCAAAAATGGAGAATCTAGCTTGAGAATGTCCAGGGCACTAAAACCCTGATTTTTCTGTTAGCAAGGTTGAAGATTTTCCAATATTCTCCTGTAAGATCTTTTCAGATAACTTACTAGATTCCTGAGCTGACTGAATCCATCTAAGCACTTATTTAGAACCCTCAAATCCCTCTTATTGAGAGATAGTTAGATAGAGATCTTCACCATGATCTTAATCACCAGTAGGTAGGTAGGTGTCCATGGCTGTTTTTTGTTTTCGTTTTTTTCCTTACGGGAACCAGTTTTACAGCAAAAAGGAATGGGCTGAAGTTGTAGCAGGAAGAAGCATAATACGTTAGGCCTCTGATTTGGGTTCAGGAAACAGGGGCCAATGTTAAAATAAAATGATTTAAATTCTGAGCTAGAATTTCATAAACGCTCCCAATCTTGTCAACCCAATCTCCTAATATCTGATCATACTCAGAGAGACCCTGAAATAATTAGTAGGCTAAACTCCATCTGAAATTAAGGGAATTGAATGGTTTCCATTTTTATAAAACTATCTTCTGGACTAAAGAGATGGTCGTTCTTTTAACCAAAGTTCTTGCTTCTATATTCCCTCTACCCCCCAATACTGGTAGAGCAGAAATACCATAAATATTCATTAAAATTACATTTAGAAATCACAGGACAATAAAATAGTGCATCCCTAGAATTTGTCCCAAGTAGCATTTTTATCATCGGAATATTTTTATATTTCTGTTTTTGTTGGGGAGTGGGAGTCCTTAGTGTTCTGATCATTAATTTCAATATGGGGGGGGGTGTTCCCTACATCAACAAACAATGCTCAAACCCAACTGGGTGTCTAAGAATTTAGTTCTGATACTACCTGAAGGTAGACTCAGATCCCACAGATAAAGGGCTCAGTCCCACAAGACTGCCCTCCACTTCAGATGTCAGACATGAGCCCAGGTTGTGACCTGTACTTCTAACCAATCAGCTACAGACTGAAGGTTGCAATGACCCCTCCAACTCAGAATGCCAAATGCAAGTCCAAGTTGTCACTTGGACTTCTGACTGGCTGGCTATAAACCAAAGGTTCCCATGACTCCCTCCTTGGGTTTGATTAATTTGCTAGAGGGGCTCACAAACATGTTACCTACTAGATCACACCAGTTTGTTATAAAAGGCTATAACTCAGGAAATCCAGATGAAAGAGACATAGGACATAGGACAAAGCTTGGGGGAGGAATGCTGAGCTTCCATGCCCTCTCCAGGGGCATGTATCATGTTTGCCATTCCCAAAGTTCTCTGAACCCAGTCCTTCGGGGTTTTTATGGGGGCTTCATTACATAGTCACAATTGATTAAATCATTGGCTATTAATTCAACAGGACCCTCTCACCTTCCCAGAGGCTGTGTGTGGGCAGGGAGGGAGGAGACGGAAAGTTTTAACCCTCTAGTCACAAGGTCAGCTGCACTGGCATCCAGCCCCCACCCTTAGGTGCTTTCTAAGAGTCACCTCATTCACATAACAAGACACCTTTATCACTTTTAACATTTAGAAAATCCAAAGGGTTTCAGGAGCTGTGAGCAAGGAACCTTGGAGAAAGACAAAATACATAGTATAGGGAGTCAAATCATACTAATATTAGGGCATCACCCAAGCCATTTCTTAAATACCATGTGACTCCTGCCATTTTCTGGTTGTCTTTGTCTCCCTTTGTTTCATTCTCTGTCTCCATGAGTCTATTCCTTCTGGGCTCTTTGGACAGATCACAACTTAAGGTAGAAATGACCCTTGGAGGGGCAGGTTATTAATTAAGCAGAACATCCTAGATACAAAACTTCAGTTCATAAGAACAACTGTCCAGCCATGTAATATGAAAAATAAAGGCATTCATGGCTGGATTTCTTCCAGACAGCCCTTGTATACTCAACTGATGGAATGAAATCTTACAACATAACTGATTCCCTGTCAGCTGTTTCACTATAGAGATGGTAAAAATGAATAAGCCCACTGAAAGTGGGCTTTTCCTAACTGAACTTCCCATTTTTCTTTGCCCATCCCTGCCCTGGTCCACCTTGTGCCAATGGCCTGAATCCTTGGGACCTAGTCTTGCTGACCTCATTGAGGAGCAGGAGAGGAGTTATAGTGGTGACTAAGTCCACCAAAATACCAGTCTATTAAAAGCTTCAGTTCATCAAATTCCATGATGTTAATTTGCCAGGAAAGAGTCCCACTAGCTTAGACTTTTAATTGGTGTGAAATGCAGCCCAGAATATGGGGGTCCTGGGGAAATTTCACTCCATGGCCTGGCAGTAATTAACAGACCTCCTCCATAGTTACTGCCTCCTAGAGTATTGAAGTTATTAAATTACCAGGCAGGGAAATTTCTATCATCCAGAAGCCCAACCCTTACATACAGCCCCAGTGCTCCACTCCCTTTCTGTCTTCCTCTAAAGGAAGTTTCAAATGAGCAATCTCTGACCCAAAGATTCTCAGAGACCCTATAGAACTGTGTGATCACAAGCAAATTACCATCTTCTCAGGTGTTAGATCATCTCTGGCTTCTTACTTTCAGGGGCAACAATGTGGGAATCCTTTAGACTCTGCCATTCTAGGACTTCAACATTTTTCTGTACCTTCTCTGTAAGTCAGGATGGCAGGTCACTGGCACAAATTGTGGTATAGTCATACAGTATGATAAAATAGCAGTGATAATATAAAATCAGTAGGAGAAGGCAAATTGTGGTATTTTTCCTACAATGGAATAAAATCGTACAAGAAAATAACAAATATACAAATTCATATAAAATGTAATAAAGAATGAACTGTGGATATATGTGACAATATGGATGAATCTGACAAATATTTGGTTTGGTGAAAAAAGCCAGACACAAAAGAGAAACTGTGTAATTCCATACTTATAAAGTTCAAGGACAGGCAAAATTAATCTGTAGTGAAAGAAATCAGAACAGGATTTGCCTATAAAAGGTTAGGATAGGGCTTGAGTACTAACAGAGTGCACGAAGGAACTTTCTTAGGTAATGGAAATGGTTTCTATTTTGAGCAGATGATAATTAAACCTTTGTCAAATTTCATTGGGTTGGACATTTGAGATCTATATGTAAATTTTACCCCAATAAAAGAAAATTAAGCTTGAAGGGAAAAAAATTCACGTACCTCCTTAGCAAATTCTACTCTGAGAATTTCTTAAGTCATTAGACAAGTATATAAAAGCAGTCATTGCAGTGCTTATAATAGAAAAAAAATAGAAATACAATTTAAATTCCTGGCAATGTGATTAAATTATGGTAGCTCTGTACAGTAGAATGTACTACAGTCATGAAAAAAAATTGTCAAAATGTACTTTGATGTGAAAATACAAAATGTGATGAATTAAAACATTATAGAGTGCAATCTCATTTTTGCAAACATAAAATAGAACAGTGACTTTTTGGGCTGCTTTTATTACAGGCACCATTTATGCTTTTATGAGTTATATAAAGCATGCAGCAGAATATGTATCTGTAATCAGTGTTTATTACTTTAAAAATACCTGGTTGTTTTGTTACACATTTTTAAGGAGACATGGGGTGGCACCCACTACCATGTGCAGTGCCTAGACTGTCAATGCTCATAGCTTGTTCTTTCTCCATTTCTCTTCCTTTCACCAAGGTGCTCACTCTTGTACTCTTTCTTTCTCTCTGGATCAAACCCAGGAACCTTATATTTCCATCTCATTAATATACTGCTACCATTTTGTCCAGAAGAGGATGCCCTTTACTTTCTTTTGGCTTGAACTTTGAGCCTCCTACCGGTTCTGGTCAGCTCCCACCCACAGCTGTCCCACAAGGTCCACAGCCCGTGCATTTCATTTTCTGTACAGGTGCAAAGTCACCTGGATGAGAACTGTTTACCCTTGAAACTTGTTTGAAACTTGTTTTAAGGGCTAGCTTGTTGGAGCCTTGCTCCCACTTGCAGGACCTGGCCTCAGGTACCCTCTGAGGTGCTCACACACTGGTTACATCCAGCTTCTTCCCGACCTCTGATTTTTGGCCACATCTGCACACTGCACCACCTGGCTTTTCTCCCTCCAGTACTTTCTCTGGAATCATACCTTCTCTTCGCCTGCCATCTATTTTAGATTTTCAGATCCTGAGAGCTTCAGCTCCAGGTGTCTGTGTATCTTCATATTTTATACAAAGGGGTTATATAGTAGGTTGAATAGTGTGGCCCTCCAAAAGATATGTCAAAGTCCTATCTCGGAACTTGTGAATGTGAACTTATTTGAAAACAGGGTCTTTGCAGATGTAATTAAGTTATGGATATTTAGATGAGATCATCCTGGATTCAGGGTGGGCCCTAAACCCAAGGACTATTGTCCTTGTGAGAGAAACAAGGGGGAGATATGAGACGCAGAAGTGGGCCATGTGAAGACAGAGGCTGAGATTGGAGTGATGTGGCCACAAGCCAAAGACCGCTGGAGCTACCAGAAGTTCAAAGAGGCAGGAAGGGTTCTCCCTGGATCCTTCAGAGGGAGTGTGGACCTGGTGACTCCTTGGTTTTGAGAATAAATGTGTTTTAAGTCATCAAGTTTGTGGTAATTTGTTACAACAGCCTCAGAAAATGTTTACAAGCATAAGTAGTAATTAGCAAATCATCAGTGTCAGTCCTTCTCCCACCTTTACCACCTGGACAGGTAGAAGAAGGAATCATGATGGTGTCAGCTTGAAAGACACAAATCAAAACCCATAACAAGGCAATTCGGTTTGAGAAATGAGTCCTGAAAATCCAGTGAGGAAACAGATGAAGGGAAACAGGAAATGAGGAGACGCCACAGCAAGCATGTATTACCTGTGCTCTCACTGGAAGTCTGAGAAGCCACAGCAGACCCCTCCCCCGCTCTGAATTGCCCATCCAAAGGACAAAATTAGGGGACATTTACTTCCTGGCTCCCTTCCTCCATTGGCTACCATTTGTCCCTTTGGACATTAACTGCTTGGTACCCATAGTTCCAACTGCATGCAGGAGTCAGGAGTAAGTGAAACCTCTGGGCAGAATGTGAGCAGAAAGTGGCTGAAAGTGAAAGGTGGGCCAACAGGACATGTGGCAGAGGGTCACATGTCATGGAATGGAGAGGAGTGTCATCAGACTTAGAGGACCAGCTCTGAGACTTTGGGGGAATTCTCTCAAAATTCTAACATTTAATGTACAACAGATAATCTTGATCTCAAAGGTTTGTTGAGAATTCAGTAAGAATGAACGTGAAAGCATTTTGTAAACTTGAGAAGGCTATCAAGTATCAGCTAGTGTTTCCCCTGGTGTATACAATCAGCTCCAACATGAGAGCACATTTTTCCAAATCTCAGCCTCTGTCCTGCCCGGGCAATTCCCTTTCTTTGCATCCCCTTCATCTCCCCCTTCTCAAGCCCCTTTCCCTGCCCCATCAGGTCTTGCAGCATCTGCTCGGCCAGTTTCCCATCCCAAGTTTGCTGGAGGCCAAGACTGAGGGGAATTAAAGCCTCCCAGAAGATGCTGCAATGTGGAAGGAAGTGGAGGGGAGAGTGCAGTGTCCCCAGACACAGAAAAAACTAGCTCATCTCAGAAGCATCTTTTACTGTAAAACCTAATTGGACCTTTCCTGCTGCTCCGGCAAATGAAGTTTAAATATTTAAAAAGAATGTCAGCACCATTTTGGTAGCTGTGGGTCTCCCACAGATGAAACCTCCGAGGGAAAACACATGCCTGGGGCCCACACAGTCCATGAGTGGGTCAAAGCTGCCCTGCTCCTCCCCCGCACACCCCAGGTGGCTGGGCACATGGAGCCCGCGGCCTAGGTTGAGGCTGCTGCTTAGCATGCTGGCGACTCAGAACCTGAGTGGGGCTGCCGCCCTCAGCCAGCTGTGAGTTGGGCCAGATCACAACTCCATCAAACCCCAGACACTGCATATATAGCTTGGCTCTGTGTGTAGTAGTGGGATCTTGGGCAAGATGCTAACACTGCTGCTCAGCACTCAAGAAACAGGGCTGCTTGTCCACTGGGGTGGGGGTGAGGGCCCCGTAAAAGGCCAAGTGGTTTTTTATCTTCTCTCTTCTTTCTCTAATATGCCTTGTCTGATTGTAGGCTCCCTACTATATTATTTATCAGAAGAAATGTCTTATTAATACAGTAATAAAATATTAAACTATATTTATAAGATAAAAATATACTTATAACTGTAAATATATAAGAAGTATGTTTATAATGACAGTACATAAATAAACTATTTTATATACTTACAAAAGGCAGTCAAGCTTCCATCTGAAACCGATGGTTCACCTGTGTTAGGACAATTGGAGGCAGGTTGATTTATAAGGAGGCTCTTTACAAAGTGAGACCTCACAAAGGATAGTGTACTGCACTGTGAAAGTGACAGTGGAGCTATTACCACCCCTAGGCCTGATGAAAATGAGGCCAGGAATTCTGAGAAAGGAATGTACCCTGCAGGCTGCCTGAGGACACATTCTAGGAACAAAGTTACAAAATGCTACAGTGCTAGGTGGTGGGGACAGAGAGATGAAGAGGGGATTCCTTGCTTTCAAGAAACTCTGCTAGGAGAAGAAGGCAGCTACCGAAAGAGGTAGAGTGTGACGGGCCTCTACATCTTACCCTTAGCAGATAGTAAATAGCAAAGAGGGTGGTCAAATCTCACTCTTGAGAATGAATGTGTTTTAAGAGAAGGGGTCAGAAAGAGAGATCATTGCTGGCAAGCTTCACAGATAACAGCTGAACTGAATTTAGAAGGAGAAAGGCATTACCTAGATCAGGTAGGGAAGGAAATTTGGGGTACAGAGAGCCGTGTCTGTGTACATCAGCGATGTGTGGCTACATGGCATGTTTCGGGAATGTCTACAGTTTGGACACGGCTGCAAAGGTTTTGGGAAAGTGGAAGGAGATGCCCCATTCAGTGACACATGGGCAAAACTGACCTTCCCCTCTCCCTACCCACTTTAATGAAAAATGAGAGATATGGGGAGGGTGTAACTCGTCAAGCTATGGTGTGATTGCACATCTCATGCAGCTGATGGCAAACTCAAAGTTTGAGTTAACTGCTCCTGGCTGCAGTTTAGATCTCCCAGCACTCCTTCCACTTCCTTTCCAGGGTCTCCCAAGCCAGGATGAGAGTCAGATGTAAAAAGACTGCAGGTGTGTACAAGGTGAGAGTGAGCAGCCAGGTGGGGGCAGGGGGTCTAGAGATGGTAGAGATGGCAGACCACATGCTCTCTATAGCTCTTGGCTGTGCTCAGACTCAGAAGTTCCCATCCCTGGTCCCGGCAGCTGTGCGAAAGTCCCCAAATGCCCTTTCTACTCACCCGACTTCCTAGGCTGTCTTTCCCATGCCAGTAGTTTATAGCATTTAGGAATTAAGCCTAGGGGGGGAATAAAAGAAAAAACAAACATCAATTTGTAAAACATACTTCTGCAAAATATCTACTTATCTATCTCTAAGTATTTTAATATTCTTATGAAATTATGAGCATCTTTTAACAAGCTAACATCTGATAAAATCCCTGTATTTAAGGAGAAAGCAATCAGCATCTATTATTCCCAGAGTAGAAATGGTTCTTTAAATTATTACAGAGGTGGAACCAGAGACTGACAAGTTTTGAAAGGGGAGGGAGAAGATGGTGAAAAAATGTCTGTGGGATGCTGAAGTAGAGAAGGTTTTTTAGTTTGAAGGTCCTGGATAGATTAGGAAGGATCATGCAGTGGAGATTGATAGGTTTGGATTCATCAAAGTTACCTGCTTATTCATGTTCTGGTTTCATTTTATCAGGCTGGGCCTGGTACAGGTACCTCATTGGAAACCTGCCTGGGGCAGAGCCCCATGATGGTTATTCTAGACTCTATTTAACCTTCTTGGGAAATTTAATTAAAACTGTGTAAGAAGAGGCAGGATCTTGACAGCCATGGGTGGGGCATGGAGGGAGTTGACTGGAATATAGTTCACGGCCAAGCCATGTGTTTTTTTCACCTTGTGCATGGGTAGGAAAAGGGTAGTGCTCAGCACCTTTGCAGGTGGAATGTCAGAGAGGATCGGCCCCGATATCAAACGGGATGATGGGAGCATGGAGGTCATCCTGTCCTTTGAGCTGGTCACTGGACCCTGGAAACCTTGATTTCCCCATCTGAAGTTGGTTAAGGAACACCTGACCTTCTTGCACAGTGTTTAGTAGGTAGAAAGAGGCTTGCAGCTGTGCTGAAGGGCAAAAAGCTACCACAGCATACCAAAGTGCTGCACTAGCCAATGTTAACGCCTTCCTCGAAGATTAATACTGGAAAAAATAAACAGGAAATACTAACAAAAGAAGAAAGTATGAGGAAACCCCACCCCATGGGTTGGAAGGTAGAAACTCTTTTTAAAAATTTTTTATTATTGTTAGATTTATTGGGGTGACACTGATTAACAAGAATTACGTAGGTTCCAGGTGTACAGTTCTACAGTGCATCATCTAGTAGGAAGTATTATGAGTGAGAGAGACAGAGAAAACAATGAGTGTTATGAGGGAGTGGAAGAGCACAAATGGAGTCGGGGTGGGGGGGCTGTTACAATCTTGCTATTGCTTTTTGTTGCCATTGCCAGGGAGCAAAGAATATCTGCCCCAGGCCAAATCCACACTGTCCTCCTGACTAAAACCAGGGCAGAACAGAAGCCCAGTGCTTAAGGGAAGCTGCAAAAATAGGAGATCAACTGGCCTCAGGCAGTTACTTCTGGCAAACTTTATTATCCTAACTATCAGGACTAGGGAATTCTAAGCTAGAGTATTCCCTCATTTAACTGCTTTTCTCTGAAAAGCAAAGAGTGAAGGTTGACTGAGGTTTTCTGGTACCTGGAGCATTCCACATGACAGGCATTCCCTCTATAACCTCTGAGCTCTTTGGGGCCAATGTGGACTGCAGTTTGACCTTCCCCTTAAGCACTGATTGGCATTAGGGATAAAAACCCCAGGGTAAAATAAGCGTGGAAGTCAAAATAAGTTTGGGAAGCCAACTAGTAACACACACACACACACACACACGAATACAAGTTATATCAAAAGCAGAAATATTAGAAAAATAGGCCAAGAATTTAAAATTATTCTAATAAACATGCTAATAAAGACAAAAATATTTCACAATTTGAAACAAGAACAATAAAATATCAAAAACAAAAAGCACTAATATTAGTTACAAAAACATAATAACTGAGATAATAAACACATTATATAATAAACAAACAGGTGAAATAAAGAACATTATAGATACAGTTTAAGAATTATTTAGCAAGTTGGAAGATTAGGTTAAGAAAACATGAGAAAGAAAACAATAGAAAAATATATTTTTTAAATTATAACATATAGAAGATGGAAATTGAAGCGCTAACATTCCAGAAAGATAACTCAATAAAAAAGAACAGTGGGAAAATATTTGAAAAACTGGTAGAGATAAATCTCTCAAAATTAATAAAATAAGACAGTTCAGATTGAAAGGGCCTATAGAGTGCCAAAGAGAGAAGGAAAAACTCATAATAATGAAATATAATGAAATATAAGCTTTTAAAGACAATCATAATGACATATGAGTTTTTGAAGACAATTGAAAATTCTAAAGCTTACAGAAAAAGACTCATTGCTTCTTGCATTTAATGTTTCGGTTGAAAAATTTGATGTCAAAGTATTAATGGAAAATAAGTTATATTCTAGAAATGTGTATCTGGTCAAATGAATACATGATTCAAATATTTTCAGGCAATCATGGCCTTAGAAGCTTTCCATAAGAAAACTCACATTGGTGCTCACAGCCAGTCAGCCTGAGGGTGAATCCGCCTACTGACCTGCCAACTACAATCAAGGTCATCTATAATAGAAAAGCACATACAACCCACACAAGAAACAGCCCTGTGGCACCTGGCACAGGTGCACTGAGAGACTGCACCATGGACTCCACAAAACACCAATTACATAAGGCCACCCTGCCAAGAACGAGAGACATAGCAGTTCTACCTAATAATAGAAACAAACATAAGGAAATTTAAAGTGAGGAGACAAAGACACTTGTCCCAAATGAAAGAAAATGATGAAACTTCAGAAAAAGAGCTAAACAAAATGGAGGCAAGCAATCTGTTAGATGCAGAGTTCAAAGCACTTGTTATAAGGATGTTCAATGAACTTAAGGAAAAAAAGATTATCTCAGTTACAACTTCAGCAGAGAGATAAGAAACATTAAAAAGGAGATAGAAAACATAAAAAAAAATCAGGAATAAAGAATACAATAACTGACATGAAGAATACATTAGATGGTCTACAGCAGATTAGATGAAGGAGAGGATTGAATTAAACATTTGGAAGGCAAGGTAGCAGAAAACACCCAATCAAAATAACAAAAAGAAAAAATCCCCCCCCAAAATGAAGTTAGTTTAAGAGACCCGTGGGACAACATCAAGCCTAGCAACGTCAATATCATAGGGGTACCAGAAGAAGAAAGAGAACAAGAGACTGAAAAATTATTTGAAGAAATAATGACTGAGTACTTCCCTAGCCTGGTGAGGGAAGTAGACATGCAAGTCCAGGAAAAACAGAGAGTCCCAAACAAGCTGAACCCAAAGAGGCTGACACCAAAACACATCAAAATTAAAATGGAAAGTGTTAAAGAAAAAAAGAGTATCTTAAAAGCAGAAAGAGAAAGGCAGTTATTAATAGTTACCTACAAGGGAACTCATATAAGACTGTCAGCTGATTTCTCAACAGAAACTTTATAGGCTGGAAGGGATTGGCACAATATATTCAAAGTGATTAAAAGCAAGGACCAACAATCAAGGTTACTCTACACAGCAAAGCTATCATTTAAAATCAAAGGAGAGAGAAAAAGCTTTGCAGATCAGAAAAAGCTAAAGGAGTTCATCACCACCAAATCACTATTACAAGAAATGTTAAATTTTTAAGAAGAAGAAAAATAAAAAATATGACTAAGAAAAATTCTCACTGACAAAAGCAAACACATAATAAGTACAGCGGAACAACCACCAGTAAAGTTATAGTAAAAAGTTTAAAAGGCAAAAATAGAAAGATAAATGTAATTGCAACAGAAAATTAAGAGATACAGGGAGTTCCCTGATGGTGTAGTGGCTTAAGGCTTTGGCGCTGGTGCTGTCAGTGCTGCGGCCTGGGTTCGATTCCCAGTCGGGGAGCTGCCCACATACCAAAAAGCAAAAAAGAAAGAAAAAAAAATAAAAAATAAAAAAAATAAAAAAAATAAAGAGATACACACAAACATATACACAAAAGAAGTAAAAAATAATGACAAAAACAAACATGAAAAGAGTGAGTAAAAATGATAGTGACTATGGAATGTGTTTGAACATAAGCGATCAACTTAAAATAGACTGTTATAAATATAGCTTAATATAAATTAAGCACATTATAACCACAAACCAAAAATCTGCAAAGGATATGCAAGAAGTAGAGAGGAATCCAAACAACACTACAGGAAGTCATCAATATATAAGAGTAGACAGCAAGAAAATATATAAAGAACTTAGAAAAACTATAAAACAATCAGAAAACAATTAATAAAACGGCAATAACTATATACCTATAAATTCTTTAAATGTAAATGAATCAAATACTTCAATCAAAAGGTAAATGAAGTAAAGGTGGTACATATATGCAACGGATGGGCGTAAAAGGTATTATGCTAAGTGAAATAAGTCAAATAGAGAAAGACAAATACATTACGATTTCACCTATATGTGAATCTAAAAAATAAATAAAAGAACAAAGAAAACAAAATAAACTCATAGACACAGAGAACAAATTGATGGGAGAGGATTTGGTGGGGCTGGGTGAAAAAGGTGAAAGGATTTAGAAGTACAAATTGGCAGTTACAAAATAGTCACAAGGATGTAAAGTACAGCTTAGGGAATACAGTCCGTAATATTGTAATAACTACTTGGTGTCAGGTAGGTGCAAGACTTATCAAGGGATCACTTTGTGAATTAAACAAATGTCTAACCACTATGATGTACACCTGAAACTAATAACATTAAATGTCAACTGTAATTAAAAAATAAAAAATATTTTAAATGAAAAAACTCACATCAAACACAGTTTTAGACAAAGCACTTACATAAGAAAAGAGATAAATCTAGGAGATTTTGCAGAAGAGAAATGAAATAAAGATAATTACACACTTTTGGTCTTTGCTATTTTTAAAAATGACGATAGCTTTACAAAGAAAGAGGAAAATATTTAAATTACCCAGAATTAAGAGTCTATATGATATATGAGGTTGTATGGGTAGGTAGAGAAATGAGGCTTTTATAAATTCATGCTAAAATTCTTGTAAAGTTATGAAGAAGACATAAATATTGCTTAAAAGTAAGAGGATGATAAAGACATAGAAAATTTAAAAGTGGAAATTTAAAAGTGAAGTGGTATAAATTAGAATATGTATCAATGACAGTAGTTGTACAAAATTCACCAGCTAAGAGAAATAATGACAGATAGGATTAAAAAATGGCAAAAATCCAGATACAAGCTATTTAGAAGAGGAACACCTAATATACAAAGATAGACTTAAAGTAAAAACCTGAAAAATCTGAAGGAAAAGAAGACTAGTATAGCTATATTAATAGGAGATGAAAGAGGCTAAGACAAAATATATAACTGGGAATAGAGATGGTAATATTAAAAAGATTAAATTCAAGAACATGTAGTAATTTTAAATTTTCATACATGTATTGAAATAACTTTATAATATGGAAACAAAAATTAATAAAACTATAGAAAGAAGCTGATTAATAAAATACCATGGTGGAGAATTCAATACACCTCTCTCAATTATTAAGTCAAACAAAAAAAATTAATAAGGGTATAAGTAAACAACTCTGTTAACAAGGTCAACCTAGTGGTCAATAACTAGACCAACTTCCAATAATTAGATGATCATATTTTTCAACCATATAAGGAAATTTTCAGAAGAGTATGCACTCAGATATAAAATTTAACATTTCAACAATAGGTTTTATAAAGATTATGGTCTCTGACCAGAAATAATAAATCAGAAATTAATTAAAATATTCCTGCATATTTGAAGCTTAAAAACACTATTTAAAAACTCATAGATTATCGTCAGGTGGGATAAAAACTCATAGATTAAATAAGAAATCTTAATAGTAATTTAAAAATATCTAGAACTCAATGGTGATAAAATTGTTACATTGATACAGTAAAGCTAATAGTTTTAAATACATTTTTTAAAAAGAAATGTTCAAAAGTGATGAGTATGCGATGATAGAAAGAGAACTGACTCTGGGTGGTGAACACATAATGCAACACACAGATGATACTCTGTAGAATTGTACACCTGACACCTACATAAGTTTCACTAACCAATGTCACCCCAATAAATTTAACAATAAAAAAAGGAAATAGAAAAAGAAAAAAAAACAAAAAAGAGCAATAAAATAACCCAAAGAAATTAAAAATAAATATATGATTTAAATAAGAACAGAAATGAATAAAAAATAAAACAAATTTTCAGTAGAAAAGCCAACAAAGCCAAAGTGTGATTGTTGAAATGTGTAACATGGTAGACACTTCTGATATGACTGACAAGAATGGAGGAAAGACTCAAATAATATACATAAACTTAATGACATAGCTACAGATAAAGTAGAGATTCAAAAGATAAGATATCATGAACTATTAGTTAACAATTTTGAAAATTTAGACAAAATCAATACAGTTCTGAAAGCAGACAACTGACCAGAAATGACCCAAGAAGAAATAAAATGCTCAAATAGTTCTATTTAATAAACTGAAACAGTGACTAAAATCATTTTCCAAAGAAAAGACCAGTCCCAGATGGTTTACAGATGAATTATACCAAAATTTCAAGGATCAGGTTATTCTATTTTAATTAAAGTCAATAGAAAGAGGTAGTATTCCCTAACTCAATCTAAGAAGCTGGCCTTTATACCAAACCTAGTGAAAACATGAAAAAAAGAAAATTACAAAGCATGTTACCCTTGCAAACAAGGGTAGATGCAAAAATACTAAATAATACATTAGTATTTAAATTCCACAGTGTATTAAAAAGATAATATACCATGCTCAATCTGGGTATATACAAAGATACTTTATTAGAAAACTCATAATCTGCCACATCACAGATCAGCAGATTAACATATAAAACAAGTGTTGTTGAGAGACAATTCTTAATGGATTTCTTATGTTTCTGCACATTTTGTGAGCAGAAGTTCCCATGACCTTCGTTCCAGATGATCTTTTCAAAGATTATTGCATAGAAAATAGCCCTGAAAATGATACTGTCTCTTTGTGAAGCAGATGGCAGGTGTTTTTCCTACCCAGTATAACAAAGGAAAGCCTTGCTTCAGGGAAAAATATTAAATAGATTTGCTTGGAGATCATTTTTAAAGAGCCAGGTTTTGTCACCTGTGGTGCAAATCTACTGCATGTACATCATTTATGAGGGCTGCCCTATGTTGATTCCATGGGGCTTGAGGGGCAAAGGAAACTTATGTGAACATGAAGATCATGCTGTCTATACACCATAAGTAATAGTCTTTTGTCTTTTCCATAAGAGTCTCATGTCTTCTGTAAGACTCTATAAAACTATGGCAGGCTAACTTACTAGCTTGCAAGGAGGGTAAAATCTCAGACACTTCACAGTTCCTGACAATTATCATCTAAAAATGTCACGATAATATTCTACAACCATTTTTGATAGAACAAATTCATGGGAATCATAAAAAAATTCATTTTAAAATTAGAAATGAAACCAGGGTTTTCACTATCATCTATTCAACATTGTATTGAAGGTCCTAGCCAATGTAATAAGTCAAGAAAATAGACATAAAGATTGAAAAGGAGGAAATAAAATTGTAATCGTCTATATAAAATAACTTGTCTATAGATCCCTTTGAATTTATTAGCATATGTATTAAGTCTGGACATAAAAAGAGTATATTCCAGTTTGGTAGTATTTCTATAAACCAGCAGAAAAAAAAAAAAAGAAACTGTAGTTAAAAAGAAGATACCATTTACAATGTCAGAGAATATAAAAGTTTTAAGAATAAACCCAACAAAAATATGTAAGGTTTTTATAGGGAAAATAAACCTTGACACATGTTTTTGAAGATCTAAACAAATGAAGAATTATAACATGTTTATTAATTGAAAACATAATGCTGGGTTTTTATAAAACTCAATAAGATGTTTATAAATTCTATATGAAATAGTAAATGCCCAAGGAATATTCTCCAAAGAAAGGAGAAGGAGGCAAGGTGTCTTTCTGTATCAGATATAATGATTAAATATGATGCTATATTAATTTAAACTGGGTAATTTGACAAAATGGACAAATTGACAAGTGGAGTAGAATAGGAAGCCCCAGAAACAGATGATGACAGTGAGATGTCTTGTCATGGGTGAAGATTTTTCAACAAATACAACTCGAAAAATGTAACCATAGGGAATAAAATTAAATTGAACTCTACAATAACTCTCTCACATACATGTACACCCAATAGCCCCATGAATTAAAGAATTCACTTGTATTTTCTACTGAGAATTTTGAAGTTTCATTTTTGAACCTTGAACTTGGAAGAAATTTCTTAAGGCATAAAAAGCATGAAAGAAAATTGATAAACTCATTTTTTAAAAAATTAAGAACTTTGTTTATCCATAAAGAAAGTAAAAAGACAAGTTATACAATGAAAGAAGATTTCTGCAGTACATACTAATTACAAAAGATTAGTATTGAGAATATAGAAATGAGTTCTACAAGTAAATAAAATAAGCAGCAACTAGGAAAGATATAAAAGGGCATTTCTCAGGAGGCGAAACATATATAACCAATAAAATATGAAGAGAAGCTTTTCGTTAGTAATCATAAAATGCAAATCAAAATCACAATGAGATACCTTTTTATACCTATTCAATTGGCAACAATTTTTAAAATCTGACAGTCCAAGAGTTGGAAAAGTGATAGGTAGAAGTGTAATTTGGTGCAATCACTTTTGAAGAGAGCATTAATTATCACAGTGCAAAATTCTTTGCACACACACACACACACACACGTACAGGAGTGGAATTGCTGGATTATAAAGCAATTGTCATTATCTCCTAAAACTGAATATTCAAACTTTAAAAAAGTATATCTGGTTCTCCTCTTTCCTGTAAAAATGTACTTCCTGGCCCTTTGTGGGTAGATGGGGCCATAGATCTAGTTTTGGCCAACATGTTGTGAGTAGAAGTGATATGTGTCATATCCATGCTGATGCCAGATTCTTCAGAGCTTTTTGTCCCCTCTGGCACAGCTACTGTCAATATTTGAGGTGGTGACTGTTTTTGTCAGTCGGGGTCCTGGAGTGGCTGTAATAAGCTGAGACTTTCCCATTGACTGCAAAAGACACATAGCATAAGTGAGAAATAAACCTCTGCAGTTTTAAGCTGCTGAGATTTTCAGTGCTGTCACTGCAGCACATCACATCCTATGCTGTTGGGTGCATATACATAAAAGACTGTACTGCACATTTACGACAATCTTTAAAACAACCCAAATGCATGTCCTCTGTAGGAGAAGGAGTAGATTAAGGTATAGCTACTAATTAGGAGGCTATTCCGCAGTGAGAGTAAAATAAGAACAGTGAAATATAATATTACATGTGAGCTTTAGCAATCTAAATAAAGTGAAAAAGTAAATCCAAAAGTTTTATATGTGATATATATAGATGTCTTTTTTATAAAATTAGAAACATTAAAAGGCAAAAATGCTCTTTAAAAATACATATAGGTATAATAAAATCATTTAAAAAGGAAAGCAGAAGAGTAATAACCACAGGACTCACGATGCTGGTTATCTGAGGCAAAAGGAGCCAAGGACACGGGAAGGACTAAGGAAGGGCATAATGCAGGGGGATCAGGGTTCCCCCAGGGAGCACGTGGCACACTCACAGGGTTTTAGTGAAGTTTAATGAAGGGCTATTTACAGAGGTACAGGCAGATTAAGGCAACCCAGAGAGGATGGTGCCTCACTCCGGGACTAGCAAAGGTAAGAGTCTTTAACCACAACAAGCCCAGGAGACCAATGGGAGGGAGCCGAAGTGATTGGGGAAGGTACCACCTAACAGAAACTGTGGCTCTAGGGGAGGGCAGCCACCACCAAAACTATGCCTTGAGCAAGTAGGGAGAGGGAGCAGAGACCTCAGCCCCTGTGACCTCAGCCCATGCTGCATGAGCATAACCTAATCAGGAGACAGATGGTGTGGGAATCTGGCTGATCATCGGTGGATGGCAACCTCCTGGGGCACAGGGAAGGATGCAGACAGAGGAAGATGAAAGGTTTGCACGTGAGGCTCCACTGATAGTTCCAGCATTTTGGTGGCCTGAGCCTGGGGCATGGTCCGGGACCCTAAGAGAAATGGGAAGACTTAGAAGAGATTTAATAAGTTCATCTAGATACCAGACTTGTGATTGGTGGAGGAGGGGGCATATGACAGGCATGGATCATAAAGAAGGGACCTCCTTTACCCCTTTCATGTGGGAGCATGAGAACAAAGGAATCTCTCCTGCCCTTCAGCACCTCCAGACTCCTCCTTAGGAGAGGAGTGGCTACTTCAATAGGTTGGAATCTGACATTCGCAGGCCCATGCCTTACTAGTGGGCAGGTTCACTGTGTCATTGATCTTATAGGATATGATTTTCCCTCTTTTTTTTTTATATCCAAAAGCCCCCTAAGATAGGCTAGCCAGCCTCATTCGTGGGTGGAATTGATCAGCAGAGCCAGGGCCCCTCTTATGATTAGGTTATATATTCTGCCTAGTGTTTCTGGGCATGTGTTTCTGCTCTATAGGCCTGATTTCTTCTCTAGGGATAGAAGGTCTAGACTTTCAGGGTTGAAGGAGGAATCTTAGACAATCTGATTGGGGTTCAGATTCAAACCACATTCTCCGATCCATCACCACCAGCAATAAGTGAGCATATAGCTTAATTTCTACTGGGTTGTCCCTGTTGTTTACCTCCCAGGTGGTTCAGAGATTTTAGAAAATGAGTGACACCCACAAAGCCCACAGTGTTTGCTGTGCATTGTCTCTATGTCCTGTTTTCATACTAGTCATGTGGTCTTCTGACTGACCCTGCCCGAAGTTCGCCATTGGAACAGCAAATGTCCGCTGATGTCCTGCATAGCAGGGAGGACTTCTAGATAGCAGTCAGGAGTAAGTCATTATTTTTTACCAAAAACATGAACCACATTATAGAGGTACCATCACGGGTGACTGTCACACATTTCACCAAGTATGTTAAAAGGAAGTAAAGTGTGTTCTAAATCACAGGGGTTTGTGGCAGCAAATTATGTATAACTAGAACTATGAAAACATAGTTGAGAAAATCTCTGAGCAATTTACCCAGTTAAATGTGTGGGTGTATATAAACAGTCACTTGTACATGCAAAGTTCACCTTGTGCCTTTTTTCTGCACTGCAACCGAGAGGATTTAACACAGACCTCTGTGGGGTGTGAAACAGCATGGGCCCAGAGTAGGGTTAGGAAAGAACAGACCAGAGTGGGGAAAGCAAAGACCTGGGCAGGGCTTCATCAGTTTTATGGTACAAAGGATTGGCAATACCAAGTTCATGGCATGCATCTCAGGCTTGAAATAATATATTTGTAAACTAAGCTTAATATAACAGCTTACCAGCCACTTTAAATTGATTTGTGCCTACTTGTTTGATTGAGTGACTACGCATATCATAAAATATTTGCAATTTGTAAAACCATTCTCTTGACTTTATTAAAGTTCAAGAACCCCTCTGAGTATTATAGACAATTAAAGGTGTCTAGTTCAGATGTCTGAGCACCAGAACCTTCTGTGTAGCTGAAGATAATGTTTATTTCTATCAGAAAGCACTGCATTTAAATATGCAGAAGTAGCTAAACTATGAATATGGGGGATTAGTTACAAGAAGCAGACAATCCCCCTGTCTTTGTCTCAGCATCTGTTTGTGGAGGAACCTGAACAAGGATTCTAATGCAAGTAGTTTATTTTGGATGTGATCCCAGGAAACACTGATTGGGGATTGGGGAATTGAGACAAGGAAGGAAAGCAGCTGATAAAGGTTGCCGTTACTTGCCACTGGGGGCCTTAAAGCTTAACCTCATTAAGGAATTCTGGGATCTGTTGTAGGAGACATGCCTCAGACTAATCCCACTCAAGAGGCAAGGAATCTAACACCAACTCCCATCAGTCATTAGTTAAGTGTTCCACGTGTGTACTATTGTGGAGGCTAGAACAAGAGGAAGTCATCAGGCAGAGAAGCAGGTTCTGGGAGGTGGAGGTGGGGCCAGTGTGCACTGAAGGAGCCTGGGCAGGGCATCAACAGCATCTACTACACCCAACCAGCCACCTTTGGTCCTTTCTACCATTATTTAGAGGGCTCTGATGGAATGAGTGTCCTGGATGATAAAGGAGGACACTGGTGAGTATACTGGACCAGACCTGCAGGAAAGTATACCCTGTTGAGTATCCTGATGTGATGAGTCCATCATATCATGATGACTGTGACACTGGAGCGTAGACTATACTGTAGCATGTTACTGAGTATTTCACTTATGTCCAAAAATAGTAAGAACCCAGAAGTGGGTGGTTTTTTTCTTCATGGAAAACAAACAAACAAACAAAAAACAGATGGCCTACAATTCCCCGTGGCTATGTCTAAACAGTTCAAATCTCGTCTCTGTTTTCACAGGGAATTTCATGTGGTTGGTGGGATTTTTCTACTCTCAGCCAGTTGCCTTAACAGCATCCCCTGGAATGAACTTTTGTCCCTGTACTCCTTATCCTCTCTTAATTTCTCCAAGCTAGAACCCAAGTAAGAGGAGCTGTTTCTTAAGGTTGGTCCGACTTATCTGAACCATGAGCACCCCAGAATTAGCATCTAAACTGTGATCCTTCAAAATGTGGTTCTGAGAAACCCTGTCCCAAGGACTAAAGGAACTTGTTAGAAAGGTAGCTTTCTTGGCTCTCACTGAATCTGAATCTCTTAGCCCGGTGGTTCCCAACCTTTTCCCACTTGTGTACGCCTTTTAAACCCACTTCTATAAATTGTACCTCTTGTTTTTAAAGCAATTGTTTTTAAATACTAACAATTTTGTTCAGTGCCTATGTTAATGTAAAATAATGGAAAGTTGTGCAGAGGTATTAAGTTAGGAAAGAAAAATTACTACCCTAAAAGTACAAACCACAATTTTATTTTACATATTCATAACACAGTTAAATATTGATAATAATGATCAAGTATTTAACAAACTTTTAATTTATTAATAATATTTATTTGTGTTATCTGAAAAGTCTGCAATAATTGTTATACAAATCACTAGCCAATTGAAACATTGTTAGTGAGATCACTGAGCTTGCTTTGATGCACTTAGTTTCTTGAAATCAGGCTCAAAAGTTGCAAGGTACGGTCTTAAACCAGACATGTATTAAGCTTATTGCAGTACTTATTTTTTATGAAGGTATAAGGAGAAAGAGCTCTCTCCACTAGCTCAGTATTAGTAAATGGCAAGAGGTATTTGAGTGCCTTCTTACTGAGCTGTTCATATTTCTCACTGACATCTACCCAGAAGGTAATAAGATGCTTTCTTTTAAAATCAGAATTTAAAGAAGAATCAGTTGGAAGTTTGATTAACTACTCTTTTTCATTGACTGATAGTTGAGCTTCTTTGAAGAATTCTTCATTGAAGACATCAGCAATCCAGTTGTTCTCTTTTCCACGCTGAGGGAAGTACTTATAAAAGGACACTGTAAGACCTTCCAAGTGACTTACAATATTCTCTTTCATGTTTTGGGATAGGTGCAAATCA
Organism: Lyroderma lyra; assembly: GCA_004026885.1. Taxonomy (NCBI): domain Eukaryota; kingdom Metazoa; phylum Chordata; class Mammalia; order Chiroptera; family Megadermatidae; genus Lyroderma; species Lyroderma lyra. Next base: position 57,135 of record PVJL010001838.1, read on the forward strand.
TTCTCAGATAAGAAGTTGTGCAGAGTTTCAAAAACTTCAGGCTGACTTCTTTCAATACACACTTTCCAATAGTTCAGTTTTTAAATCATTGATTCCATTTTGTCAGTTACTTTAAATATAGTGATTGAGCTGTTTTGAAGTCCTAAGTTGACTTTATTTCTACAAAAATACTTGATAAATATGCAGAGGAACTTTGGAGGAAGAGGGAAATGATAGTCTTCAAAAAATACCTGGACTTTATGTCCAAGTTCAAACATCCAAAGTACTTACTTGTAATAAGTACTTTGCCACAAGATAGCCACCTTACCTCCATGTGCAAAAGTAATGTGCTACAAAAGTAAATGCTGTTCATTTCTTCTCACAGTACCTTAAACAATCTGGAGTTTTGTGGTTATGACAACAAAATTTACAACTTTTACAGCCTCATCAAGAACATCTTTCAGTTCACCAGGAAGAGGCTTGGATGCAAAATTTTGTCTATAAATGTAGCAGTGACTCCATGGTACATGGGAAGCTACTTTTTTAAATTCAGCTGCATAGGCCTTAAAACAATTTGACATAGGCTTAGGGCAATCATCATCCCCTACAAATGAAAACCATATTTAATATACTCTTCAGAGTATGTCCTTTTCATCTTTTTAGTATCTGAGGCATGTACCTTTTTACTGTCTCCCAGTGTGGATATACTAGTAGCTACGGATATGTGTTGAGAAGTACTTGGTGATGGGTTATAATCCAAGTCAACTTTTGGTTTTTTAACCATTCTCCATCAGTGCATACACCACAATAATCTGACCAACTAATGTCCTTTTCAATAAAATAACCATTGATTGCATTAAAAGTATCTGTGGTATGCTTTGTCAATGGGTAATAAAGTCAAGGTTTTTCTCAATTTCATTTCCTACCAAGTACCTTGTGTTGATGAGCAAAATAGATAAATCAGTAATATGTACACTTTCATTGACCTAAATGGAAAATAATTTACTTTTTCTAATTCTATCTGCTACTATAGCTTCAACATCATCAGACATTTCCTGAATTCATTGAGACATTGTATTGTTTGAAAAAGAAATAGTATTGAATTTGCAGACATGTTCTTCTCCAAACATACAAAAAACAGTATTCTTAATACAAGGAAAAATTAAATCTTCAGCTATGATGTGGTTTTTACTACATTTAGCTATGCAATAAGCAATATGGTATGAAGCCTCAACTGCATTTTCTTTCTTTTTTTTTTTTTGCTTTTTTTGGTATGTGGGTAGCTCCCTGACTGGGAATTGAACCCAGGCCACAGCGCTGACAGCGACAGCGCCAAAGCCTTAAGCCACTACACCATCAGGGAACTCCCTCAACTGCATTTTCATTGTCTTTCTTTCCTGACAAAATGTATAAAGTAATAGTTGGACACTTTTCTAAGCAATGAAAATAATATATTTCTTTGTTTTTATGTATAGGATGTTTAGTTTCTAAATGTCACATAAGTAGAGAGGGTTTCATGAAACCATTGGACATTTCCCCATATACAACATACAAAGGCTTAGGGCAATTGTCCTCCCCTACAAATGAAAACCATATTTAATATACTCTTCAGAGTATTTCCTTTTCATTTGTTTAGTGTCTGAGGCATGCACCTTTTTACTGTCTCCCAGTGTGAGTGTACTACTAGCTACAGATATGTGTTGAGAAGTACTTGGTGATGGGTTATAATCCATGTCAACTTTTGGTTTTTTAATCATTCTTGTTTTCAACCACTGATCCATAACTAACACACTTAAAAATCACTGACAATAATAACTGAAACTATATTAAACATTAAATTAAAAAAACTTGTAAGGAATCACGATTAAAGACAATGCACTTACTTTTACTCAGTCAATAACCAAACTGATCAAACAGCCTGGCTATGGATATATTTATATGTTTGGGGAAGTTCTAAAAATGTCTCAAATGGATTGTTCTGAAACTGTGCATAATGATTGATAGAAGAGTACTTTGGAGGAAGAATTCATAGCCAAGCCCTCACCAATTATCATTTGCTAATGTGATCTTATTTTGAAGTTTCTCCATTAACAGTGATTCAAACTTAACATTTATTGTTGCATAACTAACTTTCTGCATTTTTTTACTTTACCTGTTTTTTCACTATTACTGATTGTTTTTTTGAGTACCCCTGAATAGTCAGTCCAGTGCATACCCCTGGGGGTACGTGTAGCACCACTTGGGAACTGGTCTTAGTCTGACGGCAGGATATCTGTATCTTTAAGAGCAGCCTAGGTGATTCTAATACATGACCTAGATGTGTGGTTCTCAAAGTTTGCTACACTTTAGAATCACCAAGGGAGCATTTAACCAGTACCCCACTCCCTATCCATCTCTTGCATTCCCAGTTCTTTGGTCATACCTAAGACCAATTAAATCAGAATCCAGGAGTGAGATCTGGACACCAACATGGTTGAAAACTCCCCAGGTGATTCCAGTGTGCAGCTAAGTTTGAGAACAGTGACCTGACCTGTAGCTAATAGAGATGAAACTGTTTAAATTAAGCTTGCCCAACCCATGGCCCATGGGCTTCATTCAGCCCAGGAAAGCTTTAAATGCAGCCCAACATGAATCATAAACTTTCTTGAGACATTACAAAAATTGTGCACGGACTTTTTTTTTTTTTTTTTTTTTAGCTCATCAGTTATCATTAGTGTTAGTTTGTTTTATGTGTGCCCCAAGACAGTTCTTCTTCTTCCAATGTGTCTCAGGAAAGCCAAAAGGTTGAACATTCCTGGTATAAATGGTGGACTGAGATGCTGCACTTTCTAATCTTTAAAGAGATTTAAAAACAAACAAACAAACCACCAAAAGAGGTCCTCCTGGCCTTAGAAATCTTATCTAAGACTCAATTTACAGATGAGGAAACTGAGTCCTAAAAATTCAGTGACCAAATAGCTAATTAGATTTAGATTTCCTTTTTTGTCATTCAATACAACATATTTGAATATTCAGTGTCGAGACTCACTCAACTTTTAATATGTCATCATCTGAGAAGGAATCAGATATGCGTGTCCCAGATGTATCAGGGATCACTGCTGCCTGACTTGCAGTTTTTAAATGACTTTACTCTATACTTTTTTTCCTTTAATTTCTAAAAACATTTTAATAGTTCAGTATCCTGACCAGTCTTCTTATAACCAATAAAAGCAAGACTTGAGGGGCAAAAATATAAATAAATCCCCAAATAAGAATTAAGTCCTCCAAACTATATTTTAAAATCACAAGCTTTTAATAATAAGTAAAAGAATCACGTAGAAAACTTTGCATATATACAAACTTTGCATTGTACAAGATTGAACTACTTTTTACTTTTATCTCAACATTTGCAAGTATATGAAAACATCTCCAACTGCAACATACACACATTTTGAGACTGGTAAGTATATATGAGGGCTGTCCAGAAAAAAAAATCCAACCATAAATGCCTCTATTTTTCGTATTATATGGCTGGATACTTCCTGGACAGCCCTCATATATGACCATAGCTTTGTATATTTCCCTTCAATAAACTGGAGTTTATTGACTCATTTTCTTTTTTGAGAAGATTGTGTGTAGTAGAGCACCATAGGGCAAGTTCAAGAACAGTAATTTTGTTTGTGTCCAGGATATTTTGCTTTGCAGAATATTGCTCAAATTGATGAAATGACTTCAGTTATTTCCCTTCACTACAGTCTAGCCCACCTTATCTTCAATCGGAGACAGCATTTCTCCCAAGGAAGGATAAGACCAACTCCTCCCTCAATGAAATCAGTTTTACCCAGTTAAATGTACCAAGGAACCATAAATGGGTTTTGGTATTGGTAATAGAGTTTTCAACTTTAGGTTTTAAAATTTTAATATAAAGGGGGGAAATAAAATCACCTTTTAAAAGGAAAATTACACATTTCTTAGAGGACCATTTGCTAAATTATAAAGGTAATTCAATTGTGCTGAAATCAAAGTATGTTTAGTCTGATTTTTTCCTGGAGCCAAGAATTATTTGCTTAATGTGTTGTCACACAGTCTCATCTTTGTGTTTACTCTTCAAGACTCCAGTGAAAATTATTAAATATTCAAGGTAATAGTGTCTGTGTGCTTCCCGTACTTTAGGTGCAAAGGTCTACTGCAAAGGAAACTGTCTTGGGGAGTATTCCTCGAGGCAATCCCTAAGCAGGTAATGCAGAGCATTCCTGAAAACGTTCCTTCTGGCTGAGGTGACTCCTTTCTGAAAACACTTCCTGTTTCTGGCTCCCCTCTCTCCTGTGAGAGGACAGAAATGATCTGTGGGACATATGCCTGTAACATGGAGCAGCCCATCTTGAGACTCAGGGATTTGGGGGTGGTTGTACTTCTGGTGAGATTCAAAATTGCCCCAACTCCCTGCCACTATATTCTAGAGTCTCGTGTTGTGGTATAAGAAAAATATCAGTATTTGATCTTTGTGCCAGGTTCCTGGTTCAGAACTTCTAAAATCCTTGGAACTTACTGTCTTTTGTATGCTAATGAGATGACTTATGGGTTGAAGGTGGGGTTCACTAGCTTCAGTATAAGACTGGTTTTCCCAAAAACCAACTACTTAATTAGAAGGTTAAAGATTTCAGCCCCACCTCTCAACCTCCAGGGAAGGGAGAAGGGATGAAGATCGATGTCCATCACAGTGTCCAATAATTTAATCAATTATACCTACATAATAAAACATCCCTTAAAAAAAAAAACAACTAAATGATGAGGTCCAAGGAACTTACCAGTAGGTGAATGCCGGAAAAGTGGCAAACCTGGAGAAAACATGGAAGCTCTGGGCCATACCCATCCCATACATAGTTTTACACATCTGTTCCATTTGGATATTACTGTCAAATGAATTGAATCGAATCCAATCGAATTGAATTGAATTGTTGGACACCAAGTTGGTGTCAGAATTGGTGTGAAAAATGAAACACCAATGTTTATTCTCTCCTTCATCTTCCTCTTCTTCTGATTTCTTAGGTAATAGGACATGTGTTAGTAAAAGTCCAATGATAACAGAAACCACTCCAAATATTTCAAAACTAGAGATTTACCTCAAGGTGGTTCTCAGCTGCTCGGCTTCTGGTTATTTAATCTAGCCTGATCCAGTCCCTGTCTGTGAGGATACATGGGGCATGTCACCTCCTGGGGATGCATGCAGGGTATGCATCCTGGGTTTTCCATCCTGGAGATATCTGAGTTCCTGGGTTACAGCAGAAAGAGAGAGAAAAGCTTCCTGCCCAATCTCCGTGGGCCCCGTGCCTCACTCTATGCATCAGATTCGGTCCTGAGGAGCAGATCTAACCTCTCTCACTCTAATTGTTGGGCTAGACAAAACTCAAACCTCTCACTATTGTTTCCTGGACTTTCCTCTACAACCAAAACGGCTCTCACAAATTACAAATAAAAACCTCTCATCCTGTATCTATGCACACAGACAAATATATTTGGGAAAGAGGGAGTGGAGGCATTGCCTGTACAATGGGCAAGGCCAAGCTCAGCCAACAATAAAACATTATACCAATAGTAAGAGTATTATTATAGGTATGTGTAAAAGTGAAAGTAAGTCTCAGGCCACCTTTTTCCATCCCATATCTGTTTGTATATCCATTTCCTTCATATTTCCTTGCCCCTTGGCTCCCAAAAGAATAAAGAGTGAATAGGTTGGCCATGCTTACTAGTGTCCAGGGCCATAATACTCAACCCCAAAATGCATAACCAAGAGGTCAAATAATGCTTCAAGTTTTGCTACAATGTAGGCCAATAGAACTTTGGAAAGGTTACATAATTCACAGAGCCATTGGCCTTTTCTTAGTTATTTGTTGGTATGTAACAAAATACTCCAAAATTCAACAGATTAAAAGAACGGGTCAGAAATTCAGGAATGGCTTGGTGTGGTGGTTCTGACTCAAGAGGCTGTGTCAACCTGTTGATTAGGGCACCAGATGTCTGGGGCTAGCAGATGTGCTCTCAACCTCATGCACCTGGGTGTTGGCAGGCCGTGGTTTTTCCAAAGCTGATGAAATGAGGTCCTCATGAGCCTCTCCACAAGGCTCCCTTTGTGTTCAAAACACAAGGCAGCTGGGTTGCCCCAGAGACAACAGGGAGACCCAAGTGATCAAAGAGGAAGGAGAATCCAAAAGAGAAACTGCAGGGTGTTTTATAACCTAATTTTTAGAAGTGACATGCCATCACTTCTGCTGCATGCTATTGGTCACTGAGACCAATCCTGATACAAAGTTGGAAAGGACTATACACCAGTGTGGATAACACTAGGTGGGGATCATTGTGAGTCATATTGAAGCTGGTTTCCATATCCTCTTAGACCTCCCACCTAACTTTTACAAAGATTAAGTAGCAAAACAAAAAGATCCTAGTCCAGCTAATAACCAAGCAGTAACAGCTTTCCAATTCAGCTCCTGTTCCTTCTGCTTCTCCAAGGAACACTGAACTGAGGGATAACTGACTTTCTGGAGTCCCATGGAAATACCATCTAATGCTCTTAAACTCCTTCTCTTCTACTTATAACACTTGGTGGTTATGGCAGATCAAGTGAGTACATTCACAGAATTTGGGAGCTAAGCACTGCCTTAAAAGGTTGATATCCCTTGTGTATGAGCTGGTTCAGGATCTTAAAATAAGTTGGATCTGTTCTTGGCCTACATTAGAAATATTTTTCCTAGCATCAGGGGAGACTCACTGTGGGACATTAGATTGTGGAAGTGGCTGTACATTCAAGTCTAAACTGGCTAATCTCACTCCACATGGAGAGGGCAGGGCTCTCACCTGGGCCAGAGCAAATGCAATTCAAAATAAGCCCTTTAATATTTGCAGGGTAAGATAGCTTTTGCTATCACAACTCCTCCTCCCTCATCTCAGAAAAATCTCATGCTCAAATGCTGCTCAGCACTTTTTTTTTTTGGGGGGGGGCGCTTCTCCATGAGAACTGATGTTGCAGAAAACAGGTAGAGAAAAGGGATTTGGTGCTGTCTTTGGGGTAATAAAATCAGCTAAGGACTGGGAAAATCCAAAGGCTAAGGGAAGACGAGATTTTAGAGTGGAGGACAGAATCCTATTTCATTGGGTTTTTAAAGCATAAGCTAGATACAGTTTCTGTAGTTGCTCAAGTTGGGCTTCTGCAAGGTTTGGGAAAGAATCAAGTGGTAGAGGTCATTGAGTTTACTGAGCTTCTACTATGTTAAAATATTTTTATAAAAATGGTTATGATTTATAATATTGCAATCTCCACATTTTTATGGCTTGAAGACTTTTTTCTCATACTTTATGTTCATAATGGATTAGCCTGGATGTTCTGCTAATCATAGTCACTCACGGGCCCTGGCTAGTAAATTATCTATGATTTTGAACTTGGCAGGTGATAATACCAGAAGGAGAGCGTGCTCTGGAGAGTCTCACAACCAGGAATTAAATGTTCAGTCACAAATAGACACATATAATTTCCCATCATTTCTACTCATGATTCATTAGCTGAATTAGTCATAAGACCCCACCCAACCACAAGGGACCAGGAAATAGAATCACTTTCTTTGCCTGGAATGGGAAAGATGGACATTTGGTGAACAGCTTTATTGACAACCATAACTGGCATCCCAGTGAAGATAAAAATCCATATTTTCTCTTCTCTTCTGCTTTCTTGTCTACCTTAATTCCCCCAGATAGCACTTCCTCTGTGTTACTGCCGACAGCTGGGAAGAGCAATATGGGGCTAGAGACTGTAATAATCACTGTGTCGTGGAAACATCACTCCTGTTTAGGAAATGCTATTGTTGTAACTAAATGGGATGGCTCTAGGATTGGTGTCATGACTTCCATATGTCCTCTTACTTTTTGGAACTTTGAAAACATTGAACAGATGAGACTTGAAGTTGAAATTATTTTAGTAACGCAGGTGTGGAAATGATTCCATCCACTCTGGTAGAAAACACCCCAGATTGCTGCTGTTGGAGAAGGACCCACGTCTACTCAGGCTGCCTGGTGCCAGGTATTTCAGTGTGAAGTCAAGGTCACAGCAGGAAAAAGGATGCAGTTTCAACAATTCAAAGGACTGTCAGAGGTGTGGACAGAGGAGAATTAAAAGAATCAACAGGGTTATTGAGACATCCAACACTGGCAACTGCAGAAACTTGGTAATACCATAAACTAATAAGAAAGGAATGCAAAAAGTGCTATTTTAGAGCAGTGAGAGCTAGAATGGGAGTAATGGGGCTATTGGACAGAATCTGTAACTGTTCAAGAACATAGTCACTGCCAGAAATGTGTCTCAAAGCCCAGAGGAAGCTGGAGGAAATGGTCCAACCTCTTCCCACCTGCCAATCTCCTCTCAGTAGCTCTCATTGGCTAAACCTGATGAGAAACCTGCTAGCAGGAGAGCTCTAATGATATAGTTCCTAGGGACCAGCATCCCTGGACAGAGAGAAGGGCAGGAAAGGCTTTGAGAAAGTTGAAGCATGAGAGAAAGGGGTGTGCAGGGGATTAAACAGAATCAACATTGTGAGGCTGTCTCCATCTGGGATTGGGCAGAATGTGAAAAATACAATGAGATTTCTGGCCTCTAATTTCTCTAAGACTTTAATTTCCCCAAGGGAAAAGAGGCTTTATTTTGTCCATGGCAACAAAGAGTTTTCTGCTGGAACTTAAATATCTCTGAGAAATTTAATAAGGGGAGGGAATTCATATGGCTTCAATTTGGGCAATTTTTTAATATCCTGTGTATTGTATGTGTACTACTCAAGAGTTTACTGCTTTAGTGAACAAGATTTTTCTGTAATTTTTTTCTAGGAGTTATTTGGGTTGGGAAATAAAATAGAGGATCAATGTTTGGTAGGTCTGGGACCTTAGGCTAAATGTCTCATTCTATCTATTTCATAGGTTTCTAGAGTTAACAATGGAAATACCCATTTCTCTGGTCCTAGGAGTTCATAAAAATTAGTGGTAAATGTTAGGGGTCAACCTCAGGGGTTTCCCTTGATGATTGATGTTCTCCCCCACTGAAAGGGCTAGTGTTCTTCCTGGTTGACCATAGACAAGTAAGAACCATAACCTTGAGCTCACTGGCCAACAGAACATAAGCAGGTTTTTGCAGAGGAAGAAATACTTTCACCAATCAACCCACCACTTTCTAATGCCTACTCACCACCCAGAGAGTACCTGTCATCTAGCCAGATTGCTGAGATATTGATCGGGTCTCTTTTATTAGTTGGGGCAGAGCTGAGCCTCCTGGGGGGTTCCCAACCCAAGGCACTGATTCTGTGGTCTTTATGGTGTGGTTGAATTCACCAAATTTCCTTCCTCTATGCAGTTTGAAGCTCTGCTTCCTAAGCATGTTGGTTGCTAATCTATGACTTGAATTTACGGGACAAGTAGCAAGCCTTGTGCATAATTAGGAGCTCTGTGTTTGAGAGCTACATATCATTAACCTGTCCAGTCATGAAGGCACTTTAGTTTTATTCTGCTTTCATTTTTTGTGAATGTGTCCTTTGGGTACCTGTAGGGCTGGGAAATGGACATTTATTGTTGCTTGCCCAGCACCCTTTCCTCCTCCCAACTATCATTTTCCTTTGCTAAGACCATTTCCTTTTGAAAATTTCTCCTCCCCTAGTCCAACCATGCAGTTCGAGTGGGAGGCCATGAATCATAGACTGTGGTTGGGTACATGATCCAAGATAGACCAACCGGGGCACCTGATCCCTTGACAACATTAATGATTGGTCCATCTTTTGCAAATATCATTTCTTGTTGTAGTTGTTTAACAGAATCTTGGTTGGGAAGAACTATTTCTTTTTTAGTAGTGAACTTGGCAGCAGATAAGCATAAAGCAGCTAGGATCCACAGTGGGAGAAAGTCAGTCTTCCATAGGAGAGAATGAATTTGACACTTAAAGCAACAGAGAAAAGCAGCAAGGATGTTCCACAGAGATCATGAAATCCCCAGCTATGCCTCCACCCTTCCTCAAATCAATAACATTTATTTTTTGTCCAGGGTAGACTTAGTTGGATTTCTGCCACTCTCAAGAGAGTTCTCACTGATTTAGCATTTGAAGTCACAGTGTAGCTGCCATCCAAGATCCAAGACCTCTAGATTCAAATCAAAACAGCTCCTCTGCTTGAGGTTGGCACTGCTTGTTTTAGGTGGTAGGGAGATGGGATGTTAAACATAGGTTAACAGCTCTGGAAGCAGAACCTAAGCATTGTCCCTAGAAGTCTGAGGCAAAGAGAATGGGACAGGGCTAGTCATTGGTGATCTCGGAGAAACTGCCGTGCCTCCCTGATTCTCCTCCATCTTTTCCAGTGAAATGGCATTTCTCATTCAGCCCATGCCCTGTTTTCCGTGAAACTTTTGCAGACCCATGTGCTGAGCGACACCGCCATCTAGTGATAGCCTTCAGACATCATCTCGCAGGATTCCGCCCCCTCCCGCCGGCGACCCACCTGCGTCAGACTAAGAGGCAGGGACATTTCATCCTCTCTGCCTGGGCCCTCAGTAATTGCCTCCCCTAAATTAAGACTCTTTGTCTCTCATCCTCCCACTGCCATGCACATAAACACAATTCCCTACATGGGAATGGAACTCCAAAGCATACATTCTATGTTCACTTACCAGCCCTTGGCCCTCCTCAAAAACAGCACCCATAAAATAAACGGCCATACTGTCAGCTGTAGCATTTATCTGGATCCCTCACTGTCTATCTTGAATGACCTCCAGCCCCCTCATGTTCCCCCTCAGTGATTTTGTCAATTGCCAATGCCAGTTGACAACTCCAGTCATCTTAGTGACGGTTATGTTTACATTTTTTAAACTATATTTTCACTTACTGGGCTGATGTATCCTTTTCCGGTTCATTCATCATTCATCAATCTCACCTCACCATGCTTGCTGGGCTACAAAGACCCATGTGAGATGTTGTGGACACCGGTATCTATGCTGAAAGGGCAACCACCACCAGATATCCTCTAATATCTGGTGCCATTGTCAAAAGCATCAGCTATGCCAGAGTTGCTCCAACCAGGATGACATCCCCCATGTCTCCCTCACCAGGAGTAGTTGTCATCAATGGCACTGGAGATATCAGAAGCTGAGGTTTCTGCTCTACAGCACAAAATTTTAGCAAAATATTCCTAGTGGATAAAATTACCCCTACTTCCAATTCTACTTGCTTATTTCTATATCCCAACTTCTACCCACTACTCTTTTCAATCCTGGGGCCAGAGTAGCAATAGCTTTATTAGTAACCCTGGGCAAAGTTCCACCATAGCACATGGTGAGTCTTCTAGTCCCTAACACTTAAATCAGGGCCAGGTCTGAGATTGAGCAGGAGAAGACCAACTGCAGAGCCATGGCTTAGGGGTCTGTTTCTCGTTTTTGGGAAAAGGGCAGGTAATGTGAGGTCCACTGATCTAAGCTCTTACCATCACTCTTGATGGATTTTTAGAGCTAGGAAATTCCTTGAACATCATGGACCCCACCTAAAGGAGAAAGGGAGAGAAGAATTCACAGAAGGGAGAAAGAGAAAACGACACAGAGGAAACCACCCAAATCCCATGAAAAGGTAGAAAGTATCCACATTTTCAAGTCATTTGGTGACCTCTTAACATGACTCTTTGCCTCCTTTCATGTAATATAGAGTTCAAATGGACTGACTTGGTTTCTATTCAATTCTGCCCCCAGTGGATCACAGGGAAGGGTGTTTTTCTTTTGTGTCTATTTTCGGGAATGCATTTTGCAAGGTTGCTGTTGTCACCATCAATCCCAAGGATTATGTATAGACTCACCTGTTTGCTCAAGACTCCACCTTGCTTTTCTGAGAAACTGGGTCAGTCTTCACCACCCACCACTTGAGAAGGAACATCAAGAGGAGGATGGAAAGTCTTTCTAGAGGTGGAACTAGAACTGTCCTGAAGAGGAAAAAGAACCAGGTACACGGATCAGAAAGTTGGCTGTTAGCTCTTCCCTTGCATCACTGTCCCAATGTGGAATGCTGTTCAATTCCATTCACTACACTCTCATGCCTACTGTGTGTCAAGACCTGTGTTGAATGTAAGAAATCTACAACTTAGCAGGGAGAGTCATGGTTATGGGGTAATACCTAGAAGATTAATCCGGTTGCAATATGCAAAACTGTAGGTACAATGAAGGAGGAAGCTATGTAGTAATTGAGGGGAGAAGTGAACTAGAACTGTAGAAATTTCAAGGGAAATTCAAAAAGAAGAAATCTTGCAGAGTCATTTAAAACTGAAGAGTCTGAAATCTTAGTGTCAGAAATTGAGGGGAATTTGGGGGGAACATTTAGTGGAACCTAATTATTATGCCAATGAAGCAGCTGAGTCTTGACTTTGCCACCAGTTTCTGGGAAACATCAGGTATATTTTTCTACCTCCACCGCAGGTAGCCTGACTTGCCTTGCCTCAGGTTTCTTAAGAAGAAGGGAGAAGCCCATGTGGCAATGAAGAAAGGAATCAATGGCTGTAAGATACCAATGCAGCATATGCCTATGATGTTCTCATTGCACCCTGTAGAAAGTACAAAGAACCAGAATAAAACTGTGCAGCTGCAGAGCCTGGAAATTGGGTCTCCTTATACACCAACACATTGAGGGACTGGTGTGTGCTAAACTCTACTGAGCACAGAAGATAAAAGAAGAATAAAATGTAGCTCTTATTCTGAGAATATTTATTTATTACTCAATGAACACATACTTCCTTTTCTCCAGGATAATCAACTCCAGAATTCTTTTTTGACTAGAGCTTCTTTCTTCCACTCCTCTCCCTGTACCTGCTCACTGACCCCCTGACCCCCTCCACTACCCATACCCCAGTTTACCCAGCCTCCTGACGTCTCTCATCTCCATATCTACCTTGAAACCCATGGCCAATATGCTGGCTAGATTCCTCAAATCCCCAATGCCCTTGACTTTTGATCCCTCCATTCTGCCAGTCTCCAGTTGGGGCCTAACTCGTGCTTTCTTCCATTCTTTGAATAAATACTCATTAAGTACCTACCATGGGCCAGACATTTTAATACATGCTGCAGATACATCACCGAGGAACAACTCATTCTGGGACTTATGTTCTAGTGGCAATAGATGATTTTCATATAAAGAATAAACAGATTGTAAAAAGCAAACATGTAACATGTCATGTTGTGATGAAGGGCCATGAAAAAAATGAAACAGGGTAATAACAAGAGTGGTCAGAGAAAGACTCTTTGACCTGAATGAAGGAAAGAGTAAGCCAAGGAGAATATCATGGATGAACGTGTTTAGGAAGAGGCTCTGAAATAAGAAATGAGGTTGGTATCTTTCAGGGATGGCATGGCTGGCATGGCTGGCTCAGCTTATTGAGAGGAAGAGTGGAAGGAAATGGGAGCCAGGGCCAACTCAGACGAGGCCTTCGGGGTTTTCATTTAGAGTTGGGTTTCCACTCTAAATGTGATGGTAAGCCATTGAAGAGGAAATTTGTGAGTGGGAAAAATGACATAATCACTAAAGAAGAGCAGAGAACCAGCTGGGCACTATTGCAGGAACCCTGGGGAGAGACATTATACGAGGAGGGGGCAGTGATTGGAAATACAGTAGACTCTCCGATAACAGGAACTCAAGCAATGGGCAAAATATCAAGAAACCGGAAATTATGCCAGTCGTTTGAGAGTGCCCATTACTTGAGTTCTGGTTACCGGAGAGTCTACTTACATTTATCCGGCATCTACCAATCCCCATGGGTGCCGGTTAACTGAGAGTCTACTGTACATGCTCAAGTGCAGGACAGATTTGTAGACAGATCTGACAGGGCTCACGGATAGACTGGATGTGACTCACAGGGGAATGATGACAAGACAGTCGGGAATGACTCTAAGGCAAAGAGAGGTGTCATTTTATGAGATGGGAAATTATGAGAGACGGGCTAGGTTGATAGATGGTGAAGAGGGAATCAAAAGTTCCTTTTCCATGTTTGAGATGTCTACTCGATATCTAAGTAAAGATATTAAGTAGCAGTTTGACAGACCATTTAGAGGGAGAGAAGATCCTACTGAGGAGACTGAAACAAGGTAGTCAGGAAGGTAGAAGGAAAACTGGATGTAACGATGTCCTGAAGGTAAAGAAACCTATCAGGAAGGAGGCCTTTGGTCCTCTCCACAGCCACTTAGCAACTGCTACGATCACATGCCCACCCAGAGAGCCGGGAAGCCCGCTCACCCCACATGTTCATGTCTTCCTGCCCTAAGTGGGCCGTAAAGGCTCTGGGTTTTTATTCTTCACTGGGTAGTTTTCTGGGCCAGGTCCTGCAGTCTTTCCTCATCCTCCACCCTTTTACAACCCATGGACAGCCTCTTCCTCCATTAGAAAGGAAGAAGATAACCCACTTCCCTTGCCTTCTTTCTCGTTTTCTGCCAGGGAAGCAAAGTAGCATTCTCTTAGTTTCCTTCTCGGGGTTTTCCTACGTTTGCCACCTTGATTCTCGGTAGCCCGGTTACCAGACTCCTGGACAGATCACCAACGGCTCCCCCTGCCTTCGACCGGCTGCCCAGTCCTAGCCTTGGAGGCACGTATGGGTTTACCCTTAATGCGGACAGTCTCCCGTCTCCCGCACTCCAAATTTACTTCCCCCCAGCAGCACCCTTATAAAACCCAGATCTGTGGTCATGCCCCGTACAGAAAACCTTCAGAAGCTCCTTCAGGGGAAAGTCTGCTTATAACACGGGGCATCCAGGTAAGGCCCTGCTGTCGTCTGACTTCCCAGTCCACTATCCCAGCCTCATCTCATGCTGTGCACAAATGCCCCATTACGTAAGGGACATACCCCTCCCCCAAATGCCCTTGTACTTTCTGGACCACAGGCCAAGGTAACCCCTGTGCCTAGAGTTTACCATGAAGCCTTAAGATACCAGCGCAAACATTATCACCTTTGATAAGTGGTAGGCACAATGGCTTTCAAATACAGTGAATTTTCCCCATTACACAAGTCTATAAGGGCTGTCTGGAAAGTATCCAGCCATGCACTATGAGACACAGAGGCACTCATTTCTGGATTTTTTTCTAGACAGCCTGTGTATGTTCTCATCACTGTAAATTTAGAGAGTAAGGACAGTTTGTATTGAAACAAATTACCCATCACCACAAAGGGCTTTGGCATGTTTTTAAGTTCACAGCCTTACCTGGTAAGCCGCACACACCTGAACTGGTATTTACCTTCCTGTGGTTCTTTCAGGGCTTCTCTCCAGTTAGGCAAATCCTATTCCAGTTCTACAACCTGCTGTGGGCTTCTCAGGTTTCTACAACCAAGTACCACACACACACACACACACACACACACACACACACGTCAAAACATTTAAAATCCAGTTCTTTCTCCCAAACACAAGTCTCAGGAGTTTAAAAACTGTGGTAGGAGATTTAACAGAAGGCAAAGAAGAACAGAATGCAAAAACTGAGAGTAAGACAAGAAGAAAGCAAATAATTAATAATAAAATAATAGCTAAGAATATCTCTTTAAATTGAAAGAGCCCATCAGGTATTAAGCAGAAAATAATTCTAAAACACACAGACTATAGGTATATACTACTGACATTTCTCTCCCTCAAGAATAAAGAGAAAATTTCTGAAGCTTTCAGGGTTGAGAAAACCATATATGTTTATCATTATTATTACATTCATGTAATGAACATATATTTTTTACAAAGATACAGGAACTGGAAAGACATCAGACCTAATCAGCACTTCTGGATGCTAAAGAACAATGGAATGATGCCCTTAAAAAGTGGAGAGAAAAATGGCTAGGTATAGAATTCTAGGTACAAAATATAACATCAAACATGACAGAAAAAAACGAAGTTGTACAAGTCTAGGTCCTGTGAAAACATGCCAAGATGGAATTATGTGTGCAAGAAATATATTGGGGCAAACACCTGTAAGTGATAAGGGACCTGAGAAGGTGGGGTAGCTGCCAGATCTCGATGCTAATCTGACTCCAGGTGAAGGAGAAAAGGAAAGAAAAAAGGGTGGGTGAGAGCGTCTCAGGTGGTAGTGCAATTTTAGAAGAGTTCAGGAAGTGCTCAAGTCTAAATGCAGTCCCTGGGCTCCCTGCTCACCACTGGCTGTGAGAAGCCACAGCAGAACTCAGTGGTGGAGCACAGAGGGAGCTGTAGGGGCTGTGGGTCAGTGACACTCTCTGCAGTCAGACGTCCAGGGTGGGACATGCCCATGGCAGCCAGGGATGTGTTCTGATGTGCAAGGATTCAGAACCTCTGCCACCCACTAACCCGGTGTTGTGAAACATGAAGGTTGTGCTTTAGGAAAAGGAACCCAAAAAAGAAAATAGAGTGAAGCGTGAGAACTAGAAGGAGCTGATGACATCCCAGAACCAGCAAAGGGAGCTGAATAATTACATCAAGAAAGCCCAGGTAACCTCACTGCCTGGCCCTGTCCCCTCTATATGCAGATAGAAAGCATTGTGCTTCCTTCCATTAAGTATTTAATCCTACAGCTTGGGTTTCTGCTACACATAAAAGCTAAATAATCACAATCATATAAATAAATTGATTTGGTTTCAGTTTTCAAAATCAATCTGAGGAAAGAGCGCAGAAGAAGTAATTTTAGTTAAAGGACAGAACAAAAACGGTGTAAACTTTGACAAATGGAAAAGGGTAACACAACAGTGTCAGGAGTGGGAAAGGGAGAAGAGAGGTGGAAAGAAATGTGAGCTCAGTAATTTTATCACCTTTTATCAAATCGATACATTTAAATGTGAGCAGTCAAGAATATTTTAATACTTAAAGTGATATATAGATAACTATTAGAAGTAAAGTCAGAAATTTAAGTGGTTCTTCTTGGGAAATAAGGCTGGGGAGGGAGATTTTAATTTGTTTTATAGTATTCTATATTGCTTGGGCTATGTGTATGGATTTATTTTTATTTTAAGTTTTTAAGTATTCAAAAGGTCTTCTAAAGATGAAAAGAAAAACTACCTTGTTTTAGAAAAAGTGTTAAGAATAGAACCTTTAGTTGGTCAAACATGAAACAAGAACCCGTCTATCAATTTTAGGGAAATAAAAATGAATTCACTCTTAACCTAAGTGCAGACATTGCAGGCTGAGTCGGACAGATGGTAGGTGATCTGTTTAGTATTGCTAGTCAGGTTTAACCTTAGCTAGACTATGTCTTTCGTGCAATTTAAATAGATGTTTATGAATAAGTTTATCTGCCTTTGAATTGTTTGTTCTTAGAAGATTTGTTTCTGATTTCCTATAGACAATTCTTGGAATATGCATATAGAAAACAGCATAAAGGATCAGAAGGCATATCTTTCACTGATATGTGGAATCTAGAGAACAAAGTAAATGAACAAATAAAACAGAACAGTCTCATAGATAGAACACACTAATGTTTGCCAGATGGAAGGAATGCTGGGGGACTGGGTGAAAGAGGAGGTGGGATTAAGCAGTACAAATTTGAAGTTACAAAATAGTCATGGGGATATAAAGTACAGCATAGGAAATACAGTCAACAATATTGTAATAACTATGTATGGTGTCAGGTGAGTACTAGGCTTATCGGGGAATCACTACATAAATTATATAAATGTCTAACCACTATGCTGTACACCTGAAATTAATTTTGCTCTTACCTCTTTGCTATTGTGAATAATGTTGCTATGAACATGGGTGTACAAATATCTCTGGAGACTCAACATTCTATTCTTTGGGGTACATACTCAAAAATGGAATTGTTAGATCATGTGGGTTTTTGTTTGTTTGTTTTGTTTGCTTTTTTTACTTTTTTGAAGAACCACTACAGTATTTTCCATAGCAGATGTACCCATTTTATGTTCTCACCAACACAACAGTGCACAAATGTTCCAATTTCTCCATATCCTCACCAACACTTGTTTTCTGCATTGCTGAGTTGTTTCGATAAGTAGCCATCCTAATGGGTGTGAGGTGATATCCCACTGTGGTCTTAATTTGCATTTCTCTAATGACTAGTGGTGATGAGCATTTTTTCATGTGCTTATTGCCATTCGCATATCTTCTACAGAGCAGTGTCTATTCAAGTCATTCACCCAATTTTGAATTGGGTTGTTCGATTTTTGTGGACTCATTTTTATGATGATTATTTGAAACTGTCAGATAAGTCTAACATCTCTGTCATTGGTATTGCCTGTATTGGTTGTTTTTCTTTCATTTAGTTTGAGACTTTCTTGGTTCTTGATATAATGAGTATTTGGGTTTGTTTAATTGAAACTTGGACACTGGATATTATGTCATGAAAATCTGAATCTTTACAACCTTCTGTTCTGGCTGGCTTTCTCTGACACTGCTGTGGGAGGGGAAGGGACATGCCACCTTATTACTGCCAGGTAGGTGTAGAAATCCAAGCTTCCCATTTGACCTCCATTAACACCTGAAAGAAAGGACTCCTTCTTAATGCTGGGCAGGGGTGAGAGTTCTGGCTCCCCAATAGGCCTCCCTGGTTCGAAGGGGTAGGAGTGCCTCATGAGTGTTCCCCAAATATCTTCTATTGACACCTGGGGCAGCAGCATGGGCTCATTACCACTGATTGGTCATGAAAGCCCCAACTCTTTGATAGACTCCCCATAACACCAACAAGGGGGTACCTCCTTACAGCCTGGCCAAGGCTCCCAACTGGGGGCCCCTGTGGGCATGAGTGGGATGGGGCCACAGTGTTTCCTGTGATGGAAAGGCATGGTATTGTTGAGAATTTTTTTGTCTGCGCCCATTGGCTCATTCATCTCTGGTATGTTTAGCTTCAAGTCTAGGATACATGAGGCAAAAAGAAAACCCAGGACACTCATTACTTTGTTGTGCCCCTTGTATCCTGGGGTTCTAGCTGGTCTGCCTTCTTCTCTCCACCAGTCAGAATCTTATGTTTGTTTTATATTTAATGTCCAGGGTTTTTAGTTGTACTTTGAATAAGTAATAAGGAAAATTGCATTTATTCCATCATCTACTCCATCTATTCCAACAAAAAGTCTAAATTACTGGTTCATTTTAAAAATAGTTATAAGCCTATTCAGGCTTTCTATATTTTTTGTTAATTTTAATACATTACATTATTCTAGAACACTAAGTCTTCAAATTTATTGACATAAGTTTTCCCAGCAATCTGTTAATTTTAAAGTTCTCTGATATGTCCATAGTAATATCTCCTTTTCTATTAATCATTTTTGTCATTTGTTCCTCTCTCTCTTTCTCTCTCTCTTTCTCCTTCCATCCTTCCCTCTCTATCCCCACTCAACCTTTCATTGTGCTTGGCTACAGTTTGTGTAGAGTTACTTTTTCACAGGATCAGATTTTAGGTTTGGTGACATTATGCTATATCTTTTTTGTTCATGAGTGAATTAGCTATTGCTGAAATAATACTGCACGACAAATTAAAACTCAGCATTTAAACAATAAGCATTTATTTCAGCTGCACTCAGATGGCCTAAGCTAACATCCAGGCTTCAGACTCCAAGTTACAGGTTGTATTCAGGTCCTATCCTCCTTGGACTAGCAGCTGCCTGAGACACATTATCTTATGGTAAATGGCAGGCACAAAAGAGACCAAACTAAATTTCACACACGTATTTAAGTTTCCTGCTCCTATCAAATTTACTAACATTCCACTCACTAAAACAAGTTGATGGTGAAACCCCTTTTCAATAGGGCAAGGAATTATGTGTATATTCTGCTTGATAACTTTGCATTAACCTCTCATTGTGGGTAAAAGGTGTGGATGTATAATCCTGTGAGGTTGGACAGTTAATTTCGTAAATTCATCCTAGAAAAAGTGCTACGTACCTCTTTGCTGAATATCACTACGGTCACTTTTGAAGTACTCCCCTTGGGAAGCTACGCACCGATGCCAGTGCCTCATCCACTCTTCAAAGCAGTTTTGGAACTCTTTTTCTGGAACGGCTATCAGAGCTGTCATCATAACCTTGCCAAAGCTATGACACCTTACTGAGTTGTTTGTACAATGGTGTCAATGTAAGCACACAG
The DNA here is from genome assembly GCA_004026885.1 of Lyroderma lyra. Lineage (NCBI taxonomy): Eukaryota > Metazoa > Chordata > Mammalia > Chiroptera > Megadermatidae > Lyroderma > Lyroderma lyra. The sequence continues at coordinate 77,175 of PVJL010001838.1, forward strand.
TGGCCAGTTCATGAACTTAACTGTCAGATTTTGGGTGCAATGGCAGCTCTGATGGTCATTCCAGAAAAAAAGAATTCCAAAATTGCTTTGAAGGGTGGACTAGGGGCTGGCATCAATGCATGGCTTCCCAAGGGAAGTACTTCAAAGTGATACTCAGCAAAGAGGTATGTAGCACTTTTTCTAGGGTGAGTTCACAAAATTAATTGTCTGACCTCGTATTACAGGAGAGTGAAGAACTGAGACCAATAATCCAATCTACCACAATTAATTGCTGATCTTATCTTTATTATCCTACATGTAATTACTTTGGACTCTGTTCTCTGTATAATTTCTTGAGTTAGATGATTAACTCGTAAATTTTCAGACTTCTTTGAGCATATGAGGCTGTAAATTTCTCTAAAGATACTGCTTTAGCTGCACCCCATGAGTTTTGATATGTAAATGTTTGTGATTGTTTAGTTGAAATATTTTCTAATGTCCCTTACAATATTGCCTTTGACCCTAAACTACTTAATAGTGTGGTTTTTAAATTTCCAAATATATTTTATACTATCTTTCTGTTATTGCTCGCTAACTTAATGGTATTGTAGTAAGATAATGTGCTCTGTGTGATAATAATTCTTCTAGTGGAGACTTGATTTGTGGCCAAATGCATGACTAACCTTCATTAAATGTTCCATTTGTGTTGGAGTAAAATTTATATTTCTTAATTTGGGTTATAGGGTTCATGTTATCAATAGCTTCTAAACATTTATTAATTTTTTAATCTGTCAAATAAGAGATGTTAAAAAAAAAAATCCCCCTCTATGCCAGCTTTGTTCTGGTTGGTATTTTCCTGGTGTTATCTTTTTTTCTATTCTTTTATGAGTAGCCTTTCTCTTCTTTTATGTGTGTTTGGTTTGTTTACTTGTTTAGCTCTCTCTTGCTTCACATTTTAATGTAATGGAATCAAAACATATTTTCAACTTTTTATAAACTACAAAAACAAAAAGAAGTGTACAGAAGGAATTTCCACGCAGACATCTAGGCTAGATAAGCTATAGCACACATTCACAGCACATAATGAAAATAAGTTTAAAAATAACTTAGTCATTTAGGAAAAACCAAAATCACTTAGAATGTCATGATGTGAACAGTGAATAGTTGAAATCTAGGGACAATTTGCTGGCATAACTATTTTTTGAACGCCTTCCAGTAAGAAAAGCCCAATATCCCTTGTTAGAAACTCCTTTCCATTAACCTTTAATGCTCTGTGACTTCAAATTAAACTTAAGATTTTTATTCCCTTGAAGCTAACATTGTTTGAAGAATTTAATAAGACATTCAAGAAAATTTAAAACTATTTTAAAGGGAAAGAGATTGGATAGCCTATTTTTGCACTGATTGAAGATTAATCCTGAAATTCAGCAGCATCTTTGGAATAAGCTCTAAGTTTAGCAAAACAATTGCTTTCTTATGAATAAGAAAGTAAAACATGAGAACAAAATGCATCATTTCAACTTTCAACACTTTCAAGACACCAAATCTAAGAAATATGCATCCTTGCTGCTACTCCAAGTTGGTTTTTAAAATATAAGCCTCTGGGACAATTTCAGCTTCTGGTTCATTGATCAGTCTGTATTTCTTCCCATCTGCAATAACTTCTGGCAATCAGAAGCCTTGGCAATTTTCATGAATTTCTTACAGAAGTCCTTTACAGATTGGAAATAGCTTTGATGAAGGACTCATTATTGCTTTCTGTGTACATTGGAAAAGACAAAGGTGGATTATGGTCAAAGGCTTTGTGTAGAATTCAAATACATTTTTAATGGTGGTACACCATTTCTTTGCTATGAATAAGAGAAAGAGAGCTCACTTGCCATTTGACATGGATTGCACCATGATCCCCAGTAGATTCTTACAAGGCTCCAGAATTTTCAACATGTAAGACTTTGAAGGTCCCCAAGATGGTGTCACAGTGACCCAAGAAGAGGGAATGTGGAAACTGAATGGAAGTTGGACAGCTTCAGTCACATTTAATGTCAAACAAGAGCTTAACAACAAGGTCAGCATGTTTGCTCCAGGAGAAAATGCAATTCTTGATGTCAACTTTTCTGTTAACCTCACATGTCAGAGAACCGACCTGTTTCTGTGCACTGGGAAATTCCCTCTGGGTCCACCTTCAGTCGAAACTGTCCACAGAAAAGGGGACATTTATTATGTTTATTTTCAGTATTATAAAATTCACTGTAAGGTTTATTCATCAAACTCTGAATAAAATTATCTTGGGCTACTCCTTATCCTCCCATTCTTCAGCCTGAGTAGGAGCTTCTGCAATGGAAGACTATAAGGCTATTGTAGTTCCTCATCAGATTCACTCCCAGAAACACTCTCAGAACTGCCATCCCCTCCTAATTCAGAGTCCTTTTATGTATCAGGGTCAGACCTGGGGCATCCTTTTTCTTAAAAGGCATTGTGATTATCAACAGTTGGATTTTTGTTATTTAACTGATTGATGGCAGAGTCTGACAGCATTCAAGGGACAAGAAGAAATAGTGGCATAGTATCAGCAGTCTTTAAAGTTGACTTTCTTCTTTGACATTTAGGTGACATTTTGGTAACAGACACCCAGGCAGGTGAAACCCTGGGGATGTATCTCAGATATTTGAGGTTGGTGTGGGCTTTTACATGTGTATTGTGTTGCTCTCAAGTCCCTATAACGTGTCACATGTATGTCATAATGTCTTCCTTTAGAAAATAGAACCCAGGTAAGCCCCTTGCCATCACTGTCTCCCTCTGAATTTTAAACACCAATATCTTACCCTTATCCTTATTTGTTAGCTTTCTGTCACTAGGTCATTGTGTCTTGCTTGCTATCTCCTGTGTGTGCATTGACGCTCTCCTGCTCTCCACAACACAACCTTTTCAGAGTTCATCTGAACATTCAATCCCTGCACCCACTTCATTTTATCCTAATCTATCACTCTTCCAAATTCCCTTTTCCCCCCATCCACCTCTTCAAGCACTCTAATTACCCTCAACTCTAATCCTGCCCTGTTGTCCTTACACATTCCTGACAAATCTCCAACTTTGGATCAACCCCATCATCATTCACTTTCTCCCTGCCTACCACTAGCCTACTCTGGCCTATTACAGGCATACAACCAAAAGTCATGGAGCCACCACAAATTTCTCTGCTCCACACTCATCGGAACCCCTCCCCAGCACAAACATACCTTAACAGATCTTTCAACAGTTGCTTCTCACATTTTTCTTAGATACTAATTATGATAAACATTGTTGGTTGACTTCCCAGCATTCATTCCCCCCTTCTCCTTCAAAAGGCACCCAGATTTTCCTTGCAGAAAGTCCCCTCTCATTATCAATGATGTAGTTTGGGTGGGTTTGACCTCATTCCCAACTCCAGGGATGGCCCGGATGGAGTTACGCTAATTGGCTCGCCTGTGTCTCTAGTCACAGAGATTGGTTCAGCACTGATTAGCATACCACCCAATTTGGGCCAATGAGACACAAGCAGACAGTTGCAGGGGCTTCTGGGAAATCAGCTTTCTCTTCCATGGCATCCCCAGAGAAGACTTCCCTCTGGGTGTTGCAGTGTGGATACGAAGTCTATAACTGCTGAAATATGAAGGGCAGGATGGACAAGAGAATTGCAGGAGCCACATGGGATCCTGAGCCGCTGGGTCAAAGTACACCCACATCCAGGTCTGCCTTTAGACTGTCAGTAAGCACTTTACTAAGTTGTTTGTACAGTGCTGCCCGTGTAAGCACATGGTGGCCAATTCGCACCAATTTGCACATTGGGTACGATGACAGCTCTGATGGTCATTGCAAAAAAGGAGTTCCAAAATTTCTTTGAAGGGTGGACTAGGTACTAGCATTGGTGTGTAGCTTCCCAAAGGGAGTACTTCGAAGGTGACCACAGTGATATTCCATCACTTTCCTCCAGTTGGGGGCAACCTTAAATGAGGATCCATGGAACAATCAAGTTTCCACCCAGTAGGCAGGTTTGTACGGTGCGTGGTCTCAGCACAGAAGCCTAGGTTAGGCAGAGGACACTAATTGGGGCGTCAGTGGCAATTGTTATCGGGGAAGCCACTGAAGTTGGTGGGACCTCCCAGCCCATGTGAGGAATGAAAATAGAAGAGGGCTAAGGCAGGACTTTGGGGGAAGTGGATGCTTAAGGGTGAAGTGGCAGCAAAGGGCATGTTTGATTGAGACCATGAAAGAAAGCTCTATGGCAAGAGGGAAATAGGACAGAAGGCCATCCCAGAAGCCAAGAGAGGAATGTGCTGTAAGGAGGAAATGGCCAGTCAACTGCTACTGAGATGTCAAATATGGTAGATGAGAATCTCTACGTTTGGCAGTGTCTGTAGTTTCTACATGGTAGGGACAGAAACCAGCTTTCCGTGGGAATGAGAGGTAAGTAGGAGGAGGAGAGAGCAACTATAGATCATTTTTCTTTTCCTTTCCAAATGCTTTAATTTGGATTTGTCCAAAAAACAGAACCTGGATGAGTATTTGGGTGCAAGTCATCCATTCAGGAGATGAACCCTGGAACACAGTGAAGTGGGGTAAGAGAGATAGGGAAGGGAGAAAAGGCCGTAACGGTGACACTAATGGGCATCACTACCAGGCACAACTGAGTGCCATGCTACTTCTCCCTTTTCCCTTTTGAGTCCCCCTGAGAAACTGTGCCAATGAGGTCTTAAAACGGTGTGCTTGGACATATATCCACTGATTCCCATGCCCTTTTGGTATAGGGTTGCTTCTGGAGGCATCTTCTCCACAAATGCTCAGCCACTTGACAAGAGAGCTCCTGTGACATGTTAGAAGTCCCTCAGGCTCCAAGTGGGAAGAATTCTCTGTACTGGAGCCAGAAGTCACTGCTGCTGTGAACACTGGAGGGTTCAGGGACTGTAGTGTAAGGCATTAGGCTGGTATCAGCCACAACAACCCCACCCATGCATGCCCTCTTCACCCCTTCACCAAGTCATTTGGCTAAGGTAATAGAAAGGAGCCTGTGGAAATGTCACTCAAGACAGGTATGAGATAGAGACTTTTAAGCATAACAGATTAGATGAGCACTTCAGTGTGCCAGCAAGAGATGAATCCTTGCAGAGTTTGGAGAGATCCTACTGAATTGCAGATAAAAACTTTTCTCAGCCCCACCATTCTCTTCCTGAAGTGGGTGCCAGAATTAAGGGCAGAAATAGGAAGAGGTGCAGATATTACCTGAATATTCTGCCCTTTGACTCTTTGTTGCAGAAGAGTGGGGAGAGATAGGTCAATCCCTTAGGGCATCTGACATTTTTTTTTCTCTGCGATTGAGCTCTATATACTCTATATTAAATTAGAGAGCCCCCTGACTTGAGCTTTCTCTTCTTTCATGTACCTGTACATTATTGTTCTTCAACATTTATTGATCATGTACAATGTATTAGGAGCTGGGGGAAAGTTTGCCTTAGAGGGTAAGCAGGGAATGTTAGACCCAGCTAAGAAATGGCTGGCTGTGCCACTCTGACAGCACACTCTGAAGTAAGCATGGAAGATAAACCAGCCCTCTCTACTCTCATCGCTTTCCCTAAAGGTCACAGATGGAAAAAGAAACAAGGTGTGATTGAGGAGAGAATAAAGTAGAGAGGGCTGGTAGAGGCTGGCAGTGCTTAAAGCCAAGCCAAATCTTTGTAGAATCCTGAGTCCCATAAACAATCTCCAGTCACTCACTTAGGTCTTCCTTCTGTTGTACTGTAGGGGCAGAATTGTAAGCGTGCACATACATGCCTTCTGGATACACACTCTGGGGGAGGAGAAACAGCCAAAAATGGCAGAGCCAGGAGACTCAGGGTAGTCTCTTAGGTAGGTTGACCAGATGTCCCATTTTAAATAAGACAGAAAACAATGGTACTATCACTTTTCAAGTGCTACGTATGGTCAACCTAGACTCACTAGGCTAAATTCAATGTCAGTAGGCTGAGCATACGTACCATTTGAAATGGGACAGTACCATTGTTTTCTGTCCCATTTTAAACAGGTCATCTGGTCAACTACTCTTAGGAAGCATGGCCCCTGTGGGAATGGAACTCAACAACTTGATGCCTGCAGTTTTGAGTCTACCCTAAAAGACCTCACCTTTGATATCTTTATCTGATCACCAATTCCCTCTCCCTTGTGTCTAGAAAAAAGTTGGCATGGATATCAACACATGGGGAAGAAGAATGCACATTGATGAAGTTTCAAATGCTGGGAATCACAATAAGCATTTAGGAAGAGTTAACTGTGGACTTGTTTTAGAAATGGAGTGGGAAATTATGATAGGCCTAAGGTCTGTGGTCAGAGTTGGAGATAAACATTTTTCTTTTGTCAAACTCTCACAGCCATGACTAAGATGGTACCACTCACTGCTCGAGAGCATGAGTCTCTCCTTCACCCTCCAGCAGAAACCTGTCTTCCTGTTCACTTTTCTTTGTCCGAAAAGCAGCTGTGCCCCATTTGCTCAGGTATTGCTTTTGTGGCTTTTTCTAGTCCCACTGTAGGCTTACTACATCTGCCTCTTCAATTCTTCTACCTCTCCAAACTCTTGGCCTGCCTGCCATCGTGGAGAAGCTCAAACCACAGCTCTAGGAAATTTCTCTGGATTAGCGAAGAGAGGAATGTGAAAAATGAGAAGAGCAAGTTCATTGTCACTTCTCCCCACTCATGGACCCCTCAAAACTGGAGAAAAATTTTTACCCACCACATGATCTCACATGATGTCTCTGTATTATTTTTTATATTCTCTCTGGTTTGTGCACCCCACATGGGAAATAAACCATTTTTGTAACGACAGGAGTAAAACATTGCACAGCTGTTTCCCTAAAGGCCAACTAACTAGCCCTGCCTAACTGCCCATTGCCTGTAGCACAGATGTCATGCGAGGTCTGGTGGTATCTGACAGGGATATGATGAAGGCCCCAAGGATAAAGAATAGATAGATGATTGTCAGAGGTAGGATGGAGTGGCTAAAAGGCCACACCCAGAGGTACTCATTTAGAGAATACAGAAAAAAGTCTATAGCCAGGGCATAGCACAGAGAGGTCAGCGTCCAAAGCCAGTAAACAATCGAGTATCCACAATGCCAGGCATGGCTCTACATCCAAGTGTCCTCCATATTAGTTCATCTGCCCTTCACACCCACCAGGGAAGACGTATTACTGTCCCCTTCTAATTATGAAAAAAAATGGAGACAGAGAGAGACTACTAACTTGCTCAAGGTCACACATCTTGTAAATAATGGGTGCAGGAATTGACCCAGGCACCCTGGCTCCAAAGCCCATGCCCATAACCACTGCACTACACTGTTTTTCTACTTTGGAAAGGTTCCATGATCCCTGACCCACAAAGCTTTGCTAGGAGTGTGAGGCCTCTCAGCTCTTCTGGAAGAATAAATTGTCCCCTTCCAAGGCAAGCCTTGTACACATCAGGCTGGGTGAGCCCTTACATGTGTGTGACCTGTGCATGTGTTGGAGACCTCCACCGCTGGGCCAAGTGGCCCTTATCTCTCTTGGGGTGATAAGGAGTACAGTGTGATTGTTGGGGACACTGTATAGATAGGGTACAATCCTCAGGTTCTGTAGGATAGTACAGCCTGGTCCAAGTACAATAGTTCTTGCAGTCAGAACTATTAATCCAGGACAAGAGTCAATTTCTCATAGGTCTCCTGAAACTATGCCAATGAGACTTTAGACCACTATAGGGCCCATAGTGCATCATGCCTGTGCCCTCCCTACCTTGTTCTAGAAAGGATTTAAAATAGACCATGTATGGAGTCAGTTTATTTTTACTGAAATAAGAAATGAGTTTATAATGAGTTTTCTATAAAGTTATTATTCTTATTATGGATTAATAAATAAATTGTTTTTAAATGATACTGGTTTCATAGTAACTGTCTATTAAACCACTATTTGAAGCCAAAGCAATCCTACGTAAAAAGAGTAAGGCTAAAGGCATCACACTTCCCAACTGCAATCGATACTATAAAGTATCAATAATCAAAACAATGTGGTATTGGCAGAAAAACAGACACACAAACCAATGGAACAGAATTGAAAACCCAGAAATAAACCTACAAATATTTGGACAAATAATTTTTGGCAAAGGAACGAAACATATGCAATGGAGAAAAGAGAGTGTCTTCTGTAAATGGTGTTGCAAAAACTGGAAAACCACATGCAAAAGAATGAATCTGAACTGTGAACTATCACCATACACCAAAATTAACAAAAAATGAATTAAAGACCTCCACATAAGACCTGAAACAATAAACTGTATACAAGAAAACAGTGGTACTAAACTTATAGACCTTGGGTTCAGAGAGGACTTTATGAGCCTGACCTCAAAGGCAAGGGAAGTAAAAGCAAAAATAAATATCAAACTATATTAAACTAAAAAGCTTCTGCACAGCAAAAGAAATCATCAACAAAGCAAACAGACAACCAACTGAATGGGAGAAAATATTTCCAAACTATGCCTTTGATAAGGGGCTAATATCCAAAATATATGAAGAACTCATACATCTCAACAACAACAAAAAAAATTCAAACAAGCCAATAAAAAAGTGGGCAAAGGACCTAAACAGACACTTCTCCCAGGAAGAAATACAAATGGCCAATAGATATATGAAAAAATGCTCATCCTCATTAGCTATCAGGGAAATGCAAATCAAAACCACAATGAGATACCACCTCACACCTGTGAGAATGGCTGTTATCAACAGGACAAGGAATAACAAGTGCTGGAGAGGATGTGGAGAAAAAGGAATTCTCACACACACTGCTGGTGGGAGTGTAAATTGATACAACTGCTATGGAAGACACTGTGGAGGTTCCTCAGAAAATTGGAATGCAGCTACCATACAACCTGGCAAACCTTTTTCTGGGTATCTACCCTGCAAATTTGAAAATCTTTGTACTCCAATGTTCATTGTAGCACTGTCCATGGTGGCCAGTCATGGAAACAACAAAAGTACCCTTGGATAGATGGCTGGGTAAAAAAGCTGTGGTACATATACACAATGGAATATTACTTAGCTATTAAGAAAAGACGGAATACTACTATTTACAACAACATGAATGGACCTTGAGATCATCATCATGCTAAGAAAAATAAGCCAGACAGAAAAAACCAAGAACCATATGACTTCACTCATATGTGGAATATAAAACTGAAAGCAACAAAGAAACAAAAACTCATAGACACGTCAATAGTTTTGTGGTTACCTGAGGGCAAGGAAGAAAGGGTGGGAGAGGAGGGAGGGAGAGTCAAATATATAATGCTGGAAGAGAACTGGCTCTGGGTGGTGAACTCATAATGCAACAGACGGACCATGTACTGTAGAATTGTACACCTGGAACCTTTGTAGTTTTTGCTGATCAATGTCACCCCAATAAATTTAACAATAAAAAGCCCCCACTATTTGAAAACAATATTTAAGTAAATTTAACTCAGGCACAGATTGGTTCCATTGTTATACTTTTTAATTAACCTTGGCTTTTGGACCAATCAACATCTTGTTGGGACCCAGAGGATACACTCCAACTAGGAGAGTTCAATAAATTGATATTTTTAAAGATGTGGGCTGTCAGGAAACACCAAGGGTAAGTGCAGTATCCTAAAGCTAACAACAGTGTGTATGGGGGTGTGAGTGGGGATGGGGGTGGTAACTACTCCTAGGCCTGAAGGGGCAAGGAGAAGGGAAGAGAAAACAGACCTCAAAAGGAAAGAGAGCCACTTGGGAAAGACTCCCTTGACAGAAGCTATGACTGCAATTAAAGGACATGCCATCCCAGGGTGGCCCCTCAGGGAAGGAACTGAGGGATAAGTACCCAGGCATGACCCTTCTCACCTCTCTGATCTCCTGTCACACACCCCCGCCCCACTGGATAAGCCCAGTCAGAAGCCAGAAGGCAAGCGCCACCCCTACAGGTCTCCCCTCTGAGGCCCAGAGCACACTAAGAGGAGAAGAGGCCTGGAGGTGCAAACAGAAGATAGCCTTATCCCCAAAAACAAAACTCTCATTACTCTCTTAGGGTCAGTGTTTCATATCATTTGGACTGCAGCAGTCCACCAAACCTCCAGGGGGAATAAACAATCTCTTTCATCTGGACCTGGGGAGGGAAGAGAGCTATAGAATTCTATCTTCTTCCCTGAGGAAGTCATTAGGACCACAAGGGAGAAGTGTTTACTCTTCTCTCCGATGAAAGTTTATTTTTATTACCCTTGGTCCAATTCTGTGTGTCCATAATCTTTTATCTGTAACTCCAAATTCCTAACTACTTCTGAAAACTGAGTTTTCTCATACTTCCTCTGTCAGCAAAACATGACCTATAGACATAAGCGATTTATAACCATTATCTATCCCACTTAGTGTGACTACGTTTTCTTGTAGAAAAATTGTTTGATTACTGAAGGCGTCCTTGGATCCTGTGTTATATAATATATTCATATACATATGAATGAGAGATCTAAGGAGATACTGAGAGAATTTATGGAAAGGACTCTTTGAGGAGTGCAGTCAGGGTCAAAGTCACCAACAAAAGACAGTGCCAAAGAGCATGCATTCTAGAACCAGACTCAAGTCCTAGCTTCACCACTTACATATACACACAATGTTATGACTTTTCAATACCCCAAAACATTTCTAAATTCCAAACTCGATCTGGCTCTTATGCCTCCAGAGAAGAGATTGTAGACTTGTGCTCTCATTAACTTTAGCTCTGTAATATTCTTTAGAAAAGAGATAGGGAGTGTCATGTTTTTCATTTATAATTAATCAACTTTTTATACCTAGAATTTGACTTTCATATAAAATATAAAGTTTCTGGTCTTTTACAACTAGGACTGAGAATGTGTGTAGACATTCTGTGACAATACAGGAAGAAAACAACTTTTTATGCATAGCTTCTAAAAGGAAAAAATAAATAAATAAAAAAGAAACCCCTTGATTTCTATGTGCCCATCTCAAGGCATTCTGATCATAGATTTGAGGTTCTGGATTAGAGTTTTCCAATGTTAATGCAAGCAGAACTGACACACACACATGACGATAAATGTACTTTTTTGTTCCTCTTGCTGGTCACTACTATTGCTTTCTATTTCTCTTTTATTTTGGGTGTGTAAATTCATTTTTTTAAAAAACCTTTTATGTAATGACTTTTAGCAGTTTAAAAATCAATAAAGTCCGGTTTTTTTCAAGAAAAAAATGTGAAATTCTTTTAACTTAAAATTAGTTTTTGAAGTATTTCTCTGCTCCTTTTGAATAGGCTGTAAGATTGAAAAAGACAATAGACTATAGTACAGAAGAATTACAGTAGGAAAATGATGAGAGATCTAAGGAGATAGTCTAAGAGAATTTACAGAAAGGATTATTTGAAGGGTGCAGTCTGGGTCAAAGACACCAACAAAGGACAGTGCTAAAGAGCATGCATTCTAGAACCAGATTTTCTAGGTTCAAGTCCTAGCCTCACCAGTTATAGCTATGTGTTCTTGGGCTAGTTACTTAACCTCTTTGTGCCTAATTTTATATATTAATAGTACAGCAAATCCTGTTTAATTGATTTTTCACAACCACTATCCTGTGAAGTATATAAGACAAGCAAGTTTCCTTTTGACATATGAGAAAACCAGAGAAGTTTAGAAATTCGCCCAAGGTTAGGTAGGAACTTGCAGCAAGTGAGGACTGGCAGGCAGATCCCACTGCCAAGCCTGGGCTCTTTTCAATATATCACCTGCCTTATTCAAAGAAGCTTGCCCCTCCCTGACTGCTCCTGGAGGGAAACATGTCACATGGTGTTCTTGGCCCAGCCAGTTGTCAAACAAGCAGGGTAAGTTTCTGAGGTGTTTCCAGAAATGCCAACCTTTGGTATTGCTTGTTTTGTATGTCCACCCTGGTAATAACCCCAACTCAGTTTGACAAACAGCAATCACATTATCCAGATGGCATAGCTTGATTTTGCCTGAGTAAGTGGAATTGATTGTCTTGGGAGAATTAGGGCCATTTTCTAGTTCCAAGAAAGGATCAAAAGTGAGTTGTTTTTCTTCTGAATGCATGAGTTTTAACATGCTGAACTGCAACCCTGCAGGTAGACGTGAAATAAAAGCCTATGTCATGTCATCTCTTCCCTCCTTAGGCCTGGCGGGAAGGAAAGCAGAGTCAGAGGAGTAGCTACCACGCTGCTCTCTCACACTGCCCTCCGCTCCCCGACCAGTGCTTTCCATGCATGGAAACCAAACAGAAGCCTGAGAGTAATGGAGCCCATGGGATGAACCTCTTAGAGCAGAGACAAGCGTACCTGGGTAATGCCATCAAAGCAGTTGGTAGAGGTTAAACTCCTCGTCCTCAGAGCAGGGTGGGGGTGGGGTCAGGGAATGTGTCTGGAGAGGCAAATGAAGAATACCCTGAACAAGGTCCAAAAAAGGGGAAAGGATAGGAATATTTGAAACAATATTTCAGATATTATTAACAATTGTTAAACAGTATTTTCTAAAACTCTTCATTTTATTGCTTAATTAAAATACCTAAATTTACACAGTCTACAGATACTGATGACGTCGGGAAAGAGCGTAGGAGGCTGGATACTTGAAGCGCCTATAATGAGAGAGAGACAATGGGTATGTGACCAGAAATCCCATCCTGGATTTTCCTTTTTTAATAAAGACTTTTTTTTTTTAAAGAGAAGTTTTAGGTTAACAGAAAAATTAAGAGGGAGATAGAGAGCTTTCCCATACACCCCCCACCTGCTACGTGCACAGCCTTCTCCATATGCACACCCCCACCAGAATGATACATTTGTTACAATTGATGAACCTACATGAACTTATCATAATCATCTAAAGTCCGTAAGTTTACAATAAGTTTCACTCCTGGTGCTGTATATTCTACGGGTTTGAACCAATGTTTCCCCACTATGGCATCGTATAAAAGAGTTTCACTGCCCTAAAAATCCTCCATGGTCCACCTATTCATCTTTCCTCTCAAGCCCTGGCAACCTCCCATCTTTTTCTACTGTCTCCACAGGTTTGCCTTTTCAGGATGCCATGTAGTTTGAATCGTGCAGTATGTGGGCTTTTCACATTGGCTTCTTTCACTTGTAATACGTGTTTAAGTTTCTTCCATGTCTCTTCAAGGCTTGATAGCTCATTTCTTTTCAATATTAAATAATATTGCATTGTCTAGTTGTACAACAGTTTGTTAATCCATTCACCTACTAGAGGACATTTGGTAGCTTCCAAGTTTTTGTCCTGGATCTTTTTGGGGGTTTGGGGGATGAAAGACAGGGAAGGAGAGAATGGGTGGGGGAATAAGAAGAAAAGTATCTTCCAACCAGCCTGAGATCAGATCACCAGAGGTAAATTATAAGGTAGAAGTTGCATCATAGTTTTCTAGTCTAGCCACAGAAGTCATGCAGTATCACTTCTGCCATATGCTATTGGTTACAAGGCAGTTAAAACCTTCCCCAAAAGCAAGGGGAAGAGAATTAATTCTACCTCCTGAGGGGAAAACAAGATTTTAGAACAATGCTAAGCAATAGACACTAGCCACAAATGGCTATTTATACTTAATTAAACTTTAATAAAGTTATAAGCTCAGTTCTTCAGTCATACTAGCCACATTTTGAGTGCCCAGTAGCCACATGAAGACAATCGCATACAACGTGGATGAAGAGGATGGTAATCCAGAAATGCTTCATGCAACTGGTTGTATTTTGGACAGGCTCAAAGAGTGGGAATTCTGTGTGAGGACACAAGATTGTTTTCAGGGGCTCATTGAAAAGATTTAATACCTTACAATTTAATTACCTCTAGTGATTCTGTTTCTGGTCAACTGGTAGATACTCCTCTTCCTATCCTACTCCCTTTCTCTCTCTTTGTGTCTTCCCAAGTAGTAATACAGGAAAGGGGCATGAGGACTAATTTACAGAAGAAGGAACTAGGAGATTAAATTCTAAGCCTGCTGCCTGCATTGCTGCCAGACACAAAACTCAGGCAGATGTTAATCAATCTTGCAGAACAGACCATCTGAAGCCTATTGAGCAAAGAGATTCTATTACGGCCATTCCCATGATTAAACCTGTTACAATGTAGCTACAGGCTGCACCTTACAAATGGTAAAGGCAAAGTTTCCCTATTCTGGTACCTTGCAGAATTTCCCCACACCAAGAAGTTTTCCATGGAAACAAGAAACACATATAAACCCCAGCCTGGAGGATGGAGGGGGGTCTCTCTTCCACTAGTGATTAGAGACCACCACTCTGTCTGTAGGTGGCCTTTCCTTTCTTTTCTTACTCACTCTCTGCTAAATAAATGTACTTTTACTTTAAACTCTATAGGAGCTCATGCTTGAATTCCTTAATGTGTGAAGCCCAGGATGCTCTTTTCCTGTAACAGTAGGTTCCACAATGAAACACTCATCTAGATTAACCAGGTGGTCTCTAAATGCAATGATAAATGTCCTTGTAAGAAGATGGCAGAGACAGATTTGAGACAGAAGGAAAGCAGGCCATGGGATGAAAGTAAATGGAAGCAGAGTCATAGACAGAAAAATGCTACCCTCCTGGCTTTGAAGATAGAGAAATAGACCAGAAGCCAAGGAATGCAGCTCTGGATGCTAGAAGAGGCAAAGGTGACATTCTTCCCTAGAGCCTTTGGAGGGAGTGTGCCTGTCAACATCTTGATTTCAGCCCCATACAACTCCTCTCAGACTCTGGCCTACGGAACTGGTAACGTGTTATGGCAGTCATAGGGAACTTACATAGCTGGGAACAGAGTTTATTGAGAACCAACACATAGAATCTCTGCTTCCTCCAAATTCTAAGAACTTACTACTGGATCTAGTTCATTATGTCATATGGTTTCTTCCCTGAGGTTGAGCCTCTCCTGGAACTCTAAAGGCCTCATACCTGAAAAAAAAAAAAAAGTTTTTGTCCTTCTCACCTCCACACCCAATTCCCTTTAAAAATCCACACATCACACTTAGCAGTGCACAGAGCTTGAATAGTCCTCCATAGGTCTTTGGGCCCTTTGTAAATAGACCTCTGTCCAGCCTGTCCCCACCAGTTTCAAACACACCCAGATGTACACTTACCTCATGCAATGTATTGTCTAAACATTGAATAACATCATAAGAAAATCACCTTGAGTCTAGGGTAAGATCATCCCAGCTTTTCTGACAGTCTTGCTGCATTTGTACAAATCATTTATATGTATTAGTTATCCTTTTCTCTCCACTAGTTTGTCAGTTCTTCAAGACCAGGAACTGCGTCCTTGTTTCCTAGTATGCACTCTGCAGCTAGGATGTTCAGTCAATGTTTGATTCTTGCAATTCCACAGTGATAGAGTTTTGGATACAACAGATAGACTGGTTTGAGCATAATGAATCTTAGTACATAGGCTAATTATTGAGTGTCCATTACCATCCAAAATCTTAGAAGACTATAGCTCTTTGTTCCTGATAAAGATAAAGAGATATTCTCACCACTCCATTTCTGAAACATACTGAATCTTGACATTAGCAATCAGATTGTCATGGGTTTAAACCCCAGTTTATCCATCTACGAGTATTAACTATGTGACTTTGGAAAAATGACCTAACTAACCTCTCTAAGCCTCAGTTTCCTCAGTTGAAAAATTGACATTCTACTAATTGCAAAATTTATTGTAAGTGTTAAATGATGCTTTGTGGGGTGCTTGGTGTGTAGGAAGTATTCCAAAATGACATCCACTTATTCTATGACTTCTTCCTATAGGCTTCTTTTTGAAATGGAGAGCCAAGATTGTTAATGTCCTTTGGGGGCACAAGTGGAGAAGATATTTTGAAAGAGGAAGCTGACCATCTTAACAACCAGGGCCCAGACTTCTGTGAAGAGAGTGAGAGGAGTCATAAACATGCAAGGTCAAATCTTGTTTTTATATAAAATGTTGATATTTTGTTCATTATGGATTTTTTTTTGCTTTGATTCTGACTTTTCAAAATATTGCATTAAAATATTATTTATCTTGTGAACCTACTCTTTGGGCACCCTCTTAAATTTTGTGCCCAAAGCAATGCTTCACTTGGCTCTAGTCCTGCTCTATGTGCCAGCACTTTGTGCCAGTCACACCACGACCTAAGCACAGGACCCGAGCAGCCAGAGAAGACTGTAGGAAAAGACCTGGGATCTCCTCTGAATTTGAACTTGTGCTTTCCAAACCCTAGAACGCCTTTACCATCTTAGGACAAGAACAGAGGTAGTGGACTACAATTCCCAGAAGGCTGTGCGGCGCGCAGCCCTCGCCGATTGGTTGCGCGGGATCCGCCCCGCCCCGCCCCTGCTGTGATGATCCAGGGCAGCGAGTTCCCGGGGCTAGTGAGCTCCCGCAGCCGACTTCCTAGTGGAGTCTCTCGTGTGCCAGCAGGCTCCATGGCGGCGCGACTGGTGTCTCGGAAACTGCGGCGGGTCTTAAGGTCCAGCCTCCGGAGCTGCAATTCAGGGGCTCCAGTGACGCAGCCCCGCCCCGGAGAGCCCTCCCAATCTGCCGCGGAGGTAATCTTGCCCGCGGCCCCTGGAAGCGGGTGGCCTGGCGAACTGACGCTTATTCCGAGAGAAGCACCCAGGCCTGTTGGTGGCCGCGCTGCTTGGGAGGGGTCGCTCGGTGTTTAATTGGGGGTGAGGAGAGGAGTGAAGTGATGTTCTCTAGATAGTCTCACCCGACACCCCAGGAGGTGGGGGCGCTCCTTGGTGTCTCGCTTAAAAATCTCCCTGCCCACCCAGCCGTGCAACCCCTTCCAGGTCTGAGTGGCTACCAGAGATGGGGAGCAGGCCAGTAGGACTTTGGGTCCAATGAAATGTTATTAGTACCCCGGTCAGTCCTGCCACACACTCAGCCTCTTCCTTAAACGTTTTCCTCCCTGTCCCCCAGTGGAGGTGGTCTCTGTATGCTCAGGTGTTCTTGTGACACCCTGCTGTGTAGTGTGACACTGACTAAAAATGTCACCTTGGTGCCACCAGTAGTTGTCACTTCTGTAGTCACAGGGTTCTGACTGACTTTTTCTGTTTCATCTTCATGTCCCTTAGGAGGGTTCAGCCTCATTCTAGAGCAGCACGGAGCAGGACTGGGCTCTTCTGGGTTAGGGATTCCGGTGTCCCTTGAGGGCTAGGATAGGCCCCCATCAGTCCTTGACAACACCCCTCAGAGTGACTCATATTACAGCAGGTTTTAAGTTGCTCTTTTGTTCATGTAGTCAGTGAATAATTTGGGGAGAAGCATCTCTTCTCATTTGGTGAAACCTTATTTGTCGACTCATATGGTCATTCTCTTCCCATGTCCTAGCACAGGATATGCTTCCCCCTCCCTCCATTACTACTCAGTGAGGGAAGGGCCTTAACTTGCTTTCCCTAAATCTGATCCCCGTCTGGGATCCTCAAATCAGCAGGCCACAGTGCTGCGAAGTAGAGATGTTTTTCAGTGTCCTTCACCTCTGAGCTCCATTGAGGAAAAAATAGGAAAGCAAAGATTGCTGAAAAACCTTTAAACTCTTCATAAATCGGGAAGTGCCTTCTTCCTCCCACCCCTAATTTACTTTGTATCTAATTTATTTTGTAAATCATGTGACATTAGTGCAGTCTGTATTTCAGGTGTGAGGCCTGATTAAAGTTAACTTCCCTGGAGTCACAGAGCTGTAAAGGAAGGGAGTAGGTCCTCAGATGCTAGAGCCTGTGCTCCTCTGCTTCCCTGTGGGGCGGACAGGGCAGAGGCCTGCCCCTACCCTTTCCTTGATACTTTGAGGAGCAGCATCATCAGCAGGTAAGAACATGGACACGAGCACAATGTCCAGATTTGAATCCCAACCCTACCACTTATTACTAGGTGTGTGAACTTCACCCCTCAGTGTCTCAGGCTTCTTATGTGTAAAATGAGAATCACAGTGTGTGTATTCCGTCAGGTGGTTACAGGGATTAAAAGAGTTAATACACACACACACACACACACACACAGAACAGCCTGACACCTGTAAGTGCTGTGTTACGTGCATGTTTGTTGTCATGATTAGCTTTGCTGCCATTAGTCCATGCTGTGTCCCATTAATCCCCACTCACTGGAACATTCAACATAGTCATTCTGTGGATCATTTGATAACAGGCCTCCCATTCTGGATGTCCCCCACTAGAGTTGTGCTCAGCAGACATGTTGCTCCCTGAGTGCTGGATGCCCCCTTGCCTTTCTAAGTGTTTCTCCACAGTGCTCAACACAGTGATCTGCAAGTAGTGCAATCAGTGGATAGTTGTAGCTGTTTGAAACCCAACTTGTGAGGGGGCACATGGAATAAGAGAGCGCTACGTGGGGAGCCCCAAGTTTTCACCCTTGTTCTTCCTCCAATTTCACCCAGCTCCAGGGGCTGTCTTCCTCTTTCTTCTTGTCTTTAGAACCAGAGGATTGGGCCAGCCCATCTTTATACAGTGGGGGAGGGCACAGAGTGTCTTTAAGAGAATCTCAGAGGTGAGACTAGTCTGGAGATTTACGAGGGCTGTCCAGAAAAAATCCAGTCTTTGTCATTATAACAAGAACAGTTACGTGGCTGGATGTAATGTTCAGCCTATCCCCAGAGCTTGCCCATTGGCAAGAGCGGGGTTGGGGGCATCTGGGACTCATATCCCCTCTTCCTTTCCTGCAGGTACCTTTCCCCACACTGCCCATAAGGCCCTAGACCTCTGGTTTGGGATGGGGGGTTGGTGCTGGAGAGCTAGAGGGAAAAGTCACTGAATAAATCACATTTTGTGTGTCAGGGTGTGCGTGTGAGAGAGCTGTGCGGTGTGGAGTGGGAGCTGACCGTGGGAACACTGGAAAGAAGGCCTTGGGTTTGGTCCCAGGACTGGCTGAGCAGCTTCTGCAGGTAGAAGGCGGAAGTGGTGGTGTGTAGGTACATGCAGAGGTGGGAAGGGGAGATGTCCTGATTGGGCTGTGCAGGCTTGCCCCAGTCCAGAGGCACTGCGCCCATCTTTCTCCCTCAGGCTCCACGCAGGCTTGGTTGGGGCACCAGATGGCTGGCCCCAGGTCCTGGGCCTGCTGCCTTGGGGCAGGGGACAGAGGGACTCTGCAAGGCAGAGACACCTTGCTGTTCCAACGGCTAGAAAGAAGAGATGTTGCATCATATTGGAGAAGGGGTTATGGAGGAAGGAACTGGGTGCAGGGTGGGTAGGAGGGGACAGCAGGCCTGGCCTGGGACAGGGACACACAAAGAGAAAGAAGATGGAAAAAAAAGCAGTGGGTTATCTTGACTCCTAAGCTGCCCAGCTTCTGGAAGTCTTTGCTTTCAGTAGAGCGTGGCACTCCTCTGCGGGAGCCAGAGATGTGAAGACCTCACACCGAGGGAGGGGATGGAGGGAGGGGAAGGGGCTAGGCCTGCAGCTGGGCACTTTGCTAGGTCCTCTCACTTAGGAGAGTCTGATTGTGAGGCACCCCAGGTATACATCACCACAAATAGCAGGTGAATCTGGGCCAGTAGTATTTGAGTTTGGCGTGTGCTTTTTCCCCTGCATAACTCTGCTACTCCATTACACTAGCTTTGTGGGGTCTGGCCTTTAGCATCGAAATTAAATCCCCAAGGTTAGTAACTAACTACTAGGGGAGGTGCTTTGGGGTCAGGGTACTTTCCCAGCCTTCCTTTCCACACTCTTCCTGAGTCTTCACTGGGTAGTAGATGAGAGAGAACCAGTCACAGAAGGTAAACTGCTAAGTGCCTCGTTATTAGTACTAGTACTCTTGGTCCTGGGGGAGGGATCAGACTTCACTGTCCTGATTTTGGGTGGTGTGACAGCAGGTCTGAAACCCCATCTGGCATTAAGTAGGGTTGGAAGGCCAAGGTTTGGCAGAACTGGAGAAGCTGACACAACTGGTGCTCTTCGTGATATGTGTTTGCTGACTCAACATATGTAAGTAGGAGTTATATTAAGAAAATGGCAGCAGTCACATACTGCCACTCCTTACTTCACGACCTACCTGTTTAATGACCACTCAGACGTACGATCAGTTCTCCAGCGTGGGGAATCCCCTCTTCTGTGTATGAGTCTTGGGAATTTCTTTCTCAGTCCTTGTCTCATTCCCGCTGTCGGTTAGTATTCACTACACAAAGCCTTCGCAATCATGCAAGACAAGTATTTTGTTTATAAGTGTGGTGTCGAGTATAACCTATTGAAAACTGTGTACCCTGTGGCTCCACAATACAGCACAAGACAGCTGCCTTTAAGCTCCTCACTTATCAACCAATTCACTTAATGACCTAGTCGTGTGAACAGAACTTGGTCGTTAAATGAGGAGTGCCTGTATTTAATACCTACTCTGTGACAGAAACGCTTTCAACTGAGTTAGGTAGAATTATTACCTATACTTCATGCATGAGGAAACCAGGGCTTAAAGAATTTAGGTAACTTGCCCCACAGCCAGGTAGTCACAGCCCCACACTTGTAACTCAGGTTTTCCGCCTCCCAAAAGCCTGTGCTCAGAACTGCAGCAACTGCCCCTGGGGTAACACTGCACCCAACGCTGGTGCGGCTGGGCCGGTGGGTCTGCGATCAGGCTGCAGAGTAGGATGCTGAAGCACTTCCAACAAGCAAAAACCAAAGCTGGGGCCCATCTCAGAGCAACTGAGTCAGGATCTTTGGTGGGGCCCTGACATCAAGACGTCTTAGAACAGTGGTTCTCAACCTTCCTAAGGTCGCGACCCTTTAATACAGTTCCTCATGTTGTGGTGACCCCCATAATATTATTTTCGTTGCTACTTCATGACTGTCATTTTGCTACTGTTATGAATCATAATGTAAATATCTGGTATGTGTTTTCCGATGGTCTTAGGCGACCCCTGTGAAAGGGTTGTTCGACCCCCAAAGGGGTCGTGACCACAGGTTGAGAACTGCTGTCTTAGAAGCTCTTCAGGTGACTCTAATGTGCAGCAGAGTTGAGCACCACTGTACTAGGCCAAACCATTTTGAAGGTAGAGCCCAGCCTGGAAATGAATGATGACCCCAACATAGGCTGACCAGATGTCCCATTTTAAATAGGACAGAAAACAATGGTACTGTCCCATTCCAAATGGTACATAGGGTCCACCTACTGACACCTTGAATTTAGCCCGGTGAGACTAGGCTGACCATATGTACTATTTGAAATGGACAGTATCATTGTTTTCTGTCCCACTTAAAATGGGACATCTGGTCAGCCTACCCCAACATAAATGGGTTTTGCACATACCACTTTTCTCTTTGGATTAGGGACCTGCCTGATTTTTCATTGATACAGTGTTTTGACACTTGCTACCAACATGCTGTGTAGACACCAGGATACCAAGTCAGGCAGGAGGGCTTCCCACACAAGGGAAACGGGCTGGGCCAGGCTGAGGCCCTGGGAATATGAGCAGCTAAGGGCAGGCCTTCTCCTTCTGACAGGGCCCAGCCCTCCCTGGGTGGGAGGCATTGCCATCTACTCTGGTGGTACTAACATATGGGTTCTGGCTCTTTTGACTGATGCTGATATTTTTTCCTCTAGGAGATTTTCAGGGAAAGAAAAAAAAAGTAGAAAAAGGAAAGTAGGACATGCAGTGTGGGAGGAGAAAAGAGAGGGATGAGGCTTGTTAATATCCAAGTGATGAGTTTGCAAGCCTGGCTGGGGGTTGCGGGGGGAGGAGGAAGGAGAGGAAGAGAGGTTGAATGAATGTAGGAGCCTGGGTCAGGTAATGGCAGTACAGAGCCTGAATGAGTCTAGATTAAAGATCACTCCCCAGTCTCAAAAGTGAAATCCAGCCTGCCCCTCCCATTCCATTCTTCATTGCCCCAGTACACTGCATGCTCCCCAGTTTCTGCTGAGTCATACTCCCCAGTTCTCTCCCAATTCTTGAATTAATTTTGGCTCTTTCTCACCCAACCACCTCCCCTATATGTTAAGATGAGGGCGAGGCAGGACGTCTTGACAAGTGAGGAGGCAGGGTCTGATTTGCAAATAACCGTTGAAGAGAAGAGGGTTCAACTCTGCCTTAAATCCAGATTCCCGGGTATTTTGCCTCCTGGACTCTGGTGGCCAATGAGACTCTTGACACTGGGGTATCCCGTGCCCCCCGCCGAGGCTACCCGTGGACAGGTAGCTGGGTGAATAGGGAAGGGTGAGGTGCTGTTGTGATACAGCAGACTGAAGTTCAGAGACTGCTGCCTGTTTTTCATGGGATGGTGAGCAGGATTTCTTGGAGGATGCAGGAAACTGGTCTTGAGATGGGCAGAATGAGGTCAGTTTGATGGACAGCCCCCCACCCCACCCATACACACTCTCACTTATATCCCTTCTATCCCTTGAGGCAATCTGTGGCACTTGGCTACACAGTAGAATCAACCTGGAGAGATTAAAAACACCAATGCTTGGAGAGCAAATTCAGTTGGTCTCCAGTGGAATTTTTGTCTTCAGCTTCCCCAGGTGGTTCTGATGTACAGCCAGGGCTGAGCGGGTCACCGAGAGAAATGTTGTTTATCCTGGGTGCAGGCAAACAGTTACCCTGGACCTCAGGAGGGCCTGGGGTAGGCTGATGAGACATACCTTTCTAAATGGGACAGTACTGTTGTTTTCGGTTTTATATAAAACAGGGTGTCTGGTCAGCCTAGTGTGAGGCCTTCTGGTCTCTTAGGTTACATGTTAGAAGATTGCGGTAATCCTAGATGTTTACCTACAAGCTTCCTGGTCCTGTTCCCTTCCCTTAACCCATTACTCTGTTCTTATTTTACAACTGGGAAAACAGGTCTTTAGGAGTTAGGGAACTTTCCCAGTATACAAGGTCATACCTGTCCCAGAAACCAGGGGTTCTTGCCTCCAATCCACAGGCCTGCCTGTAGGCCTTATGGATGACTGCCAAGATTATGATTTCTTTGTTCTAAAGAAAGGATTGCTCTTCTCCCTGTGCACCATGCCATACACTTTCTTGGACTTGTCCTATGTAATTAGAGAAAAGAATTGAGATCTTAGAATAAGAGACCTGGATTTGAATTCTAGTTCTGCCCAAGGTGTTCTTGGAGCCCATCCAAGCCTTAGTTATAATAATCCTTTGTGGACTGGGCATGGGAATTGAACAGAGAACCTTCTTTGGAACTTTAAGATGCTTTGTAAATGTTCCTTGGAGAGTTATGTCATCAGCATCTGTCATGACCCAGAGATGTGCTCTCAAGGCAGGAGAAGATACTACATCAGACTTTGGAAAGAGTGAAGCTAGCGGCCTCTGTTTTCTCCCCAGGATGAGTCTGGGCCTTGCCGGGAGCCTCCACCAACCTCCTCCCTGATTAGGCCTCAGACAGTGGGCACATGGCGATGGGTAGAGTGAAGGGTAAAGACTGGAGTAATCTTTGCATGGGGTTGGTGGGTGGTCATCCTGGCCCCTCCCGTCTGACTTCCTGGGGGCTGGTGGCCTCATTCTTTCTACAGGCCCCCCTGGTTGTGCCCCAAAGGCCTTCTGCATGAGGGGAGCCCTCCCCACTCCCTTGGGTATACCCTCCCTGGCTGCTCCTGATGGCTTGACCTGTTGGGTCCTCCTGGGCAGTGAGGATGCCCCAGGGAGCCCAGCCAACAGGGAGGTAGTTAAGGGGGAGGCAGCCTGTGTGATACCCAACCCCTGGAGTTAGTGATTTTGTTTTGAGGTCCTTCTGTCTCCCGTTGAAAAGGTAAGGAACGGGAGGCCTGACTTGGAGAGGTGGCCCAAGTCCCAGGCAGTGCAGTAGTGGTACCTCTGTCCCTCTCAGTCACTTGCTTTCTCTGTCCTTTCTGGACCTGCTCACCAGTTGGTATAGTTACCAGGTGCCAAGTGGCACATTCTCTCCCAGTGACCCATCCAAGAGGTACTGGAGATGTCTGCTCCTAGACAGGCTTCCTTTAAGGAAAGCGGGGTGGGATGCTCTGCAGAGATCCCGCAGCCATGGGCTGAGTGTTGGGGCACAGGGGCAGGTCTTCCCTTCAGGCCTGTTCCCCAGTCTGTGAATGAGGAGCAATCCCAGCTCCCCAGGATTGTGGTGCCCACATGGATGGAAAGGTTAGGGTGCTACACAGATGTCAGAGATGAGGGAGAGGGTGGGTGATAGGACAGGGTTGCATCCCCAGGTGGGCTCCCCCCAGGTGGGCCCCCCTTGTGCCTCTCCTCCAGCCAAGGAGCAGCCCCCCATGTTTGTTCCCCACCTTGTCACCACAGGAGCTGTCCCCGCGGAGGCAGTTCCTGCGGGAGCACGCGGCCCCCTTCTCTGCCTTCCTCACCGACAGCTTTGGCAGGCAACACAGCTACCTGCGGATCTCGCTCACTGAGAAGTGCAACCTCCGATGTGAGTCTCATTCCTGGGCCCTTCTCCGGCCTTCCGCCCCACTGTTGAAGCTACTTCCGACATCTCCCAAAGCCCAGGAATCCTGCTCAGTCCTTCCAATTCCTCCTTCTAACTTCCCCACCTGTCCATCTGCCTTGCTTGCCCGGGCGGGGGTGGGGGGGGGTTCAGGGACAAGATAGGGGCCAAGGTTGAATTTTACGATCCTGGAATCTGGGTTGCGC
Organism: Lyroderma lyra; assembly: GCA_004026885.1. Taxonomy (NCBI): domain Eukaryota; kingdom Metazoa; phylum Chordata; class Mammalia; order Chiroptera; family Megadermatidae; genus Lyroderma; species Lyroderma lyra. The sequence goes on from PVJL010001838.1 coordinate 101,746, forward strand.
TTGGGATTTGATTGGTGAACAGACTTGCTGTTGTGGTTAGGACTGAGGATTTTTCACTCTTCAGGATTCTTTCTTCCTCCCTCCTGTCTGCCCACAGTGCCCCAAATTCAGGACATGGCCAGGGTGGCCGTGATGACACTGTAAACACAAGGTGCACAGCAGTGCCTGTGGCCAACACTGCCAGCTATGGAAACACCCCAGTCTCGTGACAGGAGTTGTCTGGGGCCAAGCTGATACACAGAGTCCTCGTTTCATAATCCCATGCAGAATGCTCTGGGGGTTTATCCACTGGGGAGGGACTTCCAAAGTGTGCCCCTCCCCTAACCCCTCCCTCCCTCCGGGCCACTGTAGCACTTAGTAAGAACGTGTTTATTTCATGGCTTAATAAATACCTGTGTGTATACAGTAAATATTTAACCGAACAAAACTTACTCCACGCAGTACTGATGTTCTGATATTCTATTCCGTCTTAAAAAGACCAATTCTGGATCCTTCACTGATTTGGCTAAATGATCCTTGAACATATAACCTTTTGGCTTCCCTGGGCCACATTGGAAGAATTGTCTTGGTTCACACATAAAATAAACTAATACTAAGGATAGCTGATGAGCTAAAAGCAGGGTTGCAAAAAAAAAAAAAATCTCATAATATTTTAAGAACGTTTACGAATTGGTGTTGGGCCACATTCAAAGCCTTCCTGGGCCTAATGCGGCTCACGGGCCACAGGTTGGACAAGCTTGCTCTAACAGATCTTGACCCAGTCCTTGATGACAATGTACACAGGAAGTGACCTGTGGGGATGGCACCCCTTCACCAGCCAGGGCTTACCTCATTTACTGCATTCTGCTAACTCACCCTGAAAACATATGACACCTCACTTTCCCAACCTATAAAACAGGACTGATAACCTGAAATAGATAGATAGGCTGCTCATAAGAACACTCATAGATGGAGAAGACCAGGCCGAGGGCACTTCCCAGCCTCTCCCACCCCATGACACACACAGAGAGGGGTAACAATTTGTCAAAATCAGATGAAATGAAAGAGGGTGAACCATGCTGGAAGGAATGGGGCCAGACTGGGATCAGTGTCTTGGCATCCCCTTGCCCCAAGTCAGGCTCTGCTCGCGGCCTAGTTTATCATCTTTTACCTGTTCCTACAGTCCCCTACCCCCAAGCATGTTGCTGTGGGGAGGGAGGGTTAACATTCCACGGATGAGAAGGGTGAGACCAGAGAGAACCTGGCCTGGGGTCTGTACCACCTCGGATTTGGCGAGGTCTCCTCTTACTGTCCAGGCAGGGTTCAGGAAGAAGTCGTGGCCTGGCGGTGGCCTTGGGGACTGGAGACATCGTGGGCCTGACCGCTGTCATCATTTCCTGCCTCCATGTCCCTTCTCTTCCTCTCAGGTCGGTACTGCATGCCTGAGGAGGGCGTCCCCCTGACCCCCAGGGCTGAGCTGCTGACCACAGAGGAGATCCTGACCCTGGCACGGCTCTTTGTGAAAGAAGGTGTGGATAAGATCCGGTTGACGGGTGGTGAGCCGCTCATCCGGCCGGACGTGGTGGACATTGTGGGTGAGTTTGACCAAAGCTGTCACCACTTGTCCCAGCTGACTCAGATACTAATATTGACATCTAACATCGGAGCATTATGCTCACTTAGTCCTACGACCCACTGAGACAGGTACAGTTATTATTGCTAGGAGCTGAGGAACAGAGAAGTTAAATAACTTGCCCAAGGTCACATAGCTAGTAAGTGCCAGAGCCCAGACACCTGCTGTCCCGCTTGAACCAAAGTCCTCATCCGGGCCTGGAGGTCACGGTAGTCTGGCTCCTGCTGACCTCTGAGACCTCCTGCCTGCCCCTCCCTGCACTACAGTCACAGTGCCGGGCCTTTGCACTTGATGTTCCTTTCTGGGAGCACAGGGCTCCCTGCCTGCCTCATTCCGGTCTCTGGTCACATGCTGTCACCTTGAGGAGGTCTCCTTGACCACCTTAACTAAAGGACATTCCCTCATCCAGATGTTGACTTACTGCCTGAAACATAATAAAAAAATAAAAGTACATCACCACATAGATACCTCAGCAACTCTCTGTCCCAGGAGTTGGTGAGGTACAGCCCACAGGCCTGATCTGGGCCACCCTGCCTGTTTTTGTGTGGCCTGCAAGCAAGGAGTGGTTTTTATGTTTCTGAAGACTTAAAAAAAAAAATCAAAAGAATAACATTTTATGACACATGAAAATTGTATGAAATCCTAAATTCGCTGTTTATGAATAAAGTTGTATTGAAACCTAACCACAGCACTTAGTTACATATTTCCCATGGCTGCTTTTGCAGAGCTCAGTGGATGCAACAAAGACCACGTGGCCAGCAAAGCCAAAATTATTAACTGTAATATCTGGCCTTTAGCAGAAAAAGGTGTGGTAACTCCTACTCTATCCTATTATCCTGCCTTATTTTTCTTCATAGCATTTGTCTCATGTCGATGGTGTGTAATTTGATTATGTGTTTCTCTTTTTCTATTTCTTTTCTTTCTTTTTTTAATTTGTCTGTCTCCATTGACTGGCATGAGAGCTCTCAGGGGCTGTGCCAGGGCTTGTTCACAGGTGTCTTCACAGCACCTGGGAACATGCCTGGACTCACAGATGGTACTCTCTGAGATTTGTAGGGTGAGTGGGGAGTGGTTCAAATCATAATCTACGAAGTATGCCATACCCATGCAAGAGTCTCAGCTGTGCCTCTTACTAACAGCATACCTTTGGGTAACTTTTACAATCCATCCTGAGCCTTAGGACAGAGATATGAGTATACAAGTGCTGTCTGGCAGGTATCCAGCCATGCAATATGAAGAATAGAGGCATTTATGGCTGCATTTCTTTCCGGACAGCCCTCATACAACTTATGGGGTTGATCTGGGGAGGATGAAAAGGAAATGTAAGGGATGGCCTTGTACTGCTTCTAAGCTCCCAGTTCAAGCAGAGCAAGACCTTTGCTCACGTAATTGTAGGTGATGAAATCAGAGGAAAATAAGCTTCCGTTTTCTTCATTGTCACCCGGACCGCAGCTGGTCTGGGTGTGAACTCCCAGCCCGCAGCTCTGCCTCATTCCCTGGTTTAGTAGATGTTCTCTGGAATGCCTTCTCGTGTGCCTGGTACGGTATTGGGGCACACGGTGATGAGCTGCAGGCCCTGCCATCAAGGACCCACAGCCCATTGGTAGAAGCAGCCACTGGAGGCAGCCTTCTGATAAAGACTGAGCAAGGAGAATCATAGGAGGGGCCCAGGGACCCCTGAAAGCCCTCTCCTTCCTCCTTCCCTGTGGCCAGCTCCCCCCAGCCCCCACTGGTCACTTGACCTGGGATCCTGCCATTATTTCTGAGCTGGACAAGCTGTCTCAAGGGAGCCCTGTCCCAGGTGGTTCCTCAGAACTGGAAGGGAAACTGGGTTCCAGGAAAGGACTTGAACCTGCTGAGCCTGACTGACTGCCAGGACCAGCCCCTTTGTTCAGGCCACTTTGCCCTCTGGCATGGGTTCCACCTTCAATCCTCGTGTTCTGTGCCAGGGCCTATGGAGGAATAGAGTGGGTGGGGATCACTGATGGTCAGAGAGGGATGACTGGGCATAGGCACGAGGAGGCAGGGCTCTCCATGGAAGCTGCCGACTTGCATTGTGGGGAGAGTGGGGGCCAGGAAAATGGGCGGCCCTGTTTCTGCCCTGCTCTTGACTAGCCTGTGAACTTGTGCTGGCTCCCCTCCCACTCTGGGCCTCAGATTCCTCCTCTGCATTCTCCACCTTCAGGGCTTTCCTGCTGTGATGGTCCATGGTTATTGGTCCTGGCTGATCGCATGGGTAGCAAGGGGTGATCAGCACTTAGCTCCTAGTTAGGTCAAGGCCCTTCTGCCAGGGGCAGGTTTACCTCCTGCCCACTCGGGTGTGGGTTGATGGGAAAAAGACTACAGCCCCCCTCTCCCGCAGGGCTCTCAAATGAATGGCAGCTGCAGTGCCTTGAATTTCTGTGGGGCTGTGCTTGCTATTAATAACACTTTGCCATCTCTCAGCTTGCTCCTATGATCTTCCCAAGAGGTACATCTTCAAAGCAAAACCTCCTGAAGGACAGAGAAGGTAGGTGCTAGTAGAGAAGAAGGGCTAGGGGGAGGGGAGGGAGCAGCTGTACCCTGGGATGTCCTTGAATACTTGTCCCCACCCTCCCAGGAGAGAGTTTCCGGAGACCTCACCTAAAGGGCAGAGGGAAAGGGTTTCCAGTTTCTCAGAGCCTGCTGTCCTGACCACTTCCTACCCCTGTCTGAAGCACTGTAAGCCTTAGGCCTGGTGCAGCAGAACTCCCGTGGGAAGATGGCTTAGATCGCTCGGGCTCTGCGTGCTGTCATACGGGACCCTCTCTATGAACCCCCTGATTCTCCGGCACCCTGGGCTGTGTGTGAACGAGTCCTTCTGCCCCTTCTTTTCACCTGAGATGTGTTTAAAGCAGCACCGTCCAATAGAAATTTTCGGGATGGTGGAGATGTCCCACGTTTGATGTGATAGCTTGTAGCCACCCATAACCTGGAGCTCTTACCATGAGGCTAGTGTGACTGAGGAACTGAATTTGTAATAACTTTATTGCATTTTAATTTAATGGCTACACACAGCTCATAGCTGCTCTATTGGATAGTGAGGGTTTGGGATTTTCCAAAACAAATAAGGAAAAAAGGGAAGTAAATACACAAGAACTATGACAGATTGGGAGAAGTTTGCAGAACTCTTGTGTTTTACCCTGACTTGAAGAACAGCTTGTCGTCATACAAGCTTTGCTTAGTGTATGACGTGGTTCTGCAGCCTTTTCCATTCTTATTGCACTTCCCTTCCTCCCTTCCTCCTTTCCTCTCTCCCATCTTCCCCCCCCCCCATTATGTTGAAAAAAAGGAATCTATAGGGAGCATCTAAATCTCACAGCAATGGGAAAATATTGAGGAGGTTTGAAAAGGGCTGAAACTTTTTGTTTTGTTTCAGTTTTGATGGACTCTGCTTGCATAGAATTGGATTGAATCATGATCCTTAGTTCATGATATAGTCATCATTGGTCCAGGCATGGCCTGTTTCACTTTATTCATGCTAATTAATGTATATTTATGTTTTAACAATGTTAAGAATTCCTAAGGGAACCCACTATCCCACCAAGTTTTTGTTTTGTTTTGTTTTGTTTTCTTTGAAAAATAAGAACACTGGCAATAACTTTTAACCACCTGTGTGGACTTCTCTATCCTGTACCTACTCCCTCTGAGGGAAGCACTCCTCAATTTCGTGTTTATCATTGCTTTTTGAACATAAGGTATGGTGTCCTGAACTTTGGAAATATCCTGCTGTGTGTAGTCATTTGGAGCTTACTCTTTTGACACCTGAAATTTGTACACATCTTCCTGAGCTGCAGTTTGTTCCTTTACTCCATTACGAGAACATACCACACTTCCTTCTGTTAGTGAGCATTTGGGTTGCTTCCAGTTTTTTGATGTTGCAAACATTGCTGCTTTAAATATTACTATTCTCATTAATATATGCTGGTATATAGTTTCTCTAGGAATGAAATAGCTGGGTTATAGAATAAGTGCATGTTTAACTTTGGAAAACAAATTGGGCATAATTTTCACTCTTATCAGCAGTACATGAGACCCTTTCAAACCACATCCTTCCCTAATCTCATTATTATCATTCTGGATTTTTACCAGTTGAATGGGTGTAAAATGTTATTTTATTTGCTCATAATTTGTATTTCCCTGTTTAATGATGGGGCCAGACATCTCTTCACATGTTTATTAGCCATATATATTTCTTTTTCTGTGAAATACAGGATTGTGTCTTTTGCCCATTTTTCTATTTGGTTATTTGTCCTCTTATATTATTTTGGCAAAAGTTCTTTATATATGTTGTAAACATCTTTTCCCAGTTTGGAAAGTCATGCCACATTTTGTGTAACCATTCTTTTAAGCAATAGCAGTTCCAAAATTTATCAGTTTTGTTTCTTGTAGTTCGTGCTTTTTGTATCTTGTTAATGAAACACCTCACCCAAAGTCAGAACAACTACCTATGTTTCCACTAAAAGATTTAACATTTTGCTTTTGGCATTTAAGTCCTTAGTTCATCTGTGGATGATTTTGGCGAATCCAGTTTCATTTTTTTCCCATGTGATAGTCATTTTCTCTAGTTCCTTTTTATTGCATAGTGTCCACTTCCTCTATAAATCTGCCATGTGGGCATTCCTCTGTTTTGGGCTCCCTTCTGTCCTGTCGGTTAGTTTGTCTATCTCTATGCCAGTATCCTACAGTCTTAGCCACTGTAGCTTCGTGAGACGTTCCTTATCTAGGAGGGCCAGTCCTTTTTATTCTTCAGCAGTACTTCAGCTGTGCTAAACTTTGTGCGTGTGAATTTCAAAATCAGATTACCAAGTTCCATGGAAAATTCTGTTGGGATTCTTTTCTTTTTGTATTGTTTTAAAATGCACATCACATAACATGTACTTTCTTAAGCATTTTTACGTGTATGGTTCAATAATATTAAATACGTTCACATTGTTGTACAGCCATAACCACCATCTGTATTCATAACTCTTTTCATTTTGTAAGTCTGAAACTCTATCCCTATTAAACAACTCCCAATTCTTCCCTCTCCCCTGGCAGCCACCATTATACTTTCTGTCTTTATGATTTTTGGCTACTCTTAAGAACCTCATATAAGTAAAATCATGCAGTATTTGTCCTATGTGACAGGCTTATTTCACTTAACATAATGTCCTCAAGGTGCATTCGTATTATAGCCTATTGCAGAATTTTCTTTCATTTTAAGTTTGAATAATAGTCTATTGTATGAATATACTACATTTTGATAGTCTACACATTGGTCAACTTGGGTTGCTTCCATATTTTAGCTATTATGAATAAACCTGCTATGAACCTTTGAAATACCTCTTAGAGATACTGCTTTCAGAGAGCCGGCAGAAGTGGAATTGCTGAGTCATAAGGTAGTTCTATAATATTTTTAATATTTTGAGGAACCTCCATGCTCTTCTCCACAATGGCTATACCATCTTACATCCCTACCAACAGTGAGTGATAAAGGTTCCAATGTCCCCACATTCTTGCCAACACTTGTTACCTATTTTTGTGATAGCAGCCATCCTAATGGATGTGAGGTGGTATCACATTGTAGTTTTGATATGCATTTCCCTAATGATTTGTGATGCTGAGCATCTTTTCATATGCTTATTGGCCATTGGTATTTCTGCTTTGGGGAAATATCTTTTCAATTCTTTTGCCCATTTTTGAATTAGGTTTGTTTTTTTAAATTGTTATTGTTACAGAGTTTTAGGTGTTCTCTATCATTCTGGATATTAATTCCTTATCAGATACATGATTTTCAAATATTTTCTCCTATTCTGTGGGTTGCTTTTTACTCTATATGAGTATAGTGTCTTGATGCACAAAATTTTAAAATATTCATGAAGTCCAATTTGTCTACTTTTTTTCCTTTGGTTGCCTGTACCTTTGGTGTGATAGCCAAGAAATCATTGCCAACCCAATGTCATGAAGCTTTTGTCCTGTGATTTCACCCAAGATTTTTATTGTGTTAGAACTTACATTGAGGTCTTTGATTAATTTTTAGTTAATGTTTGTATATGGTGTTAGGTAAGGGTCCAGCTTCATTCTTTTGCCTATGGATATCCAGTTTTACTAGCACCATTTATTGAAAAGACTGTCCTTTCCCCACTGATTGGTCTTGGCAACCTCCTTAAATATCATTTGACTGTATATATGAGGGCTTGTTTCTGGGTCCTCTATTCCATTCCATTGGTCTGTAGGTCTGTTTTTATGCTATTATGATACTACACTGTTTTGATTACTATAGCTTTGTAATAGGTTTTGAGATCAGAAAGAGTGAGTCTCAGTTTTCTTTTTTTTCCAAGATTGTTTTGGCTTTTTGAGGCCTCTTGAGATTCCATATGAGTTTTAGAATGGGCTTTTCTGTTTCTACAAAAGGTCATTGGGATTTTAATAGAGATTGCATTGATTCTGTATGTCTTTTTGGGTAACATGGACATTTAACAATAGGTCTTCCAACCCATGAACATAGAATATGTTTCCATTTATTTATGTCTTCTTTAATTTCTTGCAGCAATATTTTGTGGTTTTCATTGTTAAAGTCTTTAACCTTGGTTAAGTTAATTCCTAAACATTTTATTCTTTTTGGTGCTATTATAAATGGTATTGTTTTTGTAATTTTCTTTTCATATTTATTTAAAAAGTATATGATTAAAAAAAGAAAGAAAGAAAAGAAAAGCTTAGTAAACTAGGGAGGGAACTTCATTACCTGATAATGAATCTGTTGTATATCTGTTGGCATTTTAATTGTATTAAGTCCATATATCAAACTGGGGAGACTTAACATCATTTTTATTCATACATCCATCATCCCACAGCAGTTACCTTCCTTTGCCTTGCTGTTTGCTCTCGGTGACTGACCCTGAGGGACGACATCACCCAGGGTTGAGTTCCTGTCTCTGAAGTTTTGTTTCCTTGTTTCCTTGTTTTGTTTCTTTGCTGCTTTCAGTTTTATATCCCACATATGAATGAAGTCATGTACAGTCCTTGACTTTTTCTGTCTGCCTTATTTGACTTAGCAGGATAATCTCAAGATCTATCCATGTTGTCACAAATGGCAGTATTTCATCTTTTCTTATGTCTGAGTAATATTTCACCATGTCTATGTACCATAGCTTCTTTATCCAGTCATCTGTCAAAGGACATGTTGGTTGTTTCTGTGTCTTGACCACTGTGAATAATGCTGCAGTGAACATATGGGTACATATTATATGTCTTTATGGATAAATGTTTTCAGTTTCTTGGGGTAGATACCCAGAAGAGGGATTGCTTAATCATATTGTAATTCTGTTCTTAATTTTTTTGAGGAATCTCCGTACTGTTTTCCATGGTAACTGTATCAATTTACATTCCCACAAATAACTTTTATCAGGTAATGAACTTCCTTCCTAAGTTACTAAGGTTTTGTTTTTATACATTTTTTATGTATGTTAGATAATCTGTTACTTTTTTTCCTCTTATTCTCAATGACATTGATAACTTTTCTGATACTAAAACTGTAATGCATACACCCAACCTAATCCTGTTATACTATGTTTTATCTACTGTTGGGTTCAGTGTGTTAAAATTTTAACTTTTTGCATTTATATCCATGAGTGAAATGGGTATGTAAATTTCCTTTCTCATGCCTGTCTTAATGATTGTGGTATTAAGTTTCAAAGAATGAGTTAAGTAGTGTACTAGTCCTTTTAGGCTGCTACAACAAAACACCCCAAATCAGGTAGCTTATAAACAACAAACATTTATTTTTCACAGTTCTGAAGGCTGGAATATGAAGGTGCCAGCCAGCATGGTCAGGTGAGGGCTCCCTTCTGAGTTGCAGACTTCTCATTGTATCCTCACATGGCAGAAAGACCTAGGGAGCTCTGTGGGGTCTCATTTTAATAGGACTAACCTTCCACCCTCATGACCTGCTTCTGATCCCATCTTCCAACCCCATCACATTGGGTATTAGGATTCAGCATGTGAATTTGGGGGATGCAGGGGCACAAACGTTCAGACCAGAGCAGGTAGTATTCCCTCTTATTCTCGTATCTGTGAGAGTTTGCATCTGTGGTAATCACTTTTTGAAAATTGTCTCTGCCTGGTATGTTCTTTCCAGGGAGACTGTTAATGGCTGCTTCAATTTCTTTAATGTTTGCACTATTTTCAAGTTCTTTACTTATGGAGCTAGTTTTAGTACCTTTTTTTTTTTAGGCATATGTTTATTTCTGATTTTAAATTAATTGGTGTGAAATTATTGATAATAATTTTTTATTATCTTTTTAACCTCAATTTTACTTACAGTATTTTTTTTTTTAATTCTTAATGTGGTTTATTTGTACCTTATCGCTTTTTTTTTTCTATTATTTATTGATAATCTTGGTGGAGGTTTGTCTATTGTGCTAGTCTTCAACAAAGCAACTTTTGGATTTGTTGAACCTTTTGTTGTGTATTTGTATTTTATTTTATTTTTTCTGCTTCTATCTTGGCGTAGCCTATTGCTTTTATAACATTTAGTACTAAGTATTTAATTTTTATTCAGATTTGTTGTTTGATCCATGAAATATTTAGAAGTACTATTTTTAATTTCCAAATATATAAGGATTTTTCAATTTATATTTTAGTGTTCAATTATAATTTAAGTATATGGTGGTCAGAGAATATATCTATATGATTAAAAATTATTTAAAATTTAATGAGGCTTGCTTTATGACCTAGTATATTAGCAGTTTTTGTAAATGTTTTGTGTCTGCTTGAGGAGAATGATTATTCTTTGATTATTGGATGGAGAGGTCTATGTTTGTTGATTGGATCCAGCTGGTTAATTTCATTGTTCAAACCTCTGTTTATCTCTGTCTTTGCTGGGTTTCTATCTGCTTGGCCTGCCAATAATAGATAAGTGGGTGGATTTGTTAGTTTCTCTCAGAAGTCCTATTGTTTTTGTTTTATATGTAGTTGAGGTGCTTTTGTTAGGTTTATACGTGATTAGAATTGTTACATCTTCATAAACGATTTTTTATCACTATATCGTGGATTTCTTTCCATAATGATACTTGGGGTCTTAAGGTCTATGTATTTTATTTTACTTACAGCTGTGTCAGCTTGCTTTTAGCTCTAGGAACACTGTTGAATCTCTTTCATCTATATGCTGTATAAACCTCTTTATGTTCTTATACTTTAGATGTATCTCTTATAGCCGCATATAGGTGCTACTTTTGTTTCTTTTATCAAATTTGACAATCTCTGAATTTTCACTGGTGAGTTGACTGTAGTTACCTTTATTATTGAAATATTTGGACTTGTTTCTATAATCTTATCTGCTTACCATCTTCTGTTTCTTTTTGGCTTTTTGGTTTTTAATAAATGATTCCTCTTTCTAACAAGACAAGAACTTAATCACACTTTTAGGCCCTTGATTTTAGAACCTACCCCCACTCTCCACCATCCCCCATTGTTGATATTTTCTAGAATTTTCTTCTGAGTTATTATGAATAGTCTGCCTGCCCCTCTGTGTCACTTGTAAGCATACTTGCTGCCTAGTAAGATAACAGCAATCTCTAACCAAGGTATTTGATCACCCATAGTTCCCATAATTCTGATTGTTTCTCCTCTTATTTCAGCATTTCCTCCAACAGTTTTTTGATGTGGGTCTAACAGTGAATCTAGTTTTGATGGTGAATCTAATTAAATCTGGCATGCCAAGTCGCTTTTATACTTTAAAGTAAATAGAGTCATAGTTTTATAATATTATTTAAATGCATATCAAATTTTAGATTCAAGGCTCACTCCTTCATTGTGTTAAGAATGTCATTGCATTGTCTCCTTACAGCCCCTTTGCTGTTGGGACAAGTCTGGTTCTTGCCCTTGGCAGGGGATAATAGGCTTTTTTCTCTGGAAGTCGTTAGAATGTTTTCTTTGTATCTGATTTTCTTAAATTTTACATAATATGTCTAGAATAGGCTTTCCTCATCTGTTCTATTGACATTCCATGAAATTGGTCTTTCAATACTAAGCAATTGTTTTCCATTTGAGAGAAATTTCCTCCATTATTTCTTCAGATATTTCCTTCTCTCCAGTTTAATTGTTTTTCTGGGACCTCTGTTATCTGGATGTTGCCCCTTCTACGTATACCTCCATAGTCCTTAGATTACATTCTGATTTCTTATTCTCTTCCTTTTTTCCTGGGAGAGCCTTTTAATCTCACATCCTAATGCACCAGTTTCCCTTCTATGTCCATATTACTGTTCATCTTCTTTCTTGTGTTCTTTACGTCACAATTACTAAGTTTTTTATTGTTTTAATAATTGTTTTGGTTCTTTTGGCATCTATTTTATAGAGCGTTTGTGGGGATGGGGTGGGGGCACTAGTTGTACTTCTCAAGGATTTCCTAAGTTTAGTAAGTAAGTTTGTTCCCCTGGAACATCAGCTGTCCTGTATGGCACCATAAATGTTCAATATACATCCCTCTTTTCAAGAAAGGTGATACCAAGGAGTGCAGTAACTAAAGGTCCATTGCTCTAATTTCTCATGCAAGGAAAGGGGTGCTCAAAGCGATGTGATGAAGGCTTCTACCTTATGTAGAATAAGACATTCCTGATGTTCAAACTGGGTTGAGAAAAGGAAGAGGCACCTGAGAGCTAATTGCAGACATTCATTGGATACTGGAGCACTGAAGAATTGCAGAAGGAGGTTAGTCTTATGTTTTATAGACTACAGAAAAGCCTTTCACTGCCTGGATCATGAAAACCATGGGTTGTTCTAAAAGAAATAGTCAGGCCTCTGCACTTGATTGTCCTGATGTATAACCTTTGTTGTGGACAGGAGCCACTGTCAGGACAGAATATGGAGACACAGAATGGGTTTCTCTAGGCAAAAGGGCTAGACAAAGGTGCATTTTTATCTCCTGATTTGTTTAATCTGTATATATAACATACAAAAAACTGGGCTAGACTGAGAAGAAGGAAGAGTGAGAATTGGTGAAAGAAATATTAATAACTTAAGATAGGCAGATGACACCAACTTACTGGCAGCAAGTCGCAATGATATGAAATGACTTCTCAAGAAAGCGAAAAAAGGAAATGCATTTGAACATTAAGCAGACAAAAATCATGACTACAAAAGAAATACACAACTTTAACATAAACAACAAGATGATGAAATTGTTAAAAGGTTTTACTTACCTTGGTTCAGTCTTCAATTCAAATAGAGACTGCAGCCAAGAAATCAAGAGGAGAATGATATTCAGAAGGGCAGCAGTGGAAGAATTAGGAAAGATTACCACAGACAGAAATGTGTTATTAGAGGCCAAGGCTAATTTCACCCCCACCCTCGTATTCCTAATCACTACATGCAGATGTGAAAGTTAGACAGTAGAGAACTCTGATCGGAAAGCAAATTCATTTCAAATAACGGTTTTGGAGGAGAGCTCTGTGGATACCTGGACCCCTGGAAAGATGAACAAGTGAGTCCTAGAACAAGTTAAGCCTGAAACATCACTGGAGGCAAAAATGACTAAACTGAAGCTGTTCTACTTTGGGCACATCACAAGAAAGCAGGGTCCTTTGGAAAATACAGTAATGCTGAAAAAGATAAAATGCAGCAGTCAAAGAGGAAGTCCAAATAGCAGACAGACTGACTCCATAAAAGAAGCCTTTTAGACATGAGTCTACAGGAGCTGAAGAGGGCTATTGAGGACAGGACACAGTGGACATCACTCATGTATAGGGTCATCAGGAGTCAGAGCTGACTCGGAGAACACACATGGCACTGCTTAATGGAAAGAAGTTTAAGGCCAGGTTTTACTCTCTGGTAGGCCCAGGGAGCTCAGGATCCCAGAGCATCCCAGTTACTGACCCCTGTTGGTCTCCCCACCACATAAGACTGCATGGTTGGTATACTGCATAATTCCAGGAGATATGAGGTGTAATTAAAAAAAAAAAAAAATACAGTGACGGTGAATGCTGCTGCCGGGGGCCATCCAACAGAAAGGCAGGGACCGTTGGTACGGGCAGAGGCGTGTTGAACCTTAGGAACGGCATGTGACACGTTTCAGCTTGTTCGGTGCAGGCAGTCGGTTGTGAGAGAAGGTGTTTTAAAGTGTGCTGTACATAAAGTGTGCTGTACATAAAGTGTGCTGTACATAAAGTGTGCTGTACATAAAGTGTGCTGTACATCATGGATCACGATCAACACGTTAGCATTAATTTATGCCAAATAAAAACATTATGGTGTGCCCCCATCCACCTTAATCACTGGATCTGGCACTGTGCGACTTCTGGCTCTTGCCCAAAGTCAAAATGACCAGGAAAGGTAAATGTTTTGAATCGATTCAGGCTATTAAGGCATCCACGACAGCGCAACTGAAGACACTCACGGAAGAGGACGTCCAGCACTGCTTCAGACAGCGGCAGGGACGATGGGATACGTGTGTTTGATGTGAGGAGTATTCTGAGGGGTATTAATAACATTGTGTCTTTTACTGTAATAAAATTTATTTTTAATTTAAACAGTCACCGTATTTTTTAAATCATACCTCATACATTTAGATTATGATGAGAATGGCATCTCATGGGGTTGTGTAATATGGCAATCCTTCAGTTCTTTGCCCTCAAACCCTTAGGAGAGGTGGATTTGGAAGGGGAAGGTCACCCTTGATTTTAACCCACCGGTGCTGGGGCTTCAGGAGGGTGGAGGGATAGATGGCGAGGCCGTACATCCCCACCTGTTGTCTTCAACCCCTCTTCTAGAAGGGCTCTGGCACCGTCCCCGAGTCCACACTAGTGGATTCCTGAGCTAATTCCCTGGGGCCAAAGCCACTGATTTTTCCATAAGGGGATGAGCAGTGGTTGTTCTGAGCCATCTGTGGGCGAGGGCAAGAATAGAGTTGAACCACGTTGCTTTCCTTTTAACAGTTTCCGTTTTCTGCCAGGCACCTTCAACCCTAGGCTACAAACCCCCATCCCCCACATCAGTTCAGAAGACCCGTCCATCTTCCTGTGAGTTTCTCAAGATTTTCTTTTGTTGATTTTCTTGGATTCTGTGTTTCTCCAGGGTTGGTATGGTAGAGAGAGAACCAACAACTACTGCTCATTTTCCATGTTGGCAGAGCCCCAGAGTGATGCTCTTTCCTTTATTTTTAAAACAAATTTTATTTTTAAACTTTTATTTTCTTATTACAAAAGTAATACATGTTTGTTTCAGATAGGCAGAAAGAATATTACTACTGCCCAGTTATAACCACTGTCCACATTTGGTTTGGTGACCCGTGGTCTTTTCTCTTTGCATGTAGTTTTTAACTAGTGTTTTTAACCTGTTCTTTCAACTTAATACAGCATGTGTATGTCCCAACATCCCAACACATTACTTTACAGACTCATTTTTGGTTCCACAATATTTCATCACCTGAAAAAAGCGTAAGTTGTCCAATTCTCTGTTGTTGGCTATCAGAATGATTTTGTACTACCTTTTATTATGCATTGCTCTCTAATAAACATCCTTGCAGATAAATATTGTTTACATCCATGATTCTTTCCTTAGCTTAAATTCTTAGAAGGGAAAATGCAGGTCAAGTACTTTATAAAGTATCATGCATAACTTTTCTCCAGGAAAGTTACTTTTTTTTTTTTTTTTTTTTTTTTGCTTTTTGATATGTGGGTAGTTCCCTGACTGGGAATTGAACCCAGGCCGCAGCGTTGACAGCGCCAGCGCCGAAGCCTTAAGCCACTACACCATCAGGGAACTCCCTACATAATTTTAGTCTTACACCATGAGCATGCACACTTCTGCATACCCCTGCCTAATCTAGGGGTTAAATTTGTGACTTTCTGCTGCCTTTTTCTCTGTCCAGTGCTTCCCAACCCCCTTTGGCTAGCTTATCCAGTTTTGGGGTAAATGCTGCTGCTTTTTCCTTGCTCCCAACAGTGGGAGGGAAGAGAACTTACCCAACTCTTCCCGGTATAATTCCCTGAGAGGCAGCCTCCTTTACATAACCAAGGACCCTTTCAGGGCCTGTCTCTGTGACTCTCAGCATGCTGCATTCACCCTCCCACCTTATACTGAACTGTCTCCTGGGCGTGCTCTGGGTTGGGGTCTCCTCGATCCCTCCGATCCCCATCTGCTTTCTGTCTGTTAGTGTTCTCCACCTTTCCAGGCCATTGAAGACTTTCTTTTTTGCCTTCCAATGTTATTATGGGTCCTTTCTTAATCCTTCTATCTTATTTCCAGGAATTTTTGGTAGAATGGAGGAGATGGTTTAGTGCAAAATCCAAACACATTTTTTTGCGTGTGTTTGTTTCTGTTATGCAGAATACCAGGGCCTGTGAGTTATTCAGAGCATCATTCTGGAGTCAAGTACACATGAATTTGATTCTCAGCTCTTCTTCTTGCTAGCTGTGTGACTTCAGGCAATTTTCCTACTCTCTCTGAGCCTCCCTTTCCTTATCTATTAAATGGGGATCCTCATTATTGTGAGACTTCAATGAGTTCATGCACACAAACCCTCAGTAGAACCTCTAGCAGAAGGAACACTCAGTGTTTAATCTTTTGGTTATTTTTTATGATTGTGTTCATTCTTGTGTTTCTTATTAAACTAAGCCTGGTTAGTAAAGGTCTGCAGAGAGCCCCTTTCCCATCCGTTATTTGGACTTGGAGTTTCTCCTTCCCACCCTTTCCCTGGCCCCACAAGAATGAGTAGGCTGATGCCCCACTCTTGTTCTTTCTGCAGCCCAGCTCCACCAACTGGAGGGTCTGAGGACCATCGGCATCACCACCAATGGCATCAACCTAGCTCGGCTGCTGCCTCAGCTTCAGAAAGCTGGTCTCAATGCCATCAACATCAGCCTCGACACACTGGTGCCAGCCAAGTTTGAGTTCATCGTCCGCAGGAAAGGTGATCAGAGGCGCTCACAGTGGACGGCGTCCCTCCTAGGCCCCCGTAGCTGGGCGCTGAGGCCGGCGCGAGGACAAGAGGCCTGCTTTCTCCATCTCCCTCACTCTTTTTCTGGGCTGTAAATAAGCCTGCGCATTTATTCTTCACCCTCACTGCACCAAATGTCCCTCATCTTTGTAGCCACACCCTCAGGGACTTAACTGGGATCAGATGCTAAGGGTTGTGCCGACTACCCTGCCCTCAGTTTTCCCAGGTCTGTGAGGGTTTCCAGAACACGGGACTTTCAGTTTTAAAACCAAGGTAGTCCTTGGCAAGCTGGGATGAGTTGATTACCCTATACTGAGCTCTGAAGAAGTGTGAGGCCACCCAGGGTAGAAGCAGCTGCCGTGAGGTGCCAGGACAAGAACAGCAATGCCAGGAAGCAGTCCCCTGCCAGTGCCCTGTCCTGGACATAAGCCTCTCCCCTCCTCCTCCGCAGCAAGCATACCCCCAGGCTCCCCCCACTGGGCTCTGTCAGGAAGGGTGGGGCTGGAGAGGCTGAGTGGCCAGAGCCCCAGGTTTCATTAGGCCATTGCCCTCTGGAGTCTGTCAGGTCATGGGCCTCATTTTGGGACAGAGGTTCTTGCCTCACTTCCTTGCCCACAAGGAAAAGGAAGTGCTGTAGAGTCCTTGCCCTCTGTGAAGTGCTGCTCCACACACTGGGGGAGGAGACAGAGACAATCAAGACGTTGCCCTGCATTAGAGGTTAATAAAGGCCAAAAGGTGTGATGCCGCTAGATTACCTTTGCTTGTCTAGTGGTGTCAGTTAGAGCACTACAGAGACAGGGAGAGAACTCCTAGCAGGAGAAGACCAGGAAGGCTTCAAGGATGAGACGTGAATATACGCTGGGCCTTGAGGAACTGGACTGGGGGATCCAGATCAAGGGAATTTATTCTGATGGGAAAGGTGGGAAAGAAGAAAGTGTGTTTGTGGGCTTTACTGCACCCCATCTCTCTCTCTCTCTGTCTCTCTCTCTCTCTCTCTCTCTCTCACACACACACACACACACACACACACACACACACCTGCTATCTCCTTGTCTCCCTTCCTGGAATGGAGGAGTATTGGAGACAGTCTGTCCTAACGTCAGACCTTCCTTCCCCTTCACACTCCTGTGCCCACCACCTCCTTTTGGACGGGAGAGTGCTTTAGAGAGGAGAAAAGTTCTAGATTACCCTAACAGCATTTTGTATAAAAGCTGCGTGCACAGTCCTCCCTTCTCCCTCCCTCACAGGCCATCCAAAAATGCTGCAGGGATACCCTGGAGGTAGTCCCCAGGCCACTCTCCCTTGGGGTGATGTCCCAGCTAGGAATCACCACAATCACCAGACTGGGGGCTGGGGCGGGGCCTGCACGCAGGCGTGAGCTGAGGGTGAGCCAGGTGTGAGGAGAGGCCCGCCCTGGGTAAAGCACAGAGACAGGTGACAGCCACATGCACAGGAATGGCTCACTGGCCCTGGCACAGCGGCTGCACAGGTTTGGTGCTGGGGGAGAACGTGCAGAGGGAATGAATGGTTGGGTTAGTAAGGAGAACGTCTTGACTAGGGAGATGGGAAAGCTGCAGTGTGAGGCCACCAGCGGGGCACGTCCTCTCTGGGCCTCAGTTGCCCCCTCTATACTGTGAGAGGGTTCTCCTAGATCAGGGCTGCATGCTACAGCCCAGTGGCCAAATCTGGCCCCCGCCTGCTTTTTAACAGCTTGCGAGCCAAGGATGGATTTTGCAGGTGACATTTGCAGACATCGTAATGCTAGGGAATGTTCGTTCGCTATGACCGGCAATCAAGCAAAATACCCTGTAAAAATTTTCAGTTCTTCCATCCCACATGTAGACCTGTATTATAAAAAATTGGCTCTATTATTACCATATTCTGAATTTAGTCAATAAACTCATGACATACACCTGTGAAATATCCCTAATTTCACCCAGTGCCTGCAAAGCCTGAAGTATTTACTCTCTGGCCCTTTATAGCCAATGTTAGCCTGCCCTCGGACTCTGGGCTCTGAGGCCCCTTACCCCTTCCTTCCCTGTGGGTGTGAGGGGACCAGGGAGAACAGGAAGTTCCTAGACTGTTTCTCCTCACCACAGGCTTCCACAAGGTCATGGAGGGCATCCACAAGGCCATCGAGCTGGGCTACAACCCTGTGAAGGTGAGGACGTGCCACTACTCCTGGCCTTTCTGTCCCCTCCTCCCTGGCTTGGCCTTTTGCTGCCAGGTCCTGGCCCCATGTCAGCACTGGCAGTGTCCTCCCACCCCACACACATACACACCCACACTTCTTACCTATGGCATCCAGCCCTGCCCCTCACTCCACAAGGGAGGGGAGAAATCCCCCTACCTAAGGAGAACTGGGGGGTTAAAGGCAACGATGGGGACCCTCAGTGGAGAGCCCAGGTAGGTGCCAGAACCCTCTAAGTCATCTCTGCAAAAGAAAGCCTGAGGGACAGCTTTCACAGTCCCCTTTTCCCCCTGGGCAGGTGAACTGTGTGGTGATGCGAGGCCTGAATGAGGATGAGCTGCTGGACTTTGTGGCCTTGACTGAGGGCCTGCCCCTGGACGTGCGCTTCATAGAGTACATGCCCTTCGATGGTCAGTGACTCGGAGCAGGGTGGGGGACAGGAGAGGTGGCTGGGCCTGTCAGCAGAGCACGGTGACCCTGGGAAGTTGAGTGGGGCAGCGAGGTCTGGCTCACCCTATAGGTACTGCCAACCTCAGAACCTGCTGTGTGCCTAGGAATTCCTTTACAGACGGTGGGGAGGGGCCCAGGCAGGGCCAGAGCTAGGACTGCGATGGGGCATTGGAGGCTTCACGGTGCAGTGTGTGGGTGTGATTTGATCCACCCATTCCAGGCAGGGCCCTCTGACCTCCTGGGCTGTGTGGGAGGATGGACCTGAAGCCTCCAGGCCCCTGCAATGCTGCAACTCAGTAGCCTCCAACCCCAATACAGGCAACAAGTGGAACTTCAAGAAGATGGTCAGCTACAAGGAGATGCTGGACGTGCTCCGGCAGCAGTGGCCGGAGCTGGAGAAGCTGCCCGAGGAGGAATCCAGCACAGCCAAGGTTTGGGGGGCAACAGGACGGCTGGGTAGGGAGGAAGGTCACACCTTCACCCTAGGGCAGGCGAGCTGGCAGGGGCTGCTCCGAGATCGGAGTGCAGCAGCGTGGGACAGTACTGTTTAAGCAGTGAGCATGTCAGTGCCATACGCAGCCTCCTTTTGCATGGGTGAAGCAGCAGGCTGGGTGGGGGGCAGGGGGCTAACTCCCTGTAGGACATACTCTAGGCAGTTGCGGTGAGGGGAAGAGTCGGATCTGCCTGTCCACAGTGCCTGCTGTGATCATGTGGACCACAGTGCCTGTATCCTCAGCAAGTTTGCTCTGGGTCAGATTTGGGGACACAGCTCATGGGCCATTCATGCATTTGTTTGAGGGCCTTGGGTGCTCCCTTCCAAAGGGACCCTCTCCAGAGGACTGTAGGGTGGGGGCTCTGATGTCAGGGGGTAAGAGATGGTGTCCAGTGGCCCACTCCTTCCATGTCTCCTCCCTTGCCCCTCTTGCCCTCCTTGCCCAGGGCTTTAAAATCCCGGGCTTCCGGGGCCACATCAGCTTCATCACATCCATGTCCGAGCATTTCTGTGGGACCTGCAACCGGCTGCGGATCACGGCAGACGGCAACCTCAAGGTGAGCGTCTCCTTCCCCATGGGTCCCTTGCTACCTCTGTGTTCTGGATATCCCTTCCCCCCAGGAACCCCCGATTGGAGGGGAGACTAGCAAGGCAGATGGGGTAGATGGTGAGATAGATTCAGATTTGGGGAGGATGTGGGGGCAGCAGGTGAAGGTGAACTTACAGCCACCACGGGGGGCCCTGATTGCTTCCTTGGGTCCCTGAAGTAACTTCTGGTTGCTGGGGACCCGCCTTCCAGACTAGGTACTGGGGAGTTGGGAGGTGTTGCAGAATCAGTGTGCACCTTACCCGGCCCCTGTCCTGGTTGGCCCCTTCCTCCCGGCCCGGGCCCCATTGGGAAACCAGCCGCCGTTGTTCATGTCTGATGAGCGTGTCCGGGGCGTCCATCCCTGTGGAGGATGAAGGGGAGGCACAGACACGGCCCTTCCCTTTAGGGCATAAAAGCTCCTTGGTAAGGCCACACAGAGCTGATGTGTGCCGCCACCTGAGTAACCCGGCAGGCCGTGAGGGTGTTGGCCACAAGGGAGTGTGCTGTGGACCTTGGCGAGCCTGGAAGCACGTCTGGGATAGAAGCGAGGGCAGGGGAGGAGGCGCAGGAGGGGTCACACTAATGTGACTGGGGCAGATGAATGTGGGATGTGGTCGTAGGCTCGGACGCCCAGGTAGAAGGTGCACAAGGTGTTCGTGGACAGCAGGACGTTGCACAGTTTCTGAACAGGGAGGAGACGTGACCCCACCCCCACCATTCGTGTTTTAGGGAGAGTAACCAACAGGTTGAGTTTGGGAAGAAGCCCGGTTCGATGGCCATTTAGTGATGTCCCACGTATGTCAGAGCGTGAGGCGGAGATGGGAAGGAGGGAGGGACTCGGTGCTGAGTGCCGGGAGGAAGCGCGTGCAGGCGCCCGTCGGCTCTGGGGCCTGGTTAGGGTTGAGGTTGGGGCGGGGGGGGGGGGGGGGGGGGGGGGGGGGGGGGGGGGGGGGTGAAGGTGGGTTGGGTCCTCATGCATCAAGTTTGACTTCCAAAGAGGAATCTCCAGCAGTTGTGGAAGAGCTGAAAAGACTCTTCTGGGCTGGGGGTGTACAATGGACCTGGACGGCAGGTGGTGTCCCTCCTGGGCAGAGCCCTGCGGAAAGTGGAGGGTGGAATTCTCAAGAGAATGGCTATGGTCGTGCAGCGCAAGGGGGCCTGTATGAGACACCTAGTGAGCAGCAGGCCACAGCTGTCCCCACCCCTGTGGGAACGCTGAAGCTGGGGGTGGGGTGTCACTGGGGCCTAGGGAGAGCTGGAGGCTGACGGCGTGGCCTCCTCTTTGGTGGTGTAGGTACGGAGGGGAGCAGCCACTGCCCACGGAGCCAGAGCAGGGGGGAGGCAGGGAGTAAGGGCCGGGCCTCTCCTTCCTCTCACCTTCCATCTCCCATTAGCCAAGCCCAGGAGGAAGCCAGCTGGAGGGGAGCCTGGGAGTGGGGTGCATAGGGTGACCTCGGGGTACAGAGAAGGGCAGAGACTGAGACCTGGGTGCTGGTGGGGTGTGAGGGATGGGGACTAACTAGCATGGTGCCTTCTGCTTAGATGTCATGCCTGTCCTCTCTGGTGGCCTCGGCCCTCAGGGGCCTCTCACACAGTCTTCTGTCTCTGTGTCCACAGTGCCTTGTATAGAGCTGGCACATAGTAGGTGCTTTATAAGGTTTCGTGGGAGGATGGTAGGGACCTCGCTTTCTGGGACTGCCTCACACACCCCTGGGCCCCCCAGAGCACCCAGCCTCTCTCAGAAGCTGGGGAGCCCCGAGCCAGTTTCAGTGACCTCAGGATGGCATCTCCGCCAGCCCTCTGCTGTCCTGCCACCCGTCAGGGACCACACACTGGAGTAGGACAGGGGCAGGCAGGTACTATCCATGAGTGAAGGGACCAGGAAGTAAAATGACATATGCATGCCATGTCCAGAGGGGACTGCCAGGACTCCGCCTCATCTGATTGGGGTCCACCCTCGTGGCCACAAAGACGCCATTCTGTGGAGTGTCTCAGACGGTGTGGATCTGGATTTTGATGTGCCATCTCTGTTGGTGACTGTTTAACTTTTTAAACAAGCTGAAGGCAACATGGCCGCAGGTCAGAGACAGGCCTTGGGATGTCTGATTTTGCCTCCTGCCCTTCCATCCAGCACCTTCTGCCCCTCATTCCAGGAAGTCCTGCTCCGAGTAGGACCCAGCCCGGGGAGGCCTGGGTGCTGGTGCTCAGCCCGGGGGGTCTCTGAGCACCAGGGATGCGGGAGGCAGGAGGCGTGCTGCCCTCAGCCTGTGGTGACCCCCTGCAGGTCTGCCTCTTTGGAAACTCCGAGGTATCTCTGCGGGACCACCTGCGGGCTGGGGCCTCGGTGGAGGAGCTGCTGGGAATCATCGGGGCTGCGGTGGGCCGGAAGAAGCGGCAGCACGCAGGTGAGGGGCGGGAGAGGGCAGGCCGGGCTGGATGGTGGGTGGGCCGCTGGCTGCAGCGGGCAGGCCATGGGCCTGAGCTGAGGGGTCGGACGCCTGGCAGGGAGCCGGTGGCGCTGCTGTCCTTGCTCCCAGTCCCCCCTGTTGAGCCTCCAGGTTGGGATGTGGTGATGGTTCTCCTTTCTTGGGGACATTGGCATAGCAGAGGCTGCCCAGGCGAGGGGACCCCGAACTCTCTTGGGCTGTTTTATGGGGTGGGGTGAAGAAGGGTGTCAGTGCTCTCCTCCTGCACGGTGCCTTCTGCCAGGAGGGTGGATGCTCGTGTCCAGGCTGTTCTGGGCTCGGGCGTGGCTGGCCTGGCAGTCCGTGGCGGGAGCTTGGTCAGGTGCACATCGGTGAGCGCATGCGCACGGGGCTGTCACCCCACGGTGTCCGTGTTCGTGTCACTGAACTCTCCTTCCCCCGCCCTCCCTCCCCTGCCCCCGTTTCCTGCTCTCCTCTCCCTGCCCACCTTCCCCCTACCTCAGGCATGTTCAGTATTTCCCAGATGAAGAACCGGCCCATGATCCTCATCGGTGGGTGACCAGCAGTACGTAACCACTCACCCTTGTCCTTGGGGTTTCCCGTGGGGGCGGGGCCCCTGCCATAAGGCACCCCTGGATCTCGCATTGTAGCCTGATATTTCCATCCTTATTTTTCTTCTGTTCTTCCTTCATTTTCTCGTGCCCTTCCAGCCCTTCCTGCTTCTGCCCTTGCCCCTGCACATCTCCCCGTCACTAACCATGCCACAGGATGATCATTCCATCTCAACAGAAATCGGGGTGCCCCCCCCCCCGATGTCACGATCACCAAGTTAGTTGTTCTCTGGATGTGGAGCGCCTGGTTAGCATGGAGAGCTTGTCCTGAGCTCTGGAACCCCCCCCAGCTGGGGTCCGTCACAGGCGTCCCGTCAGCTCTGCGGTGTGAGCCAGTCCATGGGTGGGTGGGGGCCATTAGCACCCCTCAGTCATGTGTCCTCAGCTTCATGGGCAGAGCTGGAGGCTGCACGCTATTCAGCTCGTCAGGGAGGGCCCAGCTCCATCTCAGCCTCCTAGTTCCTCATGTCCCGGGACCTTACGTGGGGAGGACATCTCTCAGCATAGGGTGCTTCCCACGAAAACACTTTCTAGAGCCGTATGTGGTCGCTGGCCCTGGGGGATCTGGCTGGGCTGTGAGATGCCTCAGAGGTGCTGTTACCCCTTCGGCATGACACCCAGATTAGAGCAGGGGCGGCCTCGCGCCCTTGGCACAGCCAGGTCTGGGCCCCTGCATCGTGCCACTAGGAAGAGAAACTCAGGCTGAGACCCTCGCTGTAGTTTTAAGAAAATGAGGAGACATGAGGCAGTACTCTGGCCCAGGATTTCAGGCCTCAGACAACCTCGTTGTGGTGAGGAGGGGCGCCAGGAGTACCCCTCACAGCACTGGTGCAGGGCGGTGGGCAACTGTCCGGCGTCACCCCGATGAGAAGGGCGGTGTAGCTGTATTCCGGAGACTCTATCTGTGCGTCCTCTGTTTTATCTCTTCTCACTATGGTTTTGGTTCTTCATTCCTCTTTCCCTAGTGTGGGAGAGAGAATGCGAGGTGGGGTAGGGAGGGTGCCGGGAGGAGCCGTGGGAAGAAGAAATCTCTTTTGGACTTAGTCTTTCTTCTCTTTCTTTCTTGCCTTCCAGTCTTATTTTTGAGGCTCCGAGATTCCCCACCAGCCATTCCAAGCATTTCCTCTGGGGACCCCCTCTGTGGTCAGGGACTGAGACACGGAACGAGTTTCTCCAACCGGGTGGCGACTTTGTGGACACAATGCCGGCTCCCCTGGACCTGTCTGCTTGCCCAGCGGTGGCTGGGGTCCGGCTCCCCTCAGAGACACTACAGTTCCCACTCAGACTCAGAGACCCACCCGAAGTGCCTTCGCCCCATGTCCCAGGCTCCTGCTGCCCGCTCAGGACCCCAGCCGACCTCGGACCAGCTAACCCACCTGGATGCAGAAGGACGGGCAGCTATGGTAGACGTGGGTGGTAAGCCAGACACTGAGCGGGTGGCCGTGGCCTCTGCCCTGGTCCTCCTGGGGCCCATGGCCTTCAGACTCGTCCAAGAAAACCAGCTCAAGAAGGGAGACGCCCTGGTGGTGGCTCAGCTGGCTGGAATCCAAGCAGCCAAGTTGACTGGCCAGCTGATCCCTCTGTGCCACCACGTGGCCCTGAGCCACGTCCAGGTGCGGCTGGAGCTGGACAGCACACGCCACGCCGTGGTGATCCAGGCAACCTGCCGGGCTCAGGGTCCCACCGGCGTGGAGATGGAGGCCCTGACCTCAGCCGCTGTGGCTGCCCTCACCCTGTACGACATGTGCAAGGCTGTCAGCAGGGACATCGTGTTGGGGGAGATCAAGCTCATTAGCAAGACTGGGGGTCAGCGGGGGGATTTCCATCGGTCGTAGGGCTCCTGCCCTCTCTCACCCATGGCCCAGCCACATCAAGAGCTGGGATGCACTGTAGACTGAGGGAAAGGTGTCAAGTTCCTTTAACCCCATCACTGGTTACTTTCACCAGTGGGACCCCGAGGTCAACCCACTCTCTTACTGCTGGATGACCTCCGATGACCCACAAGCCTTCCTTTATTGAGAGGAAACCAGCAGGCACTTCAGCCATCCTGAACACCAAGGTCATCAGAGGGGGTCACAATGAGCAATGCTAGATGGCCAACAAATCACATCATGTTATTTGTGGGCTATTCCAGACGACCAGTGTCTGACAGTCCAGCCCATGACTTCCGCTCCTCATCTTGCGTTTTCTCTTCTGCTGCTTCCCTGGGGAGAGAAGGAGGGCTCACAGAGCAGAGGAACCCACTCTGAGGGGGGAAGCACAGCTTGCACTCAGACTAGACAAGGACTTCTCTGCAGCAGCTTTGCCTGCCACAGTCTGTGGACCCACAGCCCCGGCCTGTCCCTGCCTTTCCATTGTCATCCTCGGAAAGAGCTTGTGTCCCTTCAAACTTGCAGGCTTCCGGTTGAACAGCTGCCCCCGTCCTGCCCGCTCCCTTTCCTCAGGTCCCCTCCTCTAACAGGACACACACGTGCGTGGGCTGCAGCCCTGAGGACTCCTGGCCACACCCTCAGGGCCCAGCTGGCCCTGTGCACTGCAGTCCCACCCACTACCCACACCCCTTTGCACTGGAACATATCAGGGAAAGAGGAGAGTTGAAGATTGTCTTCACCCTCACAGCGCACAAAATAAAGCCACGATGGCAACCTTGGAGACGCAAGAATGAGGGTCGCATCTGTGCACAGGGCACCCAGCTGCTAGGAGTCCATGCCCGCCCTCCACCCTGCCCCAAAGCCCACTGCCCTGGGAGCGGGGGAGACCTGGGAAGGCTGGAGGGGCATGCATCCCATGTGTGCCGGGCTTGCCTGCAGGAGAAGGTAAGCGTGAGCTGGAGGCCCAGAAATGCACCGTCCACGGTAAGACTGTCGGGTCCGGGTGTCTGAAGCTCACGCTGGCTATTAGAGATGGGGAGTGCATTAGAGGTCCCCAAGCACCGGGCTTGTTTGCTGGGTTGTCTGCAGGGCTGGGCGTGGCGTCTGTCCTCAGCGCCAGCCTCTGCCTGCCTCCCCTCTGCCCTCCACCCAGGGGTGCTGCTGCATGTTTTTAACAACTGGCTCTTGGGAAAAGAAGAAGCCAACTTTCCAAGGCCAATTTCAGGCAACTGGGCCATGTGAACTGGCTTGCCAAAGTCCTGAAAACGTCAGAGCTGGCACGAGCTGGCTCCCACACACTGCCAGCCGTGCCTGCTCCCCTGCGCCCCATACACCCCCGACAGGAAGAAGACACACGTTTCAAGGCAGGCTGGAGGGGGACGGTATGGATTTAATATTTTTTAGTATTACAATATATTATAAAAAAGGTGCAGGTAAAAAGGACGCTGCCGATTTCACACATCAGCCTCGTTGGTTGTCTGAGACAAGTGGTGAGAGAACCTAGGCACGAAGGCATCCCCGGTAGAGGTGGGGGAGACAGTCATGGTGCCCCAGTTGGTGGAAAGAGGGTGGGGGAGGGGAGAGTCTGGCCCCGCCCCCCCACACCTGGGGAATTTTCTCCTCCCACTGCCCTAAGCACACCTGACTTCCATCTCAGGGGAGGGGGGTGGGTGCCGCTGCTGAGAAGGGGACAGCTTGTGTTAGGTTAATACTGGACACAAAATTTAAGACAGCCGGAGGAATTTACCCAAAGATGGCAGGAAGGGTGGGAGGGCACTGGGACAAGACCAAGGCACCAATCCAATAGGTGTAAACATGTGGCGTGTCAAGGACTGACTCAGCTGTCTTGCCGGGGCATGAGCCCCTTCCTGCCACGTCAGCCATGATGGTCCGTGGTCCCAGGCACGTGCTGGAGATCTGCCTACAGTGATGTCTGCTGCCAGAGTCACTGGCCAGACCTTGGAAATAATAAATAGAGAAGGAAAACTTTCCGGGTGAGAAGCCAGAGGCCTGGAACAATGCATGTGTCCTCTGTAAACAGTTAATCCAAATGATGCTTTTCTGCGGATCCCACATGTCCTGAACAGCTCCCATGCTCTTCATCTTTCCTGGTGCCTGCGCCGCCTTCTGTGGTGGGTGGGGCACGCCTGTGGATAGAACTAGCGCGTTCCCCTGCTCCCTGACCCTGTGAGTGGGGTGACTGCAGCCCGGCCAGTTTGGGAGAGGACATTCAGGGACCCCCACCACCACGACCTTGCGTAACCCCACCGCCAGCGCCTTGCGGTAAGGGCTCCTGGGTGTACAGATGGGTGTGACGGAGCTGTCTGCAGCTGCTCTTCCTGGAAGCCTTCACTTGCCCTCACCTGGGCGCTAGGATGGCCTCTTCACACCTGTCCATGCCAGGCCTGTGTCTGCTCAGATCCCTCCCTCTCAAACCAACACACATGCTGGGCTCACCAACCCTGTGTTTCCTCTCCACACCCCCTTGTAGCTACTATGGCCCCCACCCCCAGGAACCTAATGTAGGGAAAAGGTAGATAGGCAGCTGAAGAGTGGGCCCAGCCCACCAGTCTGTCCGCTGGCCATAACCCTGAGCTGGAGGAGTAGGTTGGACGGTGGAGAAACATAAAGGGGGCGGTGGGAGGACAGAGGGTGAGGAGCTGTGTGACGGGGGGCAGGGGGTGGGGGTCAGGCAGGCAGACACAGGATGAAGGGTCAACCTAGAGGGAGAAACTACTGAAAATAAAAGCCTTGATGGAGTGGCCTCACCTCCCTTTTAGAAGACAGAATTTTGTGTCAACATAGCTATTGACCCACCTGCTCAAGACGGACAGCATAGGAATGGACAGTGTGACGTGGACAGAACTGAAGGAGGACATGCATGGGCCCATTGGAAGTCAGGTTGAACAACCAAATGAGGTACCAGAGGTAGGGTTGGGACTCCCCGCTCAGCCTTTCCGCCTTGGCTCCTTCCCAACTCCACCCCTCACTTCCCATCTCCCTAGCTTCCCCTGCCTGCTCCGGGCACAGTCGGAATGCCTCAGAGAAGGAGACACCTGCAAAAATGGCCTGTAAACGTAGAGGGCAGCCCTGGCCCTGGGGACCCTCTCAGGAACTGATGCCCCAGGGCCAGCCTTAGCCATACAGACACACGTGGTTGGAGGTGTTCTCTTGCATCCTGGACAGAATGGAAGGTCACTGTGGCTCTGCCCTGAGGCAGATGTTGGAGTTTGGTGTCTGAGTGGTAGACCAGAAAGCTCTAGGGCGGGACTGGGCATTCCAGGTGTTGCCCTGTGGTGAGGGGCTGTCAGGAACTCCTCACCAGCAGGTGAGGTCACTGTCTAGGTTCAAGGCAATGTTCTGGTTGTCCAGGGGAGGTGGGGAGGGGTGGGGGAGAATTTTGTTCCAGGGTCTCTATGTATAAGGCACGAGGTGTGTGTGTGGTGAGTGGGGTCTTTGTTGAACCCCTTCCCTGACCCGGTTCATCAGGTACCTGATAGTGAGCCATGGTCGTGGGAACCCAAAAGTGGGTTTTCTGGGATTCTGGATTAGTAAGGAAGGAAGGGAGAGAGACCTAAGACACGCAAAAGGGGGTGAAAGGACTTGTGATGTAGGAAACAGGCACTGCTATCTGTCCTGAGGACTCGGTCCCTGCCTCGTCCTCCCAGCATACTTTTTTCCTGGATCACACTATCTAGCTAGAACGTATAACGCCTCTTCCTTTTCCGTTCCCGATCAGTGTTCCTTCGAGCCCCCTCTTGAGGAATGACAGAGTCTGGATTCTCTCACCCTGGTTCTCAGGGGCCTCACCCCATGGTTACTCCCCACCACTGAGATCTGGGGGAGGTCCATGGACCTGCTCAGTCTAGATCTGAAACAGTTCTGTGCCAACATGCGGTGCCCATGTTGGCGGTGGGAAGCAGGGCCCCCTCAGCCAAGCCTGCCAGGGATGTCCAGGTCAGCCTCAGAGAGGGATCCCTGGGGGCCGGGAAGCAGAAAGAAGACTGGGAAGAGGGGACGAGAGGAGCCCCTTGGGGCAAGCGTGGGGAGACACCTGGTCCTGCCACACAGCCCCCCACCCCAGGACCCAGCCCAGGGCTCTAACCCGAGCACCAAAGTGTGTGAGTATCCCCGCCTCCTCCCCTCAGCCCCTCTTGGCCCGTCTCTGTCCTCTGGCCGCCTGCCGTGGCCAGTCCCCAGGTCAGTAATTGAGCCTGTTGATGGCCCGCTCCCGGGTGACGTCCAGGGCCTGGCCCCCGGACCGCTTGCGGCTGCGTTTGAGCTTGCTTAAGTCCTTGTCGAAAACCTCCCCGGAGCGCAGAGCCGACACCAGGTCGTCGAACTCGCCTCCCTCGTCCAGCGCGCTGCCCGCGTGGTGGACCTTCCGCTGCCGCTGCCACCGCTCCCGCTCGCGCTGTTCCTTCAGCTGGAGGGGGGAGGAGAGAGAGTGAGAGATGCGCAGGGGCAGAGCGGCCACCGTGGTCCCGTGTACAGACCAGTGGCCTCCCAGCCCGGCCTGCCTCCCGGGTCGGGCGCACCCAGGACGCCCTGTGCTGCCTGGCTCACGGGCTCTTGGCCCTCGTGCTGGGGGGACTGACGGGGGGCCTGGTCCCCCGGCACACGGCCCAGCTGCCAGCTGCCCTGGGGGCGCCCTGCTCAGGCCAGCCCCCCCCCCGCTCAGGCCCTGCACAGCCCTCGCACCATGGCCTCCATCCGGGCCCTCCGCTCCTCCTCCTCCTTCTTCCTTCTCATGGCCTCCAGGTCCTGCCGGGCCTCCGAGAAGGCCTGCAGGAAGGTGTCGAAGATGCCAAAGAATTCGTCTGGCTGCATCTTGCTGTCCTGCTCCCCAAAGTGCATCAGGGCCTTGGAGAACTGTTGGGGAGACAAGGGGTGGTAGGGCGTCACCTCGGAGCACCATGGGCCCATGCCGTTTACTTAGCTGGGTGCTGGCCAGAGCACAGCCCCACCCAAGGATGGGAACCTTTGGGAAGGGGTCAGGGCTAGAGGAGGGGAGCCCCCCATTATTATCAGGGGTAGGGACAAGGCTGAAGGAAAGGGTTGAGGCTGACACCCTGGGGACGTGATGGATCCTAGATGACTGATGAGGCTGCTCAGAGCCACCTCTGGGTCCGTTCTGGTGTCGGCATGGGACCGGGAGCTATAGACCTGGGGAAGGAACTCAAAAAGACCTCAGAGACTGTCATTACTGAGCTAATAGTTATTTAACGTCTCTGCAAAATGAGGATAATCACAGAACCTATTTCATAGTATTGTTGTGGGGGCTCAGCAGGTGGATAGAAAGTGCCAGCTATAATCACATGTGCCAGGCACTGTTTTTGCATTGAGAGCTCCATCTCTAATGCGACGCACGCAAGGTCCTCTGTGACAGACCTCACTGCCCAGTGTGCTCCATGGACCGGCAGCATGGGCAACCCTGGGAGCTTGTTGGAAACACTGAATCCCAGGCCCCATCCCACACCTCCGGAATGAGGACTCACATCTTAACAAGACCCCCGTAGATGGGCTCCATGTGCATGTTCGTGTGAAAAGCAGGAAGACGGCAACTGAGACCAAAGCTGAGCCCCAGACTCAGGAGTCTAACCCAGCTCTATGACAGCTGGGCAACCTTGGGCAACTTACTTCACCTCTCTGGATCTCAATGTACGTATTTATTGAAAGGGCGAATAACCTTTCAACAAACCATAAGGTGGGTAACAAGACAAATGTAAAACACTTAAGGCCTGCCACCTGATGAATGGACCATGATCTTTGCAACAGAGTTGCTATTGCTTTTCTTACAGGAGTGGGACTGTGGTTATTCCTCAAAGCACTGTGATTCTGGGTTTGTCCCTTCTGGGCCATCTGGTGGGAGTGGGTGGAGGGGTGTCTGCATAAGGCTGAGCTGAGGGAAGTGGGGTCAGGGTGAGGCCGAGGCTCGCCCTTACCTTCTCCCTGGCCTCATTAAGCTGGTCCTCCAGCTCTGAGAAGCTGAAGCTGGAGACCGTAATGAAGTCACTCATGACTGGGACGAACTTGTCATTTGGTTCCCGCACCTGGCATTTCTGATATTCCAGCTCCTGAAGGGGGAGAGTGAAGCACTGGTTAGGCTGTGCTAGGACAGAAGTCGGGGATTTTGGAGTCCTCACATTGCCCACCTTCATGCCAATCAGAGGATACTGAGCCTTCCTTTGGAAGAGGGAACCACCCACCCCCGCCAGTGTCAAAATTTTAAGGGTCACAAAGTTTGTGCGAGTTATCAAGCAGTCCACCCTGCCCATGTCCTCCCCCAACCACCACTTCCATCTCCCTCTCTCCAGATCCTTGCTGCCCAAAGTGTGGCCTGTGACCACTTAAAGGGGTATAAATTGGTAATCACCATGTACCCCCTTCAACCACTGTGGCAGTGAAAGATTCTCTCTCATATAAGCTTCATTCTCTAAGCTTATTCTCTCCTTACACACCCACCCCCCCCACACACACCCAGTGAAGTCAGGAAGGGTCTCTAGTTCCTAGGTGTGGGGGACAAAGGTTGGGGACATCCCCACAGTGGAGCAGCCTAGCCTAGGACCAGAGATAGCATCGTCTGAGAAGCCGTCAGAGCAGGGATGGTGGCGATCAGAGACCTGGGTCTCCAGCAAAGAGTGCAGCCCAAGCTCCTCTACTGGCCCAGAGAGGACAGTAAACAGACATGACAGGAGTTTCTGAGGATAGTGGTCCCCAGTGTCACGCTATGTGCTACCTGCCCCTAGCCACCAGCTTCCAAAGGACATGGGTCCTCTTTCCCATCTATTTGAATCCAACTTGAGCATGTGGCTGATTTATGGTTCCTTCCACTCCACTACCCAAGAGATATGTGGGACAGTGACCTGGCTAGTCTCAGTGTCCCTTCTTCAAGACTCTAAATTTAAGCCCCACATAAACCAGTTATCCTTTTGTAAGGGCCGACTCTGAGCTAGAGGCTGTGCCCACTGTGCCAGTAGTTCTGTACCCCAGCCAGGAGCTTTGGGCTCACAATGCATCAGACAGGATCTGCTGTCTGGGGGCCCACCCTCTCACCCAGCAACAGGCTGCATGGGCAGCTTCTGCCTTTGACCCATCAAACCCAGGCAGACAGAGATGATGTACTCACCACCTCGACTGCTCTGAGGCCCTTCCTGAGGTTGCCCACTTCCTTCTCCAGCTCTGCCAGGCTGTGGGGAGGGGGGACACAGAGGGAGGGACAGGAGCTGAGGGCGGTTTAGGAAGAGGGCAGTGCAACACCCAGTGGCCTAGGGGTCAGCAGACCTGTGCTCCAGCCCTCCACTGGCCTCAAACATGTGGCACATCACCTCCCCTCTATGCTGTCTGTGCTTCTATAAAATAACCGGGTGACACATTTTCTGTAGAGCCTTCCAGATCAGAAATGTCAGGCTGTATATGAGAAGGCTTCTAACACATGGCCTCTGGTGTGGATTTATTTATGTTTTTTACCACTCGATAGTACTCACAAGCTTTCACATGGCACTTGCATGCAGGAAGCCTTCGATGCCTACTAGCCGTGTACTAGTGTGTTTCTGCTTCTATTGGAGATGCATCTATCAGCCTGCACATGTCTGACTTCTTGCCTGTTAGCAGATACTGTCGGTGCTCCACCCTTATCTCCTTGGACCATCCATTGTAGTGCATAGTCCTGACTTCCAACTGTGTGAGCACTTTTTGCTGGGGGCCACAGCCACCTCTGCCTGTACCCACAGCCAGACAGTTATGACCCTCCACTAGAACCCCGCAGCTAGTAACTGACAAGAGATGATGTATGATGCCCCAGCTCTCTTGCCCTTCGGGAGAGGTAAGTGGCCAGTGTCCCACCCACACTGCCTCCCACACGGCCTGGATGGGTTGAGCTCCAGCTGCCCCCAGTGGTGGCTGGCCGAATTACACTTCCATTACTGGCCTGCCCACCCCTGGCCCACTTCCCCACCTGTGTTTCCGGGGAACGTCTCTGAAACAAATAGCCTGACTTCGTTTGGCTCTCCCCAAAGCAGACCCTGGCACACCGCCCCTGCCTAGTCAGCCCAGAGTAGCCCCAGAGGGGGCATTTAGACGAAAGTAAGTGTGAACACAGAGAAAGAAGCCTAGGAGGGATGCCTCACTTGACTTTGGCGGCTTCTGGAAGGTGCTGCAGCTCTGAGGGCATTGTCAAGATGTCAGGGAAATGCTTCTCCAGGATCATGATCAGGTAGTGGAGCAGAGAGATGTTTCTGGGGATGAAAGCCAGGTCAGGGCTAAAGGAGTGAGGGTCAGGAAGAGTCGCTGAGGTGTGAGGGGAAAGAGGTGAGGACTTGGGTCGGAAATGAAGACAGGGTCATGGGGAGGAGCGGGGAGGCCAGGGCTGGGGGGCAATGGAGGCTAGGAAGCAGGCGGGGTCCCACCTGTCAATGCTGGACTTGGTGTCGGCGATCTTGTTGAGACTGGCCACCCGGAACCCGTAGGCGCCCCCACGCTGCCCTTTGTTCATGAAGTTACCGATGGCCAGGACGACCTCCAGCATCTGCGTTAGACGCTTGCTGCGAATCAGCTCCCGGGAGGCCAGCAGGATGGCTGGGAGAGGAGTGACAGCTCAGAGCCCTACCAAGACCAGGCCAGGGCAGCTGGTCCCCTTGCAACCCAGGGTGATGCCACCACAAAGTCCAGAAAAGGGGCTGCGAGTGTCCTCAACTCTCAGAGGGGCAGAGCTGATGCCCAGGCCTCCAGAGACGGATCACCCCCACACCCGCCCATCTCCAGAGGAAGCAGACAAACTTGCCCAAAGCCAATTCTCCAAATGTAACCCATCCTCAGAATGTGCCAACCCTTCCTGAGACTATATTCGAGAATACCTTTCCTTGTGTGTATTTAAAGATTACTAATATATCCTTTCTGTGGATATGCACAAGAATATAATCCTTCTCCTTTCCTAAACTTAGTGATTAAAAATTAAATATCAGCACTTTACATATTATGGGATTGTTTCTGCCTCTTCCAAAATGTTGAATTTTACTGATTCTTTTTGGAAAAAAAAATCCCTGTCAAATTAAACTTGAATATGTCATCAATTGTAATCTTCCCATATTATTTTTGTTCGTAAGATGACAGTATGCTTTACAATTGATAGTGTCTGATTAAATAGGTGCCTTGACGTCTTGGTGAATATCATTAAAAGAAACTTTTCCCAGCCTCAGGCATTTTAACCATTTCCCTCCAGTGTCTGACGTGATACATTTGCTAGAAATACAAACTACGCTAACAGTAACCAAAACATCAGCATTTAATTCCGATGTGGATGCTCTGGCCCTTCCTTCAGCTATTAATGTATTTATGGCAGATGTGCAGAACTGGGATACAACTCCTACACTGAAATTTTGGCTACTAGTTATGGAACATGCTTTTTGGTTATGAGAAGTGGTGATAGGGAGAGCAAACGATTCTACTACGATCCCTGGCCTATGCCACCCTGAACATTCCCTAAGATACTGCTATGAAGATCAAATGAGAACCATCTGACTAAAAGTTTCCAGAACTCTTTAAGATGCAGTTAAAAAGAAATCATTGTAAAAAAGCTGTAAAAGTGAGCAGTAAATAAGGTTTGTCAGTAGCTTCTGAAATTGAACACGTGCATTGTCTCTGACCTAGCTGTGGCATTAAACCTGATGGGAGTAGTTCTAGGATGTTTTTTCCCCTTAAATTACACATAGACTGGTTACATAAAGTATGGTATATTCATACAACAGAACAGGGTGCAGCACTGAGAATGAATAAACCACTGCTACACATTACAACAGAGATAATTTACAGTCATAATGCTGGGCCAAATAAACCAGCATAAAATTATTCCTACTCTGTCCAATCTTCATAAAGCGCTGGACAGACAAAAGCTTTAGAGAGGAGAAAGAGAGTAATGGGTAGAGGGGGGACTGTTAGGGAGAGGTGAAAGAGGGCTCTGGGGGCCCAGAATCAGTCCATTTCTTGACTTGGGCATTGATTACATAAGTAAGTTCATTCCATGGTCATTCATCAAGTGGGACTCTGGTGATGTGTATACTTTTCCACATGCATATTTCAATAAAAAGTTTACTTTAAAAGAAAACTACTTATAAAAGTTTCCAGCAATTTATATTAGTTGGGATGGTTTTTCTAATGCTGTTTGAAAAAATTGCAAAGGAGTCCTGCTGCAAATGCTAAAATGTTGGCAAAACAGATGACAAGAGTTCAAAGGAAATCAGTGCAAATGGGAAAACTCCCATATGCAATGCAGACATTTTAGAATACATTCATAAGAATAATATATTCATGAATATATTCATAAGAATATGCTTATATTTGAAACCATATTCATCTTGACTGTATTCAGTGAATATATTCATAATGAGAATCAGTAAATTTGGTATATTCAGTAATGAACATATTCGTAAGAATACATCCAAGAAGACTATGTTCATGTGTCTATTCATAGAAGAATTGGTAAAATTGTCAAATTTGGTGAAAAAAATCCTAGAACTACTCAGGGAGGGCCAGATTCTGGGCAGGGCATCAGGGAGTGCCAACCAGCCTGTGTCCAGCAGAGGGGGGCCCATGCTCTGCTCTGCCCCGCAGCCTGTCCCCTCAAGCATCGTGGACACGGGCTCCCCCGTCCCATTCCACTGACCCTGTCCTCACCACAGATGAACCCCACAGCCTCTTCTGTTTCTCCCTCCTGGGTATGAAGGCTACCCACCCTCCTGACCACCTGCCTTTACCCCCAACTCCCTGCCTCTCCGCCCTCTGCCTTCTCCTGGGAGGTACCACAGATTGACAGTGGAGAGATAGGTTTTGAAGAACGACATCTGCCTTCCAGTCCTGGCTCTACCACCCACCAGAGGTAACTCAGCTTCAGGCAACACATCCCCATTTTAGAGATGACAGAATGGATGCGCCCTGTAAGACTTGTGAGGACCCAGTGACGCCATCCATGTGGAATGTTTCACATAGTACTTAGCACAGGGTTCTCATTTAATTACTAAGTGCTCATCTAGCAAAGGCCTGTGTGGGTGGGAATGCCCTGGCCCAGAAAATCAGATGCCTCCAGACGTCACCTTGCCTATTTCCTACTTTCTGAACAGCTAGCACTTAGAACAATGTGCCAGAGGTCTTCTAGGAGCTTAGGACCTCTTGGGCAGGGCAAAGAACGCTGAGCTCAATCCGTGCCATGCGCTGTTCTAGGGGCTTGCTGTTACCATCACCTGTTCAGCATTGCTGTCCCATGCTGGGGCAGATGTCACCAGATCCCCGACCTTGGAGAGCTGCATGCTGAGGCACGGGGAACGTGTCACATCTTTGGCACTTGTGCTAATATAAACAATTACACATATCCAGTATAATTAGGCTGATCAGATATCCTGTTTTAAATGGGACAGAAAACAACGGTACTGCCCCATTTCAAACGGTAAGTATGGTCAGCCTACTGACCCCTTGAATGTAGCCCAGCGAGACGAGGCTGACCACACGTACCATTTGAAATGGGACAGTACTGTTGTTTTCTGTCTTGTTGAAAATGGGATGTCTGGTCACCCTAAGAATAATGATAGTTCTAAATTTTGTCCTTGATGGGTGTTTTGGGGGGATTGAGAATAAGGAACCCCATGGCCCAGACGCCTCTCCACTCCATACCCTCAGCCGTACCTTCCACTTTGGGCTTGGCCTCAGCCAGCCGCTCCTGGAACTTCTTCTTAAAGAAAAGGGCCTGTAGTCGCTGCTGGTAGTGGTCAATCCTGTGGGCAGGGCGAGCTACGTCACGAGGCGGGCCCCTCAGCTCCAGCCCAGGACCCAGCTCCAGCCTCCTCCCCAGCCTGCCACCGCCAGCCCAGCTGCTCCGACCTGCTCATTTCATAGAGGAAGCGGTCAGCACGGGCCATCCGCTCGATCTCATGCTTGTGCTCCTCAAGGAGGTCAATGTCACTCTTCTCCGGAATGAACTTGAGGAGCTGCAAAGGGCAGGTGAAGGTTAAACAAAACTGGTGGGAAGCTGATATGGGGGTGCAGCATGCAGAAGCTCGTGCACTGAGCAGGCTCAAGATGGGGAGGTGTCCCCTTAAAAACCAGAGGCCTCCTCATATGGATGGTTTTCAAGTATGTTTCATCTGCCCACAGGGGACACAGGGCACCCAGCTCTAGACTTCTTTTCCTTTTACATTTAAAAATTAAGAAATAACTTACATACAGTAAAGTATATTATTCTTAAGTATACAGCTCAGTGTTTTTTTTCTTTTTAAATTTTTATTGACCTATAATTTACATGAAATAAAATGCATCCATTTTAAATGTTCAGTTCAATGAGTTTTGACAAAACTATCCACTCACTGAACCACCACCCAGATAAAATACAGATTTCCATCCTGCCAGAAAGTTCCCTCGCGCCATTTCAATAAGTTGATCCACCCTGGAGTCGATTTGCCTGTTCTAGAACTTCTTCTAAATGGACTCATGCTGGATATTTGGTGTCTGGCTTCTGTCACTCGATATAATGTCTGAGACTCATCTATATGGTAAGTATTGAGAGTTTGTTTGTTTGTTTGTTTGTTTTTGTTCATTGCTGAGTAGTATTCTATTGTAGGAATAAACCAGACTGTATTTATTTGCTTTCCTATTGATAGACAATTGGGTTGTTCACAGTTTAGGGGTCTGAGTGTATACCTAGGGGTGGGGCGCTGGGCAATAGAGCAGTGTGTGGCCCTAATGTGAAATGCCAAATCATTTTCCAAAATGATTGTATTGAATGAAAATTCCCATTGCTTCACATCCTCACCAACACTTAGTATTGCTGGCCTTTCATTTTGCCTGTTTTGGTGGGTGCATGGTACTACTTCACACACCCCTATGTATCATATTTCTCTGTAGACTGAGCATCTTTTTGTATATTTCTCTCTTTACTAATAGGATTGAGTCATTTGGAAATGGTCTCATTCATGAAATACCAGTTTGAGTTTTTTGCTCATTTTAAAGTGCAGTTGGTTGCCATTTTTCTCACTGATTTATAGAGTTCTTTATCCTGAATATGAGATATATGTAAGGCAAATATCTGTCAAGGTTTGGCTTGTCCTTTCACAGTAGTAACAGTGCCTTTTGATGAACAGAGTCCATCACCTTAATGAAGTCTGATGGACAGTGGTTTTGTTTCTAGGTTTTTCTTGAAGGACACAACAAACTGAGGTGGAAGTGACTTGGGGAAGATACAACTGGGGGTCACTCTGATGTTACCCTGAGACCCATGGGACTCATACCCCCTCTCTCCTTTCGAGGTCTCAGTCCTCTGGAAGAGCCTTTTTCTGGCTTCCTCTCAGAGAAGTAGGCCTGGGGGCATTTCTATACACCTCTCCTTCACTCCTCCAGCCTCCAGCCTGATTTCTCCTTAACCTAACTAAGCTTCTTGGCCTTTCTGGGGGCTGTCGGGAAAGGGTACAGCTGCCCCCTCATTTCAGCTCCCCTTCCCGTGAGGGGCCTCACCTGCTCCAGCATGTCCTTAGCAAGGTCCTCCTGCTCGTCCATCTTCAAGATGGCCTGCCGGATCTCCTCGTTAGAAAGCTTCAACCTGAGGTGAAACCCCAGCCCCTGAGTAGCATGGTCTGGGCCCTGTGTTCAGCACAGACCCCAGACTTTCACCTTCATACATTAAATTCCTAGGCTTTGCTCTGTCCTTTCCGTGAACTTAAGGGTTGTGATAGTTTTCCCTTCTCAGCTCTTCTGCAAAGCCTCCTCAGACTGAACCAATGTGGTTCCCTCCACCAACTCCGTTAGGAGGAATTCTAGTCTCTCAGAAGAGACTTGAGTCTCTAGTCTTTTGCTTGAATCTCTTCGGAGCTGGCAGGAACATCTGAGAGTAAAAGGGTCGGCTTCAATGCAGACTGAGAGACAGGGCAAAGGGTTTCTGATCCCTTTCCTTATGCCAAAAATCTGCAGCATGTCCACGGGAGGAGGGAGTACCAGCAGGCCTCGAAGGGGCAGCTTCCTGCTTACCCCATCATTTTCAGAAGACAGAGTCACTCTCAGTCTCTGACAGCGCCTCAGCTCCCACACGGCTGTCTCAATCTGTCTTGCTGTCTGAGCAGGGGAGACACCACCCTTCCCTGACACACATACCCTCCTTATCCCCTCCCAATAGGAGCCCTGGGGGTGCAGAACTCTCCCCCACCATCAAGAGGGAGAAACTGAGTCCTGGGGCCTTGTGGGAGGAAAGGGGGCTGGATGTCCCACAGGCGTCTGGGGCAGCACTAAGAATAGTCTGGGAGGCGGTGCCCTCTGACCTCGGCTCAGGCAGGAGGCCCCGCACAGAAGCTCTGCTGTTAGTGTAGATACTGCTGTGTTTGTTCTGCAGCCGCGGGAAATGCTTGGGGGCTGAGATCATGCTGCTCTCTGGCCTAAGCCGTTTGGGGCCCTCCATGGGCTTAGAGCAAGTCCACTGCCCGACGCTGACCAGGCTGGTCAGGGGTCTCATGATTGGGGGACTTTCTTGTCTGCAGAGCCCCACACTGCTGCTCAATGTGGGCTCCCAGGGGAGGGTTCTAGACCAGTGCCTCCACATTCTTAGGGGACAGCAGAGAAGGGGAGGCCAGAGACTGCTGTGCTCTAGTCCTCTGCCACCTTTTTTCCCTAGGCATTCAGGTCAACCGCTGCCTTCTGTTGTAGCCCCACCTCTGCTTCTTGGGTTGGGGGGCATTCCCTCCTACCAGGAACCTGTCATGGGGCCAGGGCCAAAGAAGCAGAGCGAGCACCTACTTAGAGAGAAGGATGATGCAGTTCTGAGCCCTCCGGCCATCAATGACGGACAGCTCTTTGACCTTGCGGGAGGCCAGGTAGATGTCCTCGGTAGAGCCCAACTCTTTCTGCAAACAACAAGCCAATTAGAAAGATTGAGGTGTGTGTTTTCCCCAATCCTCATCTTGTCCCCTTACCCCCCAGGAGCCACCTCCCTACCAAACCAGGGACTGAACCTGGTGTGAGAGGAAGAAAGAAAGTTAAAGAAAAAAACAGGGCAGGGAGAAGAGGGTGGTTAATAGCGGACTCTAATAGGAATTATCTGGGGCTTTACCATGGGCTAGAATGGGTTGGGGCAGGGCCACACAGAACCCCCTTTTCAAGACTGCTCTCTTTAGACAAACTGAAGAAGGCCCTATTACTACAGAGCAGAGTGACTGATGCCCCTGGCTTCAGGCCATGTGATATGATCTCCTAAGTCTCTAGAGAATCAACTCCCAATCCTACTGCCTCACCCCAAGAACCTCCCCAATCTTGTGAAAAGATGCTGGTTCTAAGTCTCCACAGGGCCACAGTTCCCAGACTCCTAGGGACTTCAGGCACACAACAATGTACCCTTAGTAGAGGGCATCCACATGTTCAGAGGGGGGAAAACTGAGGAAGAATTCCATGTAGACTTCTCTGGGATTCCAGCAGGCATATTCCCAAGAAATCCAAGGTCCCTCCTCCCACCCTGCCTTCTCTTGGGCCCCTGGTGAAGTAGGCAGGAGGTCACTTCTAACTTTGAGAGGTCCTTCCAAGCACATTTTCCATGTGGGACAACTGCAGGGGCCACCACACATATCATTATCTTTGTGAACTGTGCCCCTGGAATCATGCAGTGCCCAGCCTGTGCAGCCTCGCAAAACCGCCTCGCCTTGGGCCCTTGTCTTGGGTAAGACAACAGACCTAGAAACTTTCTCCTCACTCCAGTGGACAGTCTCCTCCGTGACTGGCAGGGGTCTGTTTGCACTATTCCCCATCTCCTACATTTCTGCTGGGTAGAAGGCAGAATCGACTGACCCTCTTTGGCGGGGTGGGGCAGAATAGGGCAGCAGCCCAGAGAAGTAGTTAAAAGTTGGAGTATCCCGAGCCCCAAGTGACTCACCTGCTGAGAAGGATTAGTTATCAGGTCCTAGGCAGGTAGCAGCCACAGCCAACAGAGAATTAAACATGCACAATGTTAGCCAAGAGATACGGGGACGCAGAAATAGGAGAAGAGACAGGGGGACCCCTCAGCTTCTAGTCTGTCTGCCCCTTCTCAACAAGACCCCATGACTGGAGCAGAGACCTGGTAGGAGCTGCTGCTAGCCGACATGCACTTACAGAGAAGCCAAATGAAGCAGGGGGCGGGCGGCGTCTCCCGGCAGCCAGGGGCCCAGTGGGACCACCACTCCTCAGCTGAGGAGACCAGGCCCCCAAGCTCCCCCACCCTAGGCCTTGGCTGCCATTCTTCCCCCTCCTCTGCTGGGAATCTGCCCTGAAGGCAGAGGGGACTCCTCTGCCCCACAAGTTCATCTTTCTGAATAGGGGAGGAAACAGCAAACTTGAGCCAGAAGTTGTATTCACTGAGGCAGAGGAAAGCAGGTATCCCTGCCATGCGCTCCCTGCCCCTTGCTGGCCTTTTGACCTCTGAGGGCAGCTGAGGAGGTCGAGCTTGCCATTAATTGGTTCTCCCTTCCTGACCTGCATGGTGCAAAAATACCTAACTCAGAATCTGCATAGAGCACAGGGAAGACCTTCAGCTCGGAGGACGTTCCCCTGCCCCATGTCCATCCAGGTTCCAGAACAGGGAGAGGACGCAGCCAGGGCAACATGGCCTAAGGTCTCTGCAGCTCTGCTCCTATGAATCCATCCCAGTCTGGGCAATGGCTGGGCGACAGCAGTCTGGATGAGCCCAGCCCTGAAACTGGGGGCTGGACGGTGTGGGCTCAGAGAGGTGAGGGGGGCTTTCCATCCTAACTCTTCTCCACTCACCAAATGGGGAGGCCCAGGTTGTCCTCAACCCCACAGCACCTCTTTCCCTACTGATCCCCATCCTTGCCCCACACAGGATCCCAGAGACTGAGTGAGCCAGAACAGAGCCCTGGTCCAGAGGAAGATGGAGGCGTGTGATTGGCCACACCTGGTCCACCCCTTGCCCCCTCCATCCCTGGTGCCCATGCACGAGGCCTGGGGCACAGGGGCAATAAGTGCTCAGGATGCCTTTGGGCTGCTGCCCATGGCCATGCCTGCCTGACATGTGCAATAGCTAAAAATGCTTCCTGGAGTTAGGAGTAGAAATCAGATGTCTTGGGCACCCATATTTAGGTGAAATAAACAACCATCTGTTTTTTTAGAACCCCAAAACAGAGTCAGAGCCCTGTCCCCACCCCCACTCTTTTGACTAGTCCCCTAGGAGTGGTCACACATGGCCTCAGTCCTGTGTGCCCTCAGGAAGGGTCAGCCACAGGTCTGGACTTGGCACATAGCTGTGGGGAGCTTGGTCACAACACTCAGCCACGGTCCGGGGCCCAGGAGGACACGGATGCCACTCAGTACTACCTGGGGAAGTCCTCAGGGCTGGAACCCTGGGATCAGCAGAGAAAACACGGAGGGGAATAGCACAACCCCGACAGGAAAGAGCCTCCCAGGTGCAGGCCAGAGAGAAAGCCAACACTTGAAGGCCTTCAGCTGGTAATGTCAAAATTGAACTTGGGAGGAAAGCTCCCAGATGTGCTAGCTGCCATACTGATTCCTAGGCAAGAAGAGTCCCAACTCATGTTCTGACCCACATCCATTTGAGGACGAGATCTGAGAATGAGCATTTTGGGCACACCTGTAAGTACTCGGCATAGTTTGAGAACCCTGCTCAGGTACCACCTGTGCTCTGCCACCAGCCCACTCCCACCCACTCCCATTACTGCACCCGCCAGAAGCCCAGGCCTACTGGTCAACCACCTGTACACAGTGTCCACTGAGCAAGCCCAGGGATTCTCTCAGCCTTCCCAGGCCAGACCCCAGCCTTGAACAGTAACACCCTCTGCTACCCGACTCTTGCGGGTGTTGAGAGATGAGACTATGGTGGAGAAAGAGGTTTGGAAGTCATAGTGCCTTCTAGGTATAATCCCTAGATCCTGAGGCCAAAGAAAAGGCAGAGTCAACAGTCCACGCCCTTGGACTCCACCTCTAGGATGAAAGAGAGAAACAGACACAATACTATTTCATCAGCTGATGTGTAAATGAACATGTAATGGGATGTGTCCCCCGACTGCACTACACATAATTCATACCTACATTCCCAGCACACACACAGTACCTGACAAAGAAGAGAATCATTCAAGGAGGGAGGGATGGAGGGGCTGAGGGGTGGGTTCAAGGGGGGCATATGTGATGTCAAGACTGGAAGTCCAGACCCAAGGGGCTAGAGGGGGTAGGGTCTTACCTGGTGCCTCTGATAGGCTGAAAACATTTTTTCGAAGTCCTCTAGGTCCAGAATCCGAAATACCTGCATGTCATCAATCTCGTTCCACACGGTGCCAGGGACACGTTCCTAAGATTCAGGGCAGACAGAAGACCCTGTGGTTGACCCAACTCCTTCCCTGAGGAGCTGTCGAATGCCTCCCTAACCCTGCGTGTCCCCCAGCTGCACCCTTGACAACAGCCTTCCGAAGGGGGTTGACTCTCCCTCCTCAATACTCTGCTCCAGGCTAGAAGCCAGAGACAAACCCCCTCTCCTCACTGCCATGTGGGGCCACTTGCGAGCAAGTTACAGAAATCACTGGGAGTGCTGGAGTGATGGGTGGGCAAGTGTGAAAGCAGGTATGAAACTCCTTCCAGAAAACCAAACTGCACCAGTGCTCCCCAGAGCCCTTTGCACCAAGGCTTCCAGCCAGCCCTCTCCCTGAGGGGGTCCTCAAACTCTTAGTGAAGACTCTATTTCCTGAATCTGAGGTGGTCATTTTTCTCTCCCAGGGGTCTTCCTCCCACTTACCCATATTCCCAGAAAGTGGACAGATGCCAAAGGCTGGGACATCCTGGCCACTATTGTGACTGCTGAGGCCAGCAAGACTCTGCCATAATTTCCTGTTGGTCAGACCAGGAAAGGTGTCCCATCCCTTACAACTGGAATGGGCCCAGGGGTTTACATTCCAAGGTCAACTTAGGCATTGCCCCACTTCTGTGCAGCACCCTTGCATTGAACTTCTACCCCAGGAGACTAAGGAGAAGCTGTTAGCCCCTGGGGAAAAGCTGTTAGTCAAGCCAAGAATGCCCCAGTGGTCCTGTGACACCCTGATCATGGCATTTGGGACAGAAAGTAGAGCCCCTCCTCCAAGATGCCCCACCCCTCTCCTCCCAGGGACCCTCACCTCATCTAGAGCCTTGCTATTTCTTAAAATAGAATCTCCCCACTTTCCTCTGACTGCAAGACTGCTGGGGAACCTTCCTAATGCCACCGCCTCCTCCCTCCAGCTCGCCCTCAGCAAGGCCTGGCTAGAGAAACATACCTTTCACTCACTTTTATTTTCTTAAACTCTGGAAAAGGGGAGGCTAGGCCAGAGCCGGGGGGGTGGGGACATTCCTGTGGCCTTCCTAAGGCCAGGGACCCTCTTGTGGAATGCCGGGCTGGGAAGCTCGGAGCGGCAAGGGATACAGGCAACTGGCCAAACGCAACACAGACACATTCTTTTCATGGCAGAAACAACCATTGTGTGTGCGTGCATACGTGTGTGTGTGTGTGTGTGTGTGTGTGTGTGTGTACACAGGAGCTCATGGGGGCGGGGGGAAGTGGGCTAGGGAGAGAAGCCAGGCTACATGGAAGGCAGAAAGAAGATGGTAGAACTGAATTGAAGAAGGCTTGGGAAGCTTCCAACTCCGTCCCCATCTAAAC
The DNA here is from genome assembly GCA_004026885.1 of Lyroderma lyra. NCBI lineage: Eukaryota > Metazoa > Chordata > Mammalia > Chiroptera > Megadermatidae > Lyroderma > Lyroderma lyra. The sequence goes on from PVJL010001838.1 coordinate 146,572, forward strand.
CTGGGCCTGCAGGGGAGGCAAGCAGTGGGTAGGCCCAGAGAGGTCAAGCTTCTCACTGTTCTTTCTTCCTGGTGAGGCCAGAACCAGAAAAGAAAAGGGGCTGGGATGAGAGAGCAGGATGTCAACACAAGGAAAAGACAACACAGACGGAGCATCCAGCCTCTCCCTCACTTCTCCCCACTCTCTATTCCCCATATTCGCCAGCAGAACTCGGGGGGTCCTCCTGGAGCTCGCCGAAGTCTGGAGCCAGACAGAGGTACATCTACTGCTAGTACTCTCCACATCCTACATAGCACCAAGCCACCTTGCTGTGCCCACCACCTATAAAAGTTCTCTAATTTTTATGCTGCTCTGGCCAAGGCCGCATTACCTCCAGTCTAGATTCCTGGATTCTCTGCCCCTCTAGAGACCTCCTGTATGTGCCAGGGAAGTCTTTCTCAAAAACACATTCATTCTGTTTCCCTCACAGAGCATTTGGGGTCAGACAGCCCAAACCGGCCTGTTCTCCCAGCCTCATCACTATCGATGGGAGATTGTTGGCAAATGGGGAGCTAGTATTCTCGTCTCATGCCACATGAAAGGAAACTGAGTCTCAATGGTGCCTACTTACTGAGTTAAAGTGAGGTTTGAGTTAGATAACATACTTAAAGCCCACGTGGCAGGCCAAAAGGATGAAATAACCCCCAGTCGCACAACCGAAGCTTGGGACTGGGATCAGAGGTCACAGATACTACTCGATGCCCGCCTGCCCTATCCTGGCTGAGAAATATGCCTGCAGCTCCCAGGAATGCTCCCCAATGTCTATTCCGTCAGACCTGTACTTTCCAGTCTAGGAATGAAACGCTGGCCTGCGATGGGTCCCTAAAGAATTCATATAGACTTTAGTATTATTGGACCCCTAAGGATAAAGCTGTAGGGGTGTCCAACCTTTCAGCTTCCCTAGGCCACACAGGAAGAAGAATTGTCTTGGGCCACACATAACATACACTAGCACTCACGACAGCTGATGAGCTAAAAGAAGAAAAAAAGTCACAAAGAAAATCTCGTAAGTTGTAAGAATTTGTGATGGGCCGCAGGTTGGACGTGCCTGTTCTAGGTGATGGAAATGTAACAGAAATAGTAGTTGCCATGTCTGTCTCCTTTAATTGTTGAGATACCCAATCACCTTTTCACTACATTTTTAAAATCATAAATTAAAAGTTGTAAGTACAGGAGACAAAAATATATGTAACTTTTTTTTTTACAACAATTTTAAAAAATATGTTATTTCTGACCATGAACAATGAATGTTTCCACACAGTCTGTGGCCTTTGGTTCTACAGAGCCGTTAGCCTGCTCATGTGCATTTGACCTTCTGGCTTGCCCATGACCATGGAGATGCATCCACAGGGCACAGCTGTGCAATGCAGCTGTCACGAACTTTAACAGTGTTGCTTCAAAATGCTGCTAACAGGTGACTCTAAAATTTTAATAACTCAGATTGGAGGCAGTTATCAGAGGCCTAGGAGGCTACAAATGGGCTGTATTCATGCTACATCTTTCCACTTAGATTATAAAACCAGAGATAGAAGGGATCTGAGAGATCATTTCACCGATGAGCAAACTGAGCTGTAGACAAAATGAGTGATTTCACAGGTCACACAGTTAGTTAGAGCCAAACCTGATTTGGTTACAGGTTAGAACCTCTCCTTCAATCCCTCCCCAGGATCTCTAGGTATTTCTTTGAATATGCTTCCTAATCTGCCAGATCTAAAGCTCTTATGGGGCAACATTATATTTCACCTTTTAATATTATCCATCACAGCCCCCAGCAAGAAGCTTTACACAAAGCAGTCTGACGGCTAACTGGTCTGCCATTAGGAGAAGGCATCTTAACCAATAACTGACCACCTATTTAGCAATCTCATGTCTCTTCCTACTTGATTTTACATATGAGCTCCTTTAAGCTCACATAGAATGATACAGTATGAATTCCCCAAGAGTTAGTCTAACAGCCCCATATGACAAGGTCAGAGCACATTCATTAGTTCCAGCTCCAAACTGGCACCTGTGTGCTATTGTTGATGTGTGAGTGTAGGTCAGGCCAGTTACCTTATGTGTGTTTATGTCAGGGACCAAGCCACTGTTCTTCTTAATACGACGCAGTACAGAACCAGAGGTGGGGCTTGACCCAGGCTGGAAGTGGCCTTCAATTACTAGGGGACTAGTGTGACCTAGGGCATTTCTGCTCTGTGTTCATGAGAGTCCAATAAAGGAATTAATCCACCCATGGACCTGGTGTTGGTGATTATTGGTGGATAATATTCATGAGGGCCTCTCACTGCTGAGCAGTCTGTAAAAGTACCCAGTGTGTTCACATTTTCCCTGGGAAGATACCAAAATGGCTATAGCTTGACATCAAACTCTTCATCGCAAGCGTGCTGTCGTATCTGCCTTGTCATGGCCTTATCATTTCAGTCCTATGTACACATTGGCCTGATCTTTATCAGCTCTAGGCTTTGGCTAAAGGTATTTGCCTAGATCTTCCACTATTTTCCTCTAACTGATCCTACTCTTAACATCCCAGCCCGGCCCTTGTCTTGCCCAGAAAACACCCTTACTTGGCTCATGCTCTGTTATCTATATTACTCCATCATCCCTCAGTTCACACACATTCCATTTGTAGGTATCTTGGGCAATCTGAGCATTACCACATACCCAGCCATCTCCTCCCAGTGTGGATGATTTTATTTCCCAGTGGACAGTGAGCTGCCTAGTGTCAGCAACCCCATCTTCTGCATCGTCTGTGTCTACACTTACCCCACCAAAGAAAGAACCCAAGGTAGAGATCTGCGAGTGATGGGCAGCCAGTCCCTGGGGCTGACGGCCCTGGGCTGCAGGAGAATAGATGTGCTGACCTCTTCCTTGATACTCACCTCGTTGAGCTTGACCCAGTTGAAGGACTTCAGTGGGTGGGAAGGTTGAGGGACACACTTCTTCCTGAGTGGGATGTCACTACTGGGGAAGGGGTCTGGAGGGAGGGGCAGGCCCATGCTGAAGCAAGGTGGGGCACCAGGGGGCGTGGGGGGCCCACCAGGTGGAAGGGGTGGTGGTGGCGGTGGGGGGCAGCAGGCAAACGGTAGAGGGGGTGGGGATGGAGGCAGATCACTGGTTGTCATTGAGGAAGTCAAGGAAAGTGGGCCCCCAGGAGGAGGTGGGGAAGATATAGATCCTGTCTGTGGGAAGACAGAAAAATCAAAACAACAAAGCCATCAGCAGTGATACCTTTATGGTCCCCCACCATTACTGCTTTCCTTACTCTTATTCTCTATCTACACTAGATGCCCCCCAATCCTGCTCTTACCTCCCACATACATTTTGCCCCCATTTCTCTCAATACACACACACAGATACACACGTAAGTCAAACACTCATATCTAGGACAAAGCCATAGCAAGATTGATACATTGCTGTGTAGGCTACAACCTGCACAAGGGCATCCAGCTGTGGGCGGGGAAGCCCAGATCCCACTCTGCTTCCAAGTTGTGCTTCCTGGGACAGGGCCATCCAGAGGAAGGGGCATCATTTTTTCTAAGTAACACACAGGTGCCACCCTTACAGCCTCTGGAATCCCCTCTCTCTTCTCCCTCACCCTGGGACCCTTGGCCCCTCCCTACACCCCCATTCTTCCCACCATATCCTTAAGGTCTTGGCTCAGTTATGCAAAAGGAGGCCAGGGTAACCACGTACTGAGATTTCACTGAGTTGGGCTACCAGCTCAACCACCTGTCCCCGAGCCTGGCGTAGCTCCTGGGACTCTCGGGCCAGCTTGTCCTTCATCTTGTTCAGTGTCCGCATCATCTCTTCCTTCTCCAATGTCTTGGTCTCACACTCTCGCTCCTTCCTCTCCAGCCTGCTCATTAGCTCTGTGTGTTCTGGGGTGCAGGTGAGACAGGAGAGGAAATGGAGAGAAAGAACATGAACATGCATGTGTCCTTCTCCCAAGGAGGGGGTGAGTCCTGGATAGGAACGAGGTGTGCGGAGCGTGCAGCAGGTGGAGGCAGAGATCCTCACCTTTCCGGAACTTCTCCGCCTGGTCTCGCCACTGTTTCACTTCATTCTCATTGATGAGCCTGGTGGGGAATGGAGGGGGGAGGGTCTACTGAATGTTGGCTCACAGCATCCCAGAAGAGGTGTCACCTTCCTATTCCCCACACAGGTGCCCTGATCTGCAAGCTGTCCAGCCACATTGAGGAGGACAGGATTTTGACTCTCTGCATGCTTCTCCAGGTCCCCCTCCCTGCCCAGTTCTCTTTATGTGGCTCTCTGTGGGCTGTGAAAGCTGAAAGGACCCTTAGAAACCTTTCTGGGTGGAAACAAGAGCTAACTAACGGTAGAACAAGGACTAAACCTCAGGCTTCCCTTAGTTGTGTAGTGATTAGTACCCTGTGTAAAACTAGGTTTTTGCATTGATAGAGATCAAATTATTGGTCCTACCTTGGTCCAGGCTTCCAAAGACCAGTGTGTAAAAGAAATGGCCCACCTCAACAACACAGAATGAGTGCTGACAGTGAAGAGGAAACAGGTCCAAATGAGGCCTGGGCTGAATTTTTCAGGGCAAGGGCTACGTCTCCAAGTGTCATCGTCCACTAGGTATTTATTTTATTATTCAGGCAGTTGCCCCCAAATTGCTTGACAATCCACCAGTAGACAGTGATTGATGTCTTGCCCAGCCCTGGTCTAAATCATAGAAAATTCCCATTCATGTCAAACTCTTGTAACAGGGGGTTAAAAGTAAGCTTTTACCTAGACACCAAGGTATAAGAGAGATAAAATCCCAAGATAGATCCCCATAATTTTTGTTTGTTTGTTTTAATCTAAAAATGTGGAAGAGCCATGACTCTTGGCCTGCTCAACCAGATCAAGAGTGGACAGAGCATGGAGGGGGAGATAATTCATGCAGAGATTTCTTTGGTGAGAGCCATTGCCATCCTCCCTGGAGGTGCTGCCTCCTTCACCATCATCCAGTGAAGTGGCATCTTCAGGTCACTCAGAGAGTTTTGATGCATGTTCCTTGACATTGGGTGGTAGGCATGGTGGGCTGGGGCTTAACATGGGGCCACTCAGGTCCAGGGTGTGAAGAAGCATTAAGCAGAAGTACACTGCTCGGCAGGGACCTGGAGTGCGAGACGTGGCAGGTATGACAGATTGCATGAGGGTTATTCATGGGCCAGATATAAGCATCACCAAAGAACTGGGCTAAAGCTATTTTAACTCATTTCCCATTTAGAAATAAAAACAGTGCAGCTCACCACTGCGTTCATTTAATTTCACATAAACATGCTCTTTGAGGCTGAAGCACATCTGACTGGTTTCCAATGTGAAAAGAAAATATAAAAACTGTTCTTGGAGTGATTGCTAAACAGAACTTGTCTCTCATCCTAATGTAGCACAAATGCATGTGATGTTCAGTATTTAATGATTTTTTTTCAAGTATAGGAATGCTACATTTTCTAGGATTTAACCTTTCCAGCAATCGAGAATCACTACATTTTTTAAGTGGAAACACCACTATTACAAAGAGAATGTTATAAATAGAATGATGTCATTTCTTTCCAAAGACTATTGACATACTAGAGCGATGTGAAAATAATAATGAAAACAAGGTATTTCATGGCAAACTTTGGGGGTAAGGTTAGGTCTGTAATCCATGAGTTATCTTGGGGCAAACGCTGCAGCCACAAGTGCCACTGGTGAATATTCTTAAGGCAAATGGGAGATGGGTTAAGTCCTGTCCAGGAAGTCCACCTGGGAGTAAAATGAACACTTCAACAGTGTAAATTTATGTGTTTTGTACTGCCAATGAATCAGAAGCTTGTGGAAGGGATGGTACCAGCCATCCCTGAGAGAGAAAAAAAAAATCAAACCCCACCTTGCATGGTCAGTGACCAGGGTTTCGTAGTGAGAGGCACCCAGCAAGGAACTCCTGAAGATCCCAGAAATACATTGCACGTTTTTACCCATGTGCCAAGCCCAGAGAGAAGGAAGCCTGTTTACTAATTTACCTGATCAAGTAAGACCTTTTCCCTTTCTCCTTCCTGCCCCCTTGCTGCCTCTGGTGAGAGTCAGAAACTGGTTAGCTAGTGGAAAAGGCAGGTAAAGGGGTTAGAAGAAAACAGAGCAGAGCAAAGAAGCCAAGAATCACACGCGAGCACACATGCATGCATGTATACACACCCTTCCCACTGTAGCTTCCCAGCCCTAGCCCAGAAACGAGCGAGGTTTAAAGCTAAATCAAATCTAGAATGTTGATTCACTTCTGGGACTAGTCTTTCCAGCTGCAGATTTGGTTTTAGGATTCCCATTGCCCCCAGAGCAGCAAAAACTTCATTGCACCTGAGGAGTTTTCATCCTCTAGCACAGGAAAAGCTTTCCTACTAACTGGTGTAGAGAATTAGTAAAAAATGGGAACAGAGCTACAATTTGATATTTACTTGTGCGACATACCACTTAGGATTTTAACTATTAATACACCCACCCCAGATATTTGTATAAATGAAAACAGTAGCTGCATAGCTCAAAAATCATTTTCTGTTTGGCTCAGGAATATAACACAATGAATTCCTGAGAGCCAATTTATCTCCTTAAGGGAAATTGGCTCAGACTTCTACTGAAAGACAGGTAAATGTTTAAAATGAAACATTTTAACACCAGGTCTAAAATATTAATTGACATGACTTGAAACTTAGTTCTCTGTGTTTCTTATACCCAGCATCAGTCAAAGATGATTAAGTCAGAAAATCGTAGGCTCTGACATCCTTGTCCAACAGCCTCATGGTTAAATGGCCATGCTCTGCAGCAGCGGTCTGCAAACTTTCTCTAAAGGGCCAGAGTAAATATTTTAGGGTTTATATGCTACGTACAGTGTTTATTGCATATCCTTGTATTTGTGTTTGATGACTCTCTTAAAATGTAAAAACTGTTGTTCGCTCATGGACTATACCAAAACAAGCTAGAGGATTGAAGTTAGCCCACAGGCCACAGTTTGCTGACCTCTCCTCGGTGTTAGTATGTTCAGATTCTTCCTGTATCCACTTCACACAGTGGACTGTTGAGCAATGAGTGACCCCCTATAAATCTGTGTTGTCCAATATGGCAGCCATTAGCCACATGTCATAAGGCTATTTGAATTTCATCAGAAGGAAATAAAATGTAAAATTCAGTTCCTCAGTCACACTAGCCACTTCTGCCCACTGCAGATATGGCCCATTTCCATGATCTCAGAGAGTTCTTTTGGGCAATGTTGTTCAAGGACTATCTGGAGGTGTCTGGTGTAAGAGAGGGAGCTAGGATTCACTGGGAGACCCCAAGGAAGAGAGAGATGGGGAAGGAGGAGGAAGACAGTGAGGGTTGGCCACTGCTCACATGTTGACGATGTTCTTGACGTTGAAGTTCTCCAAGGGAGCCAGGTCAGGATCCACGCCTCTGTCGTCCTGGAGGACGATCTGCTGGAGGATGCGGTCTAGAAGCTGCCATTGCTGTAAGTAGCCGCCACTCCGCTTGTCTGAAGGACAACAGGCACCCTGTCTTTACTGAGCCCTAGAGCCCCCTGGAGTCGCTGCCCAGGCCCAGGCTGGTGAGAACGGCCCTTGCTGTCCTCTGGCTAGCTCCCTGTCTGATGGGGCAGGCAGTGCAATTGATGATGATGGAGAATCACACATTCAGTCATTTCTTGATTATGTGCAACCAACCCTCGATGAATGTGTCAACCTTCTTGACATAATTCTCTACTCTCTGAAACGTTTGCTTGGTAGGTGAGCCTCCTATGCATTGGGAAAGCAAATTGCTTTTTACATTATCTTTTTAAAAAGCATCTTTAAGAAAGTAAATTTGCTCCAAAATATTACATGCTGAATAATAAAGCCTCTAGGGATTGTTTTTTAAAGGGAAAGGCTTCAGGATTATCTATATTATTAACTGTTCTACAGAGAAACATGAATGGAAGCTAATTACGAGTGTGCACTGAGGGGGAGTCACACTGGGCTGGAACAGTGATAATGGAATCCAGGAAGATATCCTGGTGAAAGTGACCCTGAACTAGAGGGCAAAGGCATTGTATGTTGCACCTGATCTCACAGGGCCCCCGTCTCATCCCTTCTAATCATAGTCTGACTGGACATGAACTTTCTTTTCCCACAAGCTCCTCTTCACTGGTTCTTAATCTCTGATACACCATCTCTACTGATCACCAAGAAAGATCAGCCAGTATGATCCTGACCTTGAAGTCAAACCATCAATGCCTACAAGGTGGAAGGTCATGTCTGCACAGCCTCCTTCTAAAGCAGACTAGAGCGGCCCACGTAGATTGCTGGTGGAACACCGAACACGGGAACTCGTGGGAGCAGAAGTCAGGTTTTCCAGGGACCCCCCATGTCTTCCATGAAGACCTCTGGGCTGACTTTTGAAGAACCGAGAGCATCCTATCCAGGCCACTGTGTCTATTCTTTCCACCACCCCATTGCCACAGGCATTGCAAATTGGCATCATGTTCCATTTACTTTTCACACAGGAAAACAGGGTAAAGCCAAGTCCCTGGTTTACAGAAGTGAAACATGTTTCATCCAAAGCCTGACCCCAGAGAAACAAAAATTCTTTCATATGTCAAGACTCGCTCAGCCTCAGGTTCATCCACTGAGAACTGGAGATAGTAGTGCACACTCTGTAAGTCCTCTTGAGATTTAGCAACACGGTGCTAAAAGGACCTCACATGGCACCTGGCCCAGAGTTGGCACACAGCAAACTATAGTTGTTGTCACCATCACCACCATCCCTACCACTACAGAGAGTCTGTCTAGGTTGGCCCACACTGATTTTACAATTATTCTGTTTGTGAAGAGCTTAAATACCAAATGGTTAAAGCTCATTTCAAATTGCACGCTGGGGTGGCTACTAGCAACTATGTGTGATTTATGCAGCCGTGGTGCACACCTGGATCTTAAAAGCTTAGCATCTGCTCCTGCAAGTGCTGAAAATTTGGTATTTATAAAGAGAAGCAGGGGTGAAGGTGTTGGGGTGGGAGCCAGCAAGGACTAAATGAAGGAACTGACTTTAGAAAAAAAAAGCCCCGCTGATTCCACATCTGTGCTACTCCGCCAAACCCAAAACTTCTTTTCGAAGCTCCCCAAGAGGCCCGATCACTCTCCTGTCAGGAGCTGACAGCCAGAGCTGTTTGATTTCACAGTGATCAAGATACTGCCTGTTGGACTGGGATGTGGGCATTGCTCAGGGCTAAGTCCCGGGCAGCTCCCCAAGGTGACAGTTCAAGTCTTGACCTCAAGGAGAAAGGTGAGAGCAGGGGCCTGAGTCCTGGCCTGGCCTCTGTGGGGCATGTGCAGAGGGAGACATGGTGTCACCAACCTAAGAGGTCCTGACACCTTGTCCCAACCTGCCCTGGGCGAGGGCTCAGGCGGGCTGAGGGAAGCGGCCTGGGCAGGCTACTCACAGGGCATCTGCAGGCAGTGGTGAAGGACAGACAGCAGGCAGGGGTAGGCCTCGGTGTGCTTCAGCTTCTTGTGGAGTAGCTCAAACATCTGGGACGCACTCTTGGTGTCAATGTGGACCTGGGGGCGTGGAGGGAGCAGTGACCGGGCAGGCAGAAGGCAGCAGGGGAGAGAGGAAAGACCCTGCCTCCATCCACTGAACCCCATCCCCTAGGAAAGCCTCTCTCCCCTGCTGCTGGCCCAGGCTTAAAAAAGGAGGAGAGGGACATGCTAATTATGTAAACTGAGATGATTAGCATCTGTGAATGGATAACTTTTGTTGCAGGGGAGGTTCATTGCAGGATGTGTGGCCGCATCCCTGGCCTCTGTTTATCAGATGCCAGTGGTATCCTCCTCACACCAGTATGACAACTTAAAAATGTCTCAAGACATCGCAAATATTCCGGGAAGGGGTGGTGGTGCACAAGTACCCTTAACGGAGAACGACTAATTCAAAGTAAGGGGAGTAAGCAGGCGCACAGATGATTCCAAAAGCATGTGGCATAGGTCCAACACCTGGCCCAACTCTCTTGGTGTGTGACAAAGGTCCAGCTGGTTGTCCTCTCTTACCTCAGTTTCTGTATCTATAAACCCAGGGCTTTGGAGAGAATATAATGGGATGGTCCCTGGTGCCAGAAGCACCACCCAAAAGTAGGTTGCTACAGGTAGTCGGATAGGGTTTTTATAGTACAACATTTAAGCAGCAGAGTTGTGCATGTTCAGGGTTACTAAGGCTAAAATGAAATTATGACTTTGTTTGCTAAGTGATGATAACAGGTGACTCAGGAAATTGTGGCAGGCAGGGGAAAGTGGTACAGGAGAGGCACTGGAGATGAATCGTGTGTAAGAACTGGCTCTTTTTTCCTTTTGAGGTTGTGGTCTCCTAGGAGGTAGATACCCTGCCAGGTGAGGCCTGCCAGGTGAGCCCACCAGGGCCCACACACTGCCGAGGCTCCAGAAGCAGGACCTGGCCATGCAGGCACCCACCAGGGAACCCAACCAACACCGGACCTACCATAGCATGGGATCTGAAGAAGTGGCTGTGGGGCCACCTGGGACCCCACTGCAGTCCCCTTGCCCCAGCAGGCTCCTCACCATGTCAAACCTTCTGGCTAGCTCCAGGTCGTCCTCATTCCGGACCATCTCAAAGAAGTCTAAATGCCTGGATCGGATGGGAGTACAAAGAGCTCAGACATTACCCCCAGGACAGCCCCGGTTGAGGGTTACATTCCCCTTAAGCACCTCACCAGCTAAGACCAAAAGTTTCCTTCAGGTCGGTCCAACCTCAAACCAGAAAGAAGTCAGCTATCCATAGGCCAACACTCCCCTCCTTTACCCCAGGCCCCTCCCTCAGGGAGGCCAACCCAGGGCCCATCACCTTAGATCAGACTTTGTCAACACCAGGCACTACTGACATTTGGGCTGGACTACCCTTGGCTGTGGGAGGCTAACCTGGGACTTGCAGGCTATCCAACTTATCGAGGACCTTCCCTAAAGTTCACCGTTTCCAAGAAGCATCCTTTGCCCCTCCACACCTCAGTCTCTGACCTGCCTTACTTCCTCTCCATCAGCCTCCATCAGGTTTGTGTTTGGGCAGCGCTGAAATGCTGCATCGGCACTTTATAGCTCTTCGCAGCTCAAGCATACAGGTACTCCTCACTTAACGACCAAGTTCCTACCACCAGGCCTTTAAACAATAAGCATCTCTGCACCTCCACCCACTAAATACCATTAGCACCCCTACCTTGAGTTGTGACAACCAAAAATGTCCCTAGGCATTGCCAATTAATTGTCCCTGGGAGGAGAGGGGGATAAAATTGCTCCCAGTCAAGGGCTACTGCCCTACATATACTTTTCCCAGTGTCACCATGTCAGCTCTCAAAGTCGATCTCTCATTTTCTATACCATGCATGGCCCCACTCATCTCAAAAGGAGTCATCCTCTCTCCCTTAAGACCCAGTGTAATAAAGTAGCCTGTACCAATGATGGGACAGACCCAGAGGAGACTCACTGGTAACAGATGGGAATGTCATTGTGCCCTGTGATCAACAAGGACCTCTATGGCTGGCCTTTTGAGTGGGGTATTTTTTTGTTGAGCAGGAGGGCACATTGAGCATCCCTGGCCCCTAACAACCAATACCAATAGTGCCCCCACCAGCCAATTTGAAAACCAAACAACACCTCCATGTTTCCAAATGCCCTCCAGGGGGCAGTATGCCATGGTGGAGGACTACTGGGTCCACCTGTCTGTAGCATTAGAGATGACATGGCAGGTTAACAGAGGACAGTCAGGGATGTAGGTGAGACATGGGACAACACACAGAGCTGATTCTGAATCAGTGCTGGCTAAGGCAGATGGTCTCCAGCAGGAAGGGCAGCCTCCATGAAGGTCCTGACCATCCCACACTGAGGCACTGTCCCCAAAGGTCTGCTATGGAGATGGGTGGCTTGGGCCTTACTTGTCCAGGATGGCGTTCTCGTGCTGCCGGAGTTTGTCAATCACAGGCTGTATCCCCAGCATGAGGAACTCATACCGTAGATGTAGGCGGAACTCCAGATTATCCTGGGGGTCAGCAAGAGAGGACCAGACTCATTGGCTGACCTCAATTTCCACAGGAGTTCCCCAGTGGGCCCTCACTGCCACTCATTGTCCCACCACATCTCCTGCAGCAAGCTCATCTGGAACTGCTTCAAGTCCCAGAGGTCCAGGAAAGGAAGGAAGGAGACATCTTCTGTTGTTGTTAATGTACTCCCTTTAGGGATTGTACCTCAGCTCCTTTAAATCTATCACCAGTTTTCTCTTAGCTTTTGGCATCAAAGAATACCATTGTAGTGTGATATAGAGCACAAGCTTTGAATTTTTTTTTTGTTTGTTTTTTAAGCTTTGAATTTAAACAGATACTGGTTCAAATCCCTGCTCTACTACTTACACTATTTTTGTGACTTTGGGAAAGCCTTAGTTTCTTCATCTTTAAAATGAGCATGATATTACTTACCCACAGGAATGATATTAATAAAAATTACCTGATAAGTTATCACTACCAACTAATCAGGACAGCTGTAGGCCATAGATAGCTAGTACTGACAAAGGTGATGTCAGCATCTTAGGGACAGATTATTCACCTCGTCTAACTCAGGTCATTGGGACTGGATGCCAAAAAAGCATGCTGGCAGAAAAGAGGGAAAAGTGGAGATTATTAAAGTGCCTCTTTCATCTTTTAATAAGCTGGCCTTGACTGGAGCATCTGGCTACCTTAGAATTTGGGGAGTTCATGTGCTCTCCGAGCTCTTCTTTAATGGTTGCTATTTTTATGGTTTGAGAATTCCATGCTAACCCCCAAAGAAAGAAAATGAAAAACACCACACCTCCTAACAAAAGGTGCTAGAAGAGCATGACTAGTGAACCCAGAAACCAGTCCAGAAGCAGGTCTTTAGAAAGCTCTAGAAAAAAGGGCCAACATTTGCCCTACTCCCACAAATGATCCCTCACTACCCCAATCCATCAGCCCGCCAAGATTGGTTTGTCCATGACACACATAATGCATGATGCTACTGCCTATGCAGGAAACTCCCCAGGAACCCCTCATGACAGTGAGAATAATGACAAGCTATACTTTCTTGGTCCCAAGCAAGGGAGGCAAGAGGTGATAAAGGTAGTCTGAAGACAGTGATGGTAGTGACAGCCATACCAACCCAATGTCTTGGCCCCTTCCCTCTACTGCTTCCCCAGGAAGCACTCACACACTCTATCCTAGGTCCAGAAAGTCCAGGACACAGCAAGGACAAGGTGAAGGTGCCTCACCTCTCCAGCTCCAGCATTGAGGACAGCGTTGATAAAGGACATGATGGCTGTTTTCAGATTCACTTCATCCCGGTACCGGCCCAAACTTCGGTCCAGCTCATTCAGCAGTGTCTGGATGAAACGGTGGGACAGAAGAGGAGAGGAGGGCTCAGGATTCTATAAGTCCAGCCTCAGCACTTTTGCTCCTGCCATTGCAACTACCCAGAATGCTCCATCCATTCTCTCTACCCAGCCTATGCAACTTATCTAGCACCTTCCCTAAGGCTCACCATTTCCAAGAAGCATCCTTTGCTCCTCCACACCTCAGTCTCTGCCCTGCCTTACTTCCTCTCCATCAGCCTTTAAGGCTTGGTTTATGTTGTTGAGCAGTGCTGAAATGCTGCATCAGCACTTTATAGCTCTTTGCAGCTTGTACATTACAGGCACTCCTCACTTAATGACCGAGTTCCTGTGACTAGGTCGTTAAGCAAATTTAGTCCATAAGCGAAGAGTTTAAAGGTGGATGGATGTCTCGTGGTGTGTTGTGATGCATAGGGTATGTATTTTTTAGTAGATATGCAACACTACAGTTATAAATAAAATATGTAGGCTTTCATGATTGCAAATGCTTCATGTAGTGCATACTAACCGACTGCGGGGATAAGACAAAGACTGAGAAAGGGAACTCCTGAGACTCACAGACTGAGAGAGGGGATTTTCCCCACTGGATAACTGGTCCAAGCAGTCATTAAACAGGTAGGTCATTTAGTGAGCAGTGGCTGTATTTGTAAAGCTCCTTGACAGCATGGCCACTGCCTCTATCTTTTTTGTATCTTCTGCAAAGGGTCAGGGGTCACTTTTTGCACAAAGTAGGTACTTAAAAATAAATGAATAGCCTAGACTGGTAGATAAACCATAGAGTTTGTAATGACAGTTCATATCTATAAAGATTCACTCTGCAACCAAGACATTCTATACAGGGTTCAGCAGAAGTAATGCCAGACCCTGTGTGTGAATGTCTCACATGAGATGGACAGCAATTTGAACATTTCACCTAAAATGTCACCTAAAGTACTCTTGAGTGTGGTATTGGTATGTTATAGAATCACATGCTTATAATTTTGTAATAGAAGATTTGGTATAGATTACCAGCTAGTAAAAAAGGGTTGTTACTTGTGCTGGACCCTGTACTTACTGTCTATCTAAATCATTACTTTTCTGGAGCAGATCAGGGTCAAGAAAAGAAAATAGCATGGCTTAGCTCCCAGGACTGTTTCCAGTATCCCCACAGCAGGTACTGGCCCAGGCATAGGGCCTAAAATCTTAACCCCTGCCACTGCATTCAACTCAATAATTCTTGACTGAGCCCCTATAATGAGCCAGGTGCTGGGCTCAGAGAGGTGGAGCCACAAAAATGAGGCAAACCAACATTCCCAGCCTCGAGGAACCTATGAGCTAGCAAGGAGTCCATTGTCCCAGGCAATCTCTAAAGGCCTCTCTTGTATGTTTATATAAGCCCTCTGCCAGCCCCTCACCTGGAAGCGGGTCCGCTCAGCCGCGTACACCTGGTAATGCAGCATGGCCTGCAGCACCTTCTTGTGGCCTCCAGGCACGAGGCACACGGCGCCCAGGATCTCCAGCACCGCCACCTTGGTTTTGCTGTTCTCAGTGCGCAGGCTCTGCGCAATGGTGCTGATGGCCTCAGGCTGCGCCAGCACATGAGCCCGCCCCTGGGAGTTGTTCATCAGAGCCTTGATGCAGCCAATGAGGGAGGTATGAATGCGGCTCTCGCACGTGGCATGGTCCATACTCCGGAGGAAGTTCAGCAGACACGTCAAGCCATCCAGCTCGATGAAGCGGGTCACAAACCTGCCCAGGGCAGAGCCATTAGCAAAACAGGTATCCTGTACGTGCATATTATTCTGTATACATTTTGCAAATAGTTACCTCGTTACTTGTGCACCACTATGTCCGACATATAGTACTGCTAGGTTCATTTATAAAGTTTATCTAAAGCACCGAAATCCTATCATCCTCACAGGGAACTTGCATCTTATTTGCATTTTAAATACTGTTCATCTGCATATCATTGACTGTCAATTTCACTGCTACTGGGCTGTGTAAGTGAAGGGGATGAGCATGATAATTATAATAATTATTACAGTTGTTAAACCTGAAGACTCATTTTCACTGTGTTGTAGGTATCTCAAAATATCACTTACACTCATCAGCACTTTAAAACTATGGTGATTGCCAGTTCTTGCTATTTAAGGCATAAAGAAGCACATTTACTGCTAGCTCACAAATTTTTAATATTTGGTAACTATTTCAATTTAATTGGTTTATTTTTTTAATCATATCTATTTTATTTTATTTTTTAAAAACATCATTCTCAAAGCAGTCTATAAGTTTCACCTGGATGCCAAAGTCAGCCATGTTGCACACACACACTCACACACACACACACACACACACACACACACACAAACAGGCTTAGAACCCTTGATTTAGTAGAACAATGATTAAAGATCTGAGGAATGTCATAAATGAAGCTGAGGGAACCACTATGATTAGTACACTTGATCCCAAGTGTATTTGTGTTATTTCTATATTCTTATACAACAATGCCTAGAAAAAAGAATATACTCTCAAATTAAGTTGTTAAAATAGGTATTATTTATATCAGGGGTGTCCAACTTAGGCCACATTGGAAGAAGAAGAATTGTCTTGGGCCACACATAAAATACACTAACTCTAACTATAGTTGATGAGCTTAAAAAAAGGTCACAAAAATATCTCATAATGTTTTAAGCAAGTTTACAGATTTGTGTTGGGCTGCATTCAAAGCCGGTCTGGGCCACATGCGGTCTACAGGCCACGAGTTGGACAAGCTTGGTTTACATTTTTCTATTATATGCTTCTCAGTATTTCACAAAATTTCTTCTATGACCAGGCACAATGTTCGTAAGCAGAATTTTATCAAGGGAAATAAAAAAAAAAAAAAATTAAAATGGGAGACAAACCTGGCAAGCTCTCCTCACCCCCTCTTCTCCCTGACTTCCTCATTCCTCCCGCACCCCCTTCCCATACCAGACCCCCATCCCAACCTCAACGACAAGCGACACGCGGGGATTAGGGTGCTCCGTTCTCCTTGAGGCTCTGTTTCCCGGCTCCTGGGGACAGAGAGCTCAGCCCAGACAACACACACACACACTCGGACGCACGCTCTAACACAGACCAGCGTGCTGACAAATGTTGGACAATTAGCTGTCTGGAACAAGGAAAAAAACATCCCGACTGTAGCGTTTGCAACTCCCATGGTATATATACTCCCTGCATAGCCAATTTGAAGTCATCAATGTGATGTAATTGAACGCAAGGTTGGAAAGAGATGCACCATTTATCGTATTTTCGCCGTGCCTACACAACTGACGTCAACGCAAGGCCACGTGTCGTAGTGAACGGCATACACAACAGTAGAATGGAGTCCGTTCATTAGGTATTTAGGGAGTGGTAAGTGTCAAGTATGTATTACCTGTGTCGTTGACATCATTTATTCAATCATTATATCAAGTTACATTTTAATCACAGCTATGTTTAAGAACCAGCTTGCAAAACTGCCAAAAATTTAACATTTGGCTCTCACAAGCTGGTATGAGCCAGTTCCCAGACACAAGAAGAACTTGTGGATCTTGTCCCCTCTTTGGACCCTGGCATAATGTGGCCGTTACTTCTGCAGCCTTTGAGATGTCTGGCCCCTTTGCCTCGCCTGCACTGCTCCCACGCTAAATGGTGACATCTCATCCGTGGACACCACCTCTCCCCCTAGTGGCTGGAGTGTTTCTCAGGAGGCCCCCTTATTTCCAGAGCTTTTCCCTTGTTCACCTTGTGGGTATGCCCCCCGCCCACCCTGGCTCTGTTCTCCCAAGACCAACAAGTCCCTGCCCTCAATTTAGTTCTCTTTAGATAGCTGTTCAGGACCTGAGGTTTATTCCATTTTCCAACATGAAAATGCCTCCCGGCTCCTCAGAGAAAGCGGGTGTGGGAGCTGGGAAGTGGGGTGATAGAAACAGAGCGTGTCACCTCATGGGCTGTGTCCGGAGGGCCGTCTTCAGGTCTTCCACCACCTGGTTCCTCGTTTCAGTCTCCTCCTCATCAAACGCGTACAGACTCTGCATCTGCGGTAGGCAGAGTGGGGCGGGGGTCACACGGGGCTGCCTGTGCCCCGGCCTCCTGCACCCCGGCCTGGCGGGAGGGACCGCCCTGGCCTCGGGGAGGGCTTTACTAAAACAGCGTCACACTCTCAGAAGGCTCGGCTTTGGGCCCCAGACTTCATTTTCCTCCTCTGTACAATGGGGAGACTTATTGGCCCAAGCCTGGGTGAGGTCCAAATGGTCAATAAACATTTAAATGGTTGGGGGACTCAAATGTCACACAGGGAAGAGAAAGGTTATGATAACATCTTAGGAGCTGATAACCCTGCCCCCCGTGAGTGCGGTGTGAGGTGCAGGGAAAGACGATGGGGGCTCCCTCTCCCCACAGTCTTTCCAGGTGGGGCCAGGGCCGGCGAGGAGCGACCACTCACCGCAGCCATGGAGTTGATGCGGTCAATGTAATAGTCGGGCCAGCTGGTCGCCAGCTTGTTGGGGTCTTCCTGCTCCTGGAACAAGAAGAACTGTATGGACCACCTGGCAAGACAGGCCCAGGGCCTGAGATCCTCAGGTTCACTCCATGGACAGGTTCATTTCCCAGCCCCACCTAGATGGAAATTGCAAAATCTCCCAGGCTTCCATCTCTTCCGTGGTAAAATACAGATAATGAACACTGACTGTCATGACCAGCCAATGACGTGGCAGAAACCACACAGGTTGATACACTTTCAATGAACGATATGGACAATGAAAAATAATTTCTTTTTTTCCTGTTATATTTGTTCTGACTCTATTGAATAAAATATAATTTTGTGTCAGTTGAATGTAATAAAAATTTGTGCTGATATTTTATACATCTATGTTTTTCAAACTTTATTTTTCTGATACTGTCATCCTTGTGTTTTACAAAAGTACTAGTCTGTGATGGCTTGAAAATTTAAAAGTTTGTTGTTTCTCCCAGATAGTTGGAGAAGCTCGTATATGAAGTATTTAGTGCAGTGCCTAGCACACAGTAAGTGCTCAAGAAATAGTAACTTCACAAAAAGAGGGAAAGAGAAACTCCCAAGGCCTTGAATTTGTGTAAGACTTAGGAGGGGTCTTAGCGGATAGGAAGTAGGGCCCGATCAGAGAGCCTTTGGCCCAGCTGTCAGGTCCCAAGAGAAAAACCTCAATTCCTCCCCAGTGTGGGCAAGAATGGCAATTGGATAAACATTGATGTGGATTGAAAATCCAGCCCTCTCCTTCAACCTAAAGATCTGCTTCCAGGCATTACACACACCCTACTCCTTCCTGTTCCTGTTTCTGTCCCATTTGATCATGCCCCCTCATCTGCTCTCTGCCAGTCTCCTGTTTCCAAATTGTCATGAAAATTTACCTCCTCCCTAAGCTCCCTGACAAACCACCTGTCTGCCCACTGGCCTGCACTTTGCTTTGCATCCCTCAGCTCTGTCTACTTGGGCTTCCCGACCTGGTTTCATAAAATCCAGATTTTAGACCTGTGGGAAAGCTGCCTTGATTGGTCTTTGTGACTTCATGTGATTATATGTTAAATCTTCATGATTTAGACCCCAGAATTCTACCTTCTACCTTTGAGAAGAAATTACAGAACAAACAAACAAAAAGCATCATCAAGCCAGTACTTTTTCCTTCCTTGGCTGGTTCATCCTTTATCAATTCCATATGCATTTAATTTAATGAGCACCTACTACATGACAATCACTGTGCTGAGTCCTGAAAGTACTGAGCAAAAAGTCATAATCTCTGCCTTCCATAGTGTCAGAGTCAGAGTGACAAACGCTCTATGGTAGAACTGTCCAGAGTGGGCCATGGAAACCTGGGGGTGGAGAGACATCTAACACAGAAGGCTCATGAGGGTGGTGAGGCAGTACCGGGCTGAGAGGACTAGGCTGAGTTATTAAAGATTACTATACCTAAGACAGGTGGGGAGGGTATTACAGATAGAGGAAGTACATCATAGACAGAGCGAGAGTTATGGAAGTGTGTGGGGAAATAACACATTTTGATTTGGAAGGTAGAGAGAGATGCCCTTATGTTTCGATAACTTTATTTTAGCTGTATAAAAGATCAACTTACAGAAACTCCACAGTAACTCAATTTGGAAAGCAGAGAATCATGAGACATGATTAATTACTCCTGAAATTAATTTTCTCATTCCGTCCTCCTTTCCTCCCTTGACTTGAGTTTTTTTTTAAGACCTGCTTTCCTCATGGAGAGATTCCCGGACACAGAGCATAGTACTGTGCAGGTGCTTAATGCATGTGCTTTGAGTATACTTGACAATGGCCTGTAGTGTGTGCAGCCCAGGCACCTGGTCACAGGTCCTCAGACATGTGCAGGCCTGGGGTCTCGCAATGGGGTGGCCATTTGCCATAACTGGCTGGTAACTTTGGGGGAGTCCAGTGCCTCTCTAGGGTTCCCTTGACTCATCTATAGAATAAAGGTCTAGACTGAATTGTTTCTTAGTTCCTTCTGACTCTTCAGTGGTATATGATTCTGATCCTTCAAATTTATAAGGTATGTCTGGCTCAATCAATGTGGAGCCCTGGATGGGTCACTTATCCTGAGCAAGAAAAGCTAAGAAGAAAGCCATGATCGGGCTCAGGGAGCCAGAAGGAGGAACAGCTGAGGACTGTCCCACACCTGCCCGTCTCCTCAGTGCAGGAACAGTCAGGCCTTAATCCCCAAACAGCTACACTCAAGTCAAAAGAACGGAGTCTGAAAAATGGGAGAGTGGCGACAGGGAGGAGGAGAAATATGGGTCAGGAAAAGAAAAACCGAGTGAAAGAAACAGACAGGCTAACAGAGGGGGCAAGAGAGACACACAGAGAGAAAGTGATGAGCAAAAGGGACACAGCGATGCAGGAAGAGTACAGCTGCTACGAAAGCAAAGGTGGGAGAGAAGATCCAATTAAGCCCTGGCTCTAGCCACACACTCCTTTCTAGGGAGGACCACAGTCAGGAGGCTGACCACATCTTTGCAGGACAGAGAGGAGAGGGGCAAAGGGGACTGATGTGTGACTCTGATGTGCATGCTGCCCTGTGAGGCCAGGGCAGGTGCTAAAGATCCAGCAAAGGCTACTACTGCCCTACCCCAACCTGAGTCCTTGCAACACAGCTGGCCCCAGCTCTGGCCAAGGTCAGCATGCCCTGCAGGCACGAGGACGGGCATGAGAAGGGAATCTAGATGTGCCACCTCTGCATCTCCCTAACCCAGCAGCAGTCCTGGAAGCCAGGACGTACTGCTTAAAGGGTTTTGAAAGCAGAATCCTATCACTCTGAGTATAACCTCCCATGAGAGCAGGAATTTTCTTTTCTTTTTCTTTTGGTCCTGATTTGGTCACTGTCCTTCCTCCAACGCCTAGAACAGTACTGGTGTGTAAAAGGTATCTGCTGAGTGAATGAGCGAGCATGGAGGCAAGCACTGCCCTGTGGGCCCTGAGACGACAGCAGGATGGATTCTACGTGGTACCTTCTTCTTGCTGCAGTAGATCTGCCATTTCTTCTCAGGGGGCAGTGCAAACACAGCCTCCCGGTTTTTGTCAGTGAGATCCAATTCATCCTGCAAAGACGACAAGAAAAAAGTCTGAAACCCAGAGACGGTGGGCATTAAACATTCAGGAAATTACAATTCCCCCAAACCTTAACCCTCAGCCTCCTCTCTTTCTACCAGATGATCAAAGATATGACAGGGTGATCCTTCCTCTGCTAGAAGTACGGCCCCATCCCCTTGATTCCACCCGAGCTTGGGCTGCTTCTATGCACGCTTGCCCTACCTCGTATTTGCCCCACCTTGTCTCTGCCCACCTCCTCTAGGCCCTGACCATCTCCTGCGATGCTTTGCCAGCCCTTAATCCTCTCATCCGGGGCTTCTTGTCTTCCTGCCCTTGTCCTTCTTAAACTTGTGAACACCGTAAGTCAAGGCCGGACAGAGAAAAATGTCATTCTACAGATTCAGTCCTTGCCCCCCTTTAGAGTCTTCCTGACCTTCCAGTCTCTCCCCCAGAAATTCTCTGGCTCCCCTATCTCAACATGGGTCCCTGCACAGACTGGGGAGAACCGGGGAGGATGAGGGGCTGAGCAGCTCTCCTGGCAGGAAGGGCACCCATGCCAAGGGAGGGAGGGCTTCATCTGCTTCCAATGGAGATGTGCCTGCAAGAGGCAGCCCCACCCCGACCCACACCGCCCCAGAGACAAAGCTGTGCACACACAAGACTTGGGGTTCCACTAGCTCACACTTTCTGAGTAGAGCTGGGACATTTCTGACATCATCAAAATTAGGATAACCCTATGGGTTGTTAGGGGTGACTTTATAGGTTTGGCTGTGCTGGATGGCCTCTAAGAAGCTCTCTTCTTGAACATCCGTCTATGATTCATGAGCAATGCTTGGGCTCATCTGAAAAGTAGTTCATGTGAGACAGGGAACGTAATGTGCCTTTCAACTCAAGTTATTGTAAGTTTTTTTTTCCCAATCAAAAGCAAAATTCGCATTAAGACAAAAAAGCATGACACTACTAACCTTTTTGTTTTCAGAAATGATAGTGAAAGTGATATCTAAAAAAGTAAAAGGGTCTTAAATATCAAGATCTATACCCTCTTCCCTAGACTGCTATTCACTGGAGAACATTTAAGATTTCCTTCACCTAGATCAGAACTGACCAATAGAAATACAAGGTGAGCCACATGGACTTTAAAATTTTTCCCATCACATTAAGAAATTAAGAAAGAGTTAAAGTTTGTTTTCCTAACATTTTATTGAACCTAAAATATCTAAAATATGACCATTTCAACATGAAATTCAGTAGACTGTCCGTTAACCGGCGCCTACAGGGATGGGTAGATGTAGGATAAATATAATAGACTCTCCGTTAACTGGAACTTTGCCGGTTGCTTGAGTTCTGGTTAATAGTCTACTGTATATCATTTGAAAAATATTTACACTATATATTATATTTACACTTTATGTTATATTTACAATGTATATCATATTTACAATATAAAACCTTATCAGCGATAGTTCACATACAACCCGGCGTGTGTTTTACCCTCACAGCTCGTCTCGGTTCGGCCCAGTCACATTTCAAGCGGTCAGCAGCCCCATGCGATCAGAGGCTGCTGTCTCGGATGGCACATACGAAGGTGATTTGAAACAATGCCCACAGGTTCATCTGCTTTTGGAAATACAGATACCTGCATGTCTAATGCTAAACAAAGGTCCTTCCCCAGGACCACTCTCTGCATGTCCCCGGAATGTCCTCAGTCAAAATTCCCAGAGTCTGTCTTGAGGTTCCTACAGTATTCCTTTTTCCCAAGGTCAGAGATGAAAGAAAAAATAATGTTCATCTTCTGTTTCCCAGCACAGACTCTGCCTCTTTTCTGCTTGGCTTGTATATTTAGTTTCAGCCAGGCTGCCCTCCCTGACCACCCACCCCATGAACGCTGGTCTCATTCCCCAGTTCAAAGTTAGCCCCCTGCAGCAAGCCCCCTTTCTGAAGTCCAGAGCAGTTACCGTCAATGCTGTACTGCGGTCATTTAGGCTCTTGTCTTTTCTCGCCAGCGGTCTCCGGCACTAAATCAATGGGCATTTCTTGGGGATTTGGCTCAGCCCGATAGCCTCTGGCTCTGTGCACCATTTACTCCCTATTGAATCTCTCTGCCATGGTTTCTCCGACAGCCACACTCTCCAGCTGCCCCTCCTGCTTTGCTCTAGGTTCCTTTTAGGGCTCCCTCGATGATCTCTCCTCTTCCCTCACACCATGAAATGTCCAAGTCCCTCAAAGTGCCATCCTGGGTGCTTTTTTCTGCTCCTCTGATGCTTCCTTGGGTGAAGCCTTCTCAGCCATTCCCAAGGGCTCTGTTGGTATCCCTAACTCCCTCAAACTTGTACCTCCAGCTCACCAGTTTCCTGAGCTCTAGACACTGGGACCCCAACTGACTCCTGCTGCTACCTGCTTGGATGTCCCTCAGGTATCTCCCACACTGCGGTAGTGTCACTATGTGCCAGACATTATTCAAAGGGCTTAATGTTTACTCATGAAACTTGCAACAAGCCATGTTACAGATGGGGAAATGGATGCACAGACAGAATACGCACACTGAGTTCATCATCCCAGACCCATAGCTGAGTCTCCTCTAGCACGTCCTGTCCTATACAAGGCCCAACATCCACCCAGTTCCTCGGGTCAGAAACCTGGGTGTTCCCTGATCCCTGCTCACTCACCAACCCCAACAAGTCCTACCACATTTTCTCCGAAATAGCTCTTGGATCGGTCCATTCCCCTCCATCATCACTGCCAACACTTCAGTCCAAGACACCATTCTCCCAAGCTTATTCACTGGAGAACATCCAAGAGCATCCTAATGGTCTACCCAGAGCCCTTTTTCAATAGAGTACTCTGAAGGATCTTTTAGAAAAGCAGATTGGGTCACCTCAAACCCCTGCTTAAAGCCTTCAGTGGCTTTCTGTCACCCTTAGGAGTGAACTCCAAATCCTCAGTTATTTTTATTTTCATGATGTTTCCCAAAAGGCCCCAGCTCTTTTCTGATTTGAGATGACTCTCACATATACTGCTTCTCCTGTGAGGGACCGTGTGTCATTGCTCTGTACCCCCATTCACTTATCTAATCATTACTCTGCTTTCAGATCTCAGTGGAAATGTTACTGCTTCAGAGGGCCATCATGATCCATTCTGGAATAAAGCTCCCTGCTAGACACACCCTGAATGGGAACCCTCACCACACTTATCATCACCGGTCAAGCTCAGCCTTTCCTATTAGACTTCATCTTGGAGGCAGGGATTGTGTCTGGCGGTTCATCATTACATCCCTGGCCCCCACAGGGCCCAGCACACAGCAGTCTCTCAAGAAACATTTCTCATGTATTTGATCAACACCTGATGCCAGTCTCCCTGCAGATAAGCTTTCTCATCCTTGCTTTGGCCAAAGTACCTTGTTAGGAGCCCTGCTCACTGAAGATGCTCAGTCAATACTTGCTGAATAAAAGGGCCAAAGAAAGGAATACCTTTTGTCGGGTGCTTCTTTCAAAACTCATGCACTCTATTCACGAAAATGTACTTGCCCATGATAATGTAAGAAATACTTTGGAACTTTGTTCCTGCTTCTTACCATAGAGCTTCTAAGTCCCTTGGAATTCCCTGCATGACAGGAGCCTCTCTATTTTCTAGTAAGATGACTCCTAGTGAGCCCCTAGATAAAGCCTAGAACTTTCAACCTTACTTTCCAAGAGAGAGAGAGAGGAGGGGGTGGAGATTGAGCTACAACTTGAGTGTGCCTCCATGATGAAACCTCCATAAAAGCCCCTCCGAGACCAGGCTCAGAGAGCTTCCAGACTGCTAAACACATTCACGTGCTGGCAGGGGGTTGCACCTCTAACTCCGCGGGGGACAGAATTTTCTGTGCTCTGGACAGGAGTCTTAGTCCTTACCCTTCTTGGCCTTATGCTGTGTGCCCCTGCATCTGGATACTCACTTGAGTTCTTTATAATACCATTTATAATGAACTGGTAATTGTAAGTAGTGTTTTCTGAGTTCTATGAGCCTTCCTAGCAAATTATCAAACCTGAAGAGGGGGTTGTGGGAGCTCCCAATTCGTAGCCAAGTCAGAAAGAAGCATGGGAAACCCAGGGACCCAGTACTTGTGATTGGTGTCCAAAGTGGGGGGGCAGTCTTGTGGGCCTGAGCCCTTAACCTGTGGGGTTTCTGCTAACTCTGAGTAGTGTCAGAATTAAGCTAAATTGTAGGACACCCAGTTACTGTTTGCAGAGAACTGAAGAATTGCTCAGTGTGGAAACCCACACATGGGTGTCAGCAGTATTCTGAGTAACAAAACAGATCTTAGTAGTACTGGCTAACACTGATGGGGCTACAAATGTTTTTCTACTCTAGTAAACACTTTCTCTCCTCCCCCGGCCCCTGCCCTGACAATAGGTATAAATCAGAACAGTAAGTTTTCCTGAACCTGATGTGATGAGGAAGGTGGATAACTTTTTCACATAACCTGCATGGTTTCATCTTACAGTGGTCTTGTTATTTGAAGGGCTAGATGGTCTTAATCAGATGTCGCATTTTGCCATGTATCATGTGCACTTTTGGGCCCAAATTTGTGAGGAAAAAATTAGGATGCACATTATACATGGGTAGTACTAATTCCGTACCTATATTAATGATTTTAATTCTTTTGCTTGTGCTTATGAGTTAAAAGTGTAAGTCTAGAAATTAATAATGATATCTGTATTCAAAATAATACCTGGAATATGATAATTGTGTTTTTTTAATTGTTAAATTTATTGTGCTGACGTTGAGTAGTAAAAATTACATAGGTTCCAGGTGTACAATTCTACAGTGCATTGTCTGTGTGTTGTGTTATGTGTTCCTCACCCAGAGTCAGCTCTCCTTCCATCACCATAGATTTGACTCCCCCTCCCTCCTCTCCCACCCTCCCCCCTTGCCCCCAGGTAACCACTAAACTATTGACTGTATCCATGAGTTTTTGTTTCTTTGTTGCTTTCAGTTTTATAGCCTAGACATGAGTTATGTTAAAATATAAATGCTAAAATTCCTTCATAATACAAAAAACAAGTTCCTAAACATAAACAAATAAAAATTTGAATTTAAAAAATTAAAATGAAAGATTTTTTTTTTCTCTGAAAGTTTGGGCCAAAAACATGGGTGCGCATTACACACACAAGCACATTATACACGGCACAATACGGTCCCACCATTATGGAATCAAGTATGAAGCCCCATTCCAAATCGTACTGCACTGTTTCTCTGCTGGCCAACCATGAGAATGAGACCAGGAGCTCATGGTAGATGAACTTGTACGTATTGCTCCACGTCAAGGTTCAGGTCCGAGCCCTGGGCCCAGGTCCTGCACCCTGATCTGGGTCTTCCCTTCATGTTCGGGCTTTGTCTCACCCTCAAGACCACCAAAGAGTGAATCATGCTTCTTTCCTGTTCCATCTCTTCGTGATCAGAGCACGAAGTTTCACACACAGGGCTCACCATGGTGTCGTACTGCTCTGGTCAGGATGGGTACCACGAAGGGTCAGGAAGAGCTGATACCAGTGTGAATGAGAGCTTCTCCCTGCCCCAGGCTAGACGTGGGAGCTAGTCACCCCAGACCTGAGCCAGGTTCTAGGTGACGTATAGGCATCTCTACCTCCATATTTCTAGCCAATCAGTGTCTGGCTGCAGAATTCCATCCTGTCTCTTCTTTCTGTGTCTGAGATCAAAGGATCCCAGGGAAATTCCAGAGGGTAGAAAGGAGACGGGTGGCAAGTGCTCTGATGTTCTTTGAGGTTCTCCTCAGTGCCTTATTGCACAAAAGTCTGGACTTGCTCCTTTCATGGTCATCTAACTGCCACCCCATGAGATTGAGAATCCAGTGGAGGTGTGAGATGGGTCCAGTATTCTGGGGACACATTTCATGGTGACCACCCCAGTGAGTGCCTATGTTTCTCCCCCACAGCTGAGAGTCCTGGGGGCCCCATTCAGCCCCAAGCAGAGCTTCCAGGGGAGATGATCCCAGCACGTGGGCATCTGCTCCCTCCCCCGACCATCTTGCTCTGCCTGCCCCAGCCATTCCCCTCCCTGCTGTCAACACCTTCCCTCCCCTGCCCCTCACTCACCACCAGCTCCGCAAAGCAGACGTTAAGCTCCTCTGGGTTCGGGATAGGACTGGAGAACTCCATGTACTGCAGTGGGTGGTTATCCCGGAGGTTGATCTCAGGGAGATCACTGCCCCCAAAACAGCACAGGAAGCCCAGGCCATGGCGGCTCCTCTTGCGGGGGGCCATGGTCACTGCAGGCCAGGGGGATAGTCAACAGGCAGGTGCCCTAGGTCCTCATCGTGACCTAGGAAGGAGAACAGAGAGCACAAAGGGGTGAGGCATGGTAGCCAGGTAGGTGGGGAAAGGTCACTCTGCCACCATAACCTCTTTTCCCACTGCCAGGAGCCCTCAAGCCAACAGCCAAGCCCCTGCCCTTCTCCCACAGCTTCCCTCTGTTCTCTCTAGCTCCTTCTACCTGGAGGCATCTCCTCCTCACTACCTCCTTTCAGCATCTTCCACCACAAGTACTTTCAGAGTCCCCCTCTGTGCCCCTAGAAAAGAGTGGGGGGGGGGTGAAGTGACAGCATGTGACTTCTAGGGTGTCAGAGATGGCACTCATCCGACCCCATCTATCACCGTCAGATGTGACCCCCATCCCCTGTCCTCTGGCAGACCCATTTCCAGCAGGGCTCACTCACTCACTCACTCACCTGACTCACTGTGGAATGTAGGGGTACCTGGCTTACAGGTTTCATCCAATGGGGAGGGAAGGGTTGAGGTATTCTAAAGTATTGATTCTTAACTGTTTCTTCCATATTTGGGTCATTAACAGAATGATCGGAATGTCCCCTTGGTCCTTACTCACATTCCTGCTAAAAATGTTGATATAGCATATAGACAGACCTATATGCCACAGCTACCTCACCTAGGAATGCCAAAGAACCAGTCGTCAACGCTCTCAGGGGACAGTCCTTCAACCAGCTCTAAGTCCAAACGCACGCAATTATCCAGCTGTCTTCTTTACAAAGCCACCACAGACTTCCTAAAGCCTTGTGGAACTTGAGATATGCCAAATCTAAGGCATTCCTTTTGAACCCAGCTCTAGAACCTTATCAAAGAAAGATAAGATAAATGTGGCATGCCTTGTTCCTAGTGAACTCAGGGTAACTTCTGAAGAGCACTGCTTTGTTTCCTGAGTCCTCATCAGCTAGCGAATAACTTAGTCATCTGATCTGCCCTCTCATACCGGTCAGGATGCATTTTAATTGTCATCTAGAGTTTTTGTTTTTGCTTTTTTTTACCAGCTCCAATTTATCTATCTTTCTGTGATAGACTTTTTAATAGACTCAGGAGAGCCTCAAACAACACACTACCTGAGGTCGCCTTGTATTATGGGTTATCTGTGATGTGCTTACATATTGGCTCTCCACAGCTATAATGAAGGCTCCTGGGAGGCAGGGATCATGCCTCCTACCTCTTTGACAGCCCTTTCCATTTCTATACCTAATAAAAATGCCTTGCGCTTAGTGAGTGTTCAATAAATAGTTCTTCATTCATTTGGAAAACCACCTGTCTCATGGAAAAGCAGCAAAAGGGTCCTTAACAATCAGTCAAGACATAGTGATTGAAATCCCTGACTCCTAGTGGTCGATATGCCAACAAGAACCCTTGTAGAGAACAAGGGACACTCTCGAGGTTGGGGGTAGAGGAAGCAGCAGGCAGACTAACACGGAAATCCTGGTATATGGTGACAAAGACCTGGAATAGGCTGGTGGATAAGGAAAACAAGAGAGGAAGGCAGGCTTTAGGTTCTCCATGGGACTAATGGCCAAGAGTGGATGGGACAAAACCTTGGGCTCCAACTGCCAGGCTTAGTAAAGCACCAGTTTCGCAGGCAGATGGTGTGGACTACCATGGTTGTCCCCAGCCCGTTTCCAAGTTTGGGATAATGATGCGGAGAACAGACCAGGTCCCCTCTGTCTCATCAGCCTCCAAAATGCAGCTACAGTTGGTGGGCAAGACTGCTTTGTTCAGGGCACAAAGTCTGGGAAGGAAACTCCGAGAGACCGTGGGGAGGCTGGGTTGATGGCCTGATGGGGTTCTGGGGAGGGACACACTGGTGCCTGGGAGGACCTGCAAACTCCCTTCTGCATTCACCTGCTCAACTTATCCCTGTTCCCCCTGTCTCCTTCCTCATGTTTCTGTGCCCTTCAGCTCCTGAGCCAGGCTTTGCCAGGAGGAATCCAGGGTAAGGGCAGGGCAGGCACAGAGAGCTGGCTCACCCTGTTAAGTCTCACACAAGCTGTTTACAGCTATGACTTCTCTGGTGGGTTTGTACCATGGCAGGGAAGCCCCTGCCATGAAATAGCTTTAACGTCTCCCCTGAATACAAGAAGAAGGAAGTAGACACAGACCCGCCAAACAGGAAGTGCCCTCCTTCCCACGAAGGACTTGATCACCCCAGGGAGCGCTGCGTATTTGCCTTGTAAGGAGAGGCCTATTGATGGCTCCTGGGTATGTTTATGTCCCTGAGGATGCTCTGCTCCCCACAAACCCATCTGTAATTGTCTTCCTGCCTCTCTTTCGCAGGACCCCATCTAAACATCCAAAACTACAACCACCAGCATCAGCTGGAAATCAACTCGCTTCGTGCAAGAGATGAGAAAGTTGGGGTCCAAAGAGAAAATGTCCTATATGAGGGCACACAGGCTAGGGAGAGAGCTGGGAGTGAAACCCAGGACTCCAGTGTTCAAGCAGTGGTCTGACCCCACCTCACCAGAACTCGTCATCCCTCGTCAGGGGCCATTTTACCCACTGCCCCAGCCCCCTGACAGCCTCCCTCCTCTAGGGAAGAACAATCTCAACATCTCAGTTTAATAATAGCTCCAGTCTCAAAGGTCCCCTTTAGATCAAGGGGGTCGGGGGGCTTAGGAGATCCCAGAGGTCACCTGATTCTCCTCTCTCGGGAGGAATTACTTCCATCCTCCATTGCCCCAATTTCTTATCCAACCTGCTCTGACCCCTCCTTCATTTCAGGAAACCTTCAAAGTCACATAAACTGGGGTTTGGTTCCTGGCTCAGGTGGGTTACCCTGAGCATGTCTCAGAACCTCAGGTTCCTCATCTGTGACACCAGATTCTCTGTTAACCAGAACTCAAGCTGGTTCAAACTGGTTGCTTCAGAGTGCCAGTCGCTTGAGTTTCAGCTAACAGAGAATCTACTTACATTTATCTGGCCACTGATCCTCATGGGTGCCGGTTAATGGAGAATCTACTATAGTAGCATCTTCCTCATTGGGCTTCAGTGGAGAGTAAATGAAGTAATACAAGATGCCTGGAGCACACTACAGGGAAAGCCAGTACCGCTGCTGTGGCTTCATTGTCATTATCACCAGCAACGTGAGACTTGCCCTACCAACAGCCTGCAACCAGGAGTCCTTCTCCAGGCAAGAATGGGGCTTCCAATGTGGAGCATTATAAGAACTCACCTGGCCACATTTAAAAGGCTGTCCACCTTTGCCTTTGGTAAGTGGAAATTCTGGACCAGAAGAGCTAGGCTATTTATTCCTCAGGCTCTGAGCTACCGCTACTTCAAAAGGTAAACCCCATCATCGATGCAGGGAAGGAAGTGGGAAAGGTAGAGGGGTCCAGAGCGATTCATTTCTGCAAAACCTCTTTACAAAGATGAGCAATGGAAGTTCCCCTCTTAGGAAAGAATTGAG
Source organism: Lyroderma lyra (assembly GCA_004026885.1). NCBI lineage: Eukaryota > Metazoa > Chordata > Mammalia > Chiroptera > Megadermatidae > Lyroderma > Lyroderma lyra. Next base: position 177,332 of record PVJL010001838.1, read on the forward strand.
GAGCAATATGAAAAAATAGGAAGCAACAACAGAACAAAATCCAGTGCCCTTGAACTTGAGCCAGAGGAACTTAACCTGCCCTCACCACCACCCACCTTTCCCTGCATGAAAATTTCCCTAACACCAACAGTTTCATGCCCTCCATATCCTGCCTCCTTGCCCCATCCTCTTCTGCTCCCTGTGGGGACAAGGTCTTCAAGGACTGTAAGGGCCTAAACACAGACCAACCGGCCTAAGACACCACACCATCTGGTCACCAACAATTAGCCCTCTTGTGAATCTCATAGGGGTCTCCTCCAGTCCTCTGGCTCCAGCCAGATTTCCCTCCCCTTTATCTCATGTCCTCCCCTTTATCTCATGTCCTCCACACTGTGGAGAAAATATATTTCCTCCACTCAGGAGACCAGGGCTAGTCACCAGGCTAGTTGTGGGTCACAGAGCCATGGTATTATCCTCTTGGGGCCTCAGTTTCCTCTTGGTGCAATGGCAGAGTTGGACAAAGGAATGCCAAGGGCCCCGTCAGCCCTGACCTTTCACATCGTCTGGCTCAATCTCATTCTCAAAGACTTTCCCCCAGGGGCTCCCCGCAGCCTACAGGGAGCACTCCGCCCACATTCCACCACAAGCCAGGAAGTACTTCCTATTACTTGAGTTCAGTACTCCCATTTGGTCTGTAAAGATAAAAATCCTAACCCTTACCCCTGAACCCTGATCCCTGGTCCCTCTACACACCAGTTGTTGCATTACTCAGAACTTCAAAGGTCCCATATCATTGGTACTTACTCCGAAGTCACAACGTAAAACAGAATAGTATTCATACTTGACACTTTGGTATTTGCCAGACACTGGGCTATACTACATTTCATTTCCATAACAACTCTCTAAAATACATGGCATCATTTCATAGAAGTTATTTAAAGAAAAAAGAAAATTTGTGGTTCAGAGAAGTTAAGTAACTTGCCTAAAGACACAGAGCTAGTTACAGCATAACTAGGATTTAAACACGACGGACTTTAAAGCTATAAACCACTAGGTCATAGTGCACATGTCCAAGGAATGCCTTAATCTGAGGCCTGCTCTGAGCTTTCTCAAGTGTTCTCTGCATCTAGACTTAATAATTTGTAACCAAGCATTTCCTAGGAGTTGGGCCAGGTGCTTTCACAGCTCTGCAATCTCATTTCAGCTTCACAGTGAACTTGGGAAGTGGTTATTACCATGATCCCTCCCTACAGATGATGATACTGAAGCTTCAGCAGCTGTTGCACAGCTTGTCAACAACACCAGCTGCTAAGAGACAGAGCTGGAACTCACAACTAAATATCCTGACTCCGAGTTCAGTGCTCTAATCACAGAGCCAAAGCTGACTCAGAAACCCTCCCTTTAGCTTCTGGGACCACTGCTGAGGCTTCAGAGTATTCAAATTTCCTTCCTCTACCCCTTTTCCACAATTCTATATGTGGGGGTAACAGGGCAAGAATATGCTTTTGTGTCTCTCCTTGGCCAAGTCCAAAGTGCTTACTAGGAGCCAGGCACAGTGCTGAAAATGTCGTGCCTGATCTCGCAGCCCTCTAATAGCAGGACTATCCCCTCTTGCTGATGGTGACATTGACTCTCAAAAGTCAGGCAACCTGCCTGATGACCACACACTCTGGGTAAAGGGTCTAGGTTGTGAGGCCAGTAGTTTTGCACTTGAACAGACATGCTTTTGAGCAGCTTCTGGACCACGTGCTGGACACTGACATGGGTGGTGAGGACATAGTCTCTTTCCTTGAGGAGGACCCTTCTAGTGCAAGAGCCAGGGTAGGCCAACCAGATGTCCCATTTGAAACGGGACAGAAAACAACGGTCCTGTCCCATTTCAAATGGTACATAGGGTCAGCCTACTGACACCTTGAATTTAGCCCAGTGAGGTTAGGCTGCCCACACGTACCATTAAAATGGGACATCACCATTGTTTTCTGTCCCATTTCAAATGGGACATCTGGTCAGCCTAGCCAGGGGAGGCAAGGCAGTGACAACACAGAAGGATCAGAAAGACAGGTACAATGGCAGCACTGAGAAAGAGAACCTGGGGCGTGAAGAGGAAGTCAGGGATGGCTTACAGGAGGTCACAGTGAGCTAGTCTTGAAAAAGATGAGAGAACGAAGGCAGGGTGCACGAGATGGGAACGGCATTCCGGGCAAGGGAACAGCATAAGCAAAGACACAGAGGGAGTAACAGCGTGGTGTGTGTGAGGCCACGGTCCTGATCAGTGGCCTATTACTGTGTGGTAAAATTCATAGGGAAAGGGAGTCGACTGGGCGTACACGTACCTTGGTTTGACGGCAGAGCTCAGGCATCCTGGGGAGCCTGCCCCTTTGCCCTCCTCTCCCCACCACATCCCCTGGGGCCCAGATGTGTGAATGGGACCCAGAGCTCCCTAGAGCTGCTGCATGGACCATAAGGAACATAAATAATTTCCTGTTGCACAGGCAGGAGATTCCTCCCTTTATACTGACCCCCGTGTGCCACTGGGAGGTCACCTAGGAAATGGCCCAGCTTACCTGGGACCTGGCTCCCCAAGGAAGAAACTATGCTTTTCCACCCCAGGCTATACCAATCAGGCCTCTGCCCACCCTCTCCCCACCACCCATCTACGCCACGTCTGCTCCTATTTCAAGCCTCTGAAGACTATCTCCTGCCATGCTTTGTGGTCAGCAGACTGGCTTATGACCCTCACAATCCTACCTACACACATTCCCACCCTGAAGCTGTCTGAATTACCAACACCCAACTGTACCCCACAAACCTGGTGGGGTTACGTTCAACTGCCATAAACTCTATGTGATTCCGGGTAAGTTCTTTAGCCTCTCTGAGCCTCGGTTTTCTCATCAGTAAAATGGGGAAATAAGAATAGTACATACTTCATAGGGTTGTCATAAGGACCAAGTTAGTTAATACAGGAGACTCTCAGTTAACCAGCACCCAAGGGGATTGGCAGATGCCTAATAAATGTACCCAGCACTCTCAAGCAACCAGAAAACCTCTCAAACAACCAGCACCAAAAAAATGTAAAAGAATTTTGTCAGTTGCTTGAGTTCTGATTAACTGAGAGTCTACTGTATTTGTAAAGCACTTAGAGAAGTATCTAGTAACACTAAACACTATTAAGAGCTATATAGATAAGCTCCTATTACAATTATGAGGACATTTGAATGCTGACTGTATGTATTACAGAAGGTTCTCTATGTGAATGAATTTTACATATGATTACAGGGGCTGGCAAACGTTACAGGGGCCAAATCGTGCCCACAGCCTGCGTTTGTAAATAGTCTTACTGAAACATAGCACACCCATCCGTGCATGGCTACTTTCAAGAAACAGAGATTCTATGGCCCACAAAGCCAAAAGTATTTACTACCTGGTCATTCACAGAGAGCTCACAGGTCACCGTGCTATTAGGTTGAATTATATGTAACTGGCAGTATTCAATTATGTTTAATCCACAAAGTTATTAATTTAATATGGTTCAACTTAGTGCATCACACTCACTCACCACTTGCCTTGTCTTAGCCAGGAGTGTGTGCTCTATGTCCAATGATTCTAACTATAATCAAGTTGTAATTGTCCTTTTTGTTCAAGGTTTATCTGCACTCCTGTAGGATAAATATGATCACTGCCCCCCCCGCCCCCCCTCCTCACCTTTTACAGTCGAGGAAATTTGAGACTCAGAAAAATGCAAAGTTTAAGCCTAGGATTCAAACCAGGTCTCCAGTCACACTGTCCCCACTCAGTGCAAAGAAGTTGCTAGAAGTGAGATCCATCTCTAATTCGGACAAGAAGTGGAAGCATGAAGACCTCTCATCTCCCCATTTCTCCTGTGGGTTCATTTTTGGGACATCGCTCAGGCCACATGGTTGAGGGGTCCAGTTGTGACTTCTCTGTCACCTTCACGACAACTGAAAACAATCCGACTTGAAGTGCGATTCTCAGGTGGGGCTGGGAGAACTTTCAAAAATAAACAAGCTCCCTTTCCAGGACTGGGGGAGCTATTTTTAGCAGCAGCCTAAATTATGGTTTCCCCCTGGCTCTGAGAAAGGCAGTGAAAGCAAAAGTCAACGCTCTCAGCCTGAGAGTCCCCTCTGTGTAGGCTTTGGGGTGGGGAACACAAAGAAGGGGAAAGGGAGAAGGAAAGAAAGCGGTGTCTTGTTGGGAAAGTGAAAGTGAAAATTCCCCAAAGTGACATTTCTCTGACTTGGGGGTAAGTGAAGAAGTTAGGGGTTTTCCATTGGTTTCTCATTTTGAGAAATGATAGAGAATATAGGATTCTTTGTCTCACTGGAGCTGTAAACAAGCAGATAGTAGCTCTCCAAGCCATGGTCAGTCATCCATCCATCCACCCATCCTTCCATCCATCCCCTGAGTGACTGCCATGTGCAAGCAATGTCCTGAGTGTTTCAGATGAACCAAACATCAAATCCCATCCTCGCCAGGTCTACAGTCTTATTGGGGAGGCACATGCACAAACAACCAAGAAGAAGGGAAGACTCGCAGGGAGGGAAGAGGGCCTTCCAGTTGGGTGATCTGAGATTTCACTGCAAGAAGTGGCACTGAAACTGGTCAAAAAGGAAGAAAAATTATTGATGCATGCTGGTAGGGGGTGGTCCAAAAGAAAGCAATCACAACAAAGGTGTGCCAGGTTGCCTAACATCAGAACAGCTCCGAGGTGAGTGAGGGGTGAAGAAGGGAAGTGGTTTTACCAGTCTGGAACCTAGAGCTCTGAGAGGTACAGTGAGAAACAAGACTGGGGCCAGATAAAGGCAAGCCCTAAAAGCTGGGCTATGGGGAGGAGCCACTGAAGGATGGGCGGGTGGGTGGTTGATTGGCTGGGGGATCAGTTGATTGGCTTTTAGGAAAACCGGGAGTGTGAGGCCCCATCAGAGCTGTGATTCAGATGGACAGTTCTGGTGGCACTGCAGGGGGTGGATCACAGGAGAGAGGGCAGAGGGGAAGAGTTAGAAGGCAGCTCTGTCTGTCCCAGTAAGAGTTAATGAGACTGAACTGCTGAGGATGGAGAGGAGGGGACAGATGCCGAAGATGTCATGGAGGGTATGCCAGCACGTGTGTGAGCGGATGAGGGGACCTTGGTATGACATGTCCTGGACAGACAAGGACTTGGGCTGAGCATGAAAGGGAGTGGTGGGAGCTTGTTGGACAAGAGCTGTGAAGTAAAGAAGAAGAAGGAATTTCAAAGCCCAAGTCTCTGCCACCCATTAGAGCCAGAGGAGCTCCTGGCCAAAGAGAAACCACTCTAGGCATGTGTGACACCCATTGCCTCACTCACCCCTTCCTGTTTCCAGAAAGCCAAGCCCCTCCTCCATCACACAGATCGGGCTGCCTTTATTGAAAGCCTTCTGGGAAAACAGCCTCCGGCACGCTCCTGCCACGTCTCCCACCAGAACGCCCAGTGTTCTGAAAACTCACATCATTCTAAGCAGCTTGGGTTGAGAGAAGCTCCCTACTGGCCACTCCCACTGGTCCTTTTCTCCTGGGGTCCCAGGACAAATGCATTCTGTCACTGATGAGGGCAGGACCCCGACATCCTGTCAGGGCAAGCTGGCCCTGGGACCCCGGCTGGCCCTGTGCACGTGGTTGCACCATGGACACTGGACCAAGTCATCCCAGACATGGTTCCTGCCTTACAGTGCTGCTAATCCTCCAGCGTCCTGCATTCACAACAGAGAGGACCCTGCACGTGCCTGGCCTGGCTGGACCGAACTCCTGGGCCACAGACACATTCCACCTGTACAGGGTGGGCAGTCGGGGAGGACAGGGGCTGAGGGAGGTGGTAAGGGGGGCTGCACTGACTCCCGGGAGGCAAATGCAATGAAAAATGCAGACCCAGGCGACCCCTCACCTGCCCTTTACTTTTGTTCATACGATTTCATCGTTCACTCACTCATTCTAACAACTATTTGTTGAGCACCTAAGTACCACGCCAAGAGTTGGAAAACTACGAGAATAAACAGGAGTCGGTTTGGTGGGGCAGGGGAACAATTTAGCAAACAAATATAATAAAGCACGAATATGGTTACAATAGGGGAGCTACAAATGTTTGCAGAACTCCATCCCAAATGGGGCTCTATTCCACCTGAGCACTCAGCTCATACGAAGGGGCCTACCAGGGTCTTGTACAGTGGAATGGGTGCTGGCGATAATCACAGATGCCACCAAAGATTCAGGACCAGACAGCCATCCCAGGATCACTAATGACTGAAAACATCCAAAATATTAAAACATAAGGGTTGATTAATAAGTATTGATTAGACAGATAGATAGACATATCTATATATGCATGTGTGCACACGAGCACGCACATGAGCCCAAAGTAGTATCTTTGGGTTGCTGGAGTTTGGGGTTATTTTTCTTATACTTTTCTAGATTTTTCCCATTTCCTAGTATGAAAACTTATTATTTTCATCAGAAAAAAAAATATTATTTTTAAAAGAAGAAGAACTCTAGATTAAAAATGAGGAGACCCAGGTTAGAGTCCTCTGCCCTAGCAGGCTACCTGGACAAGAGAGGAATGACCTTGGACAAGAGAGTGTAATTTCTGAGCCTTGTCTGTACGTGAGCAGGTCAAACCACACGGTCCCTAGAGCTTCTTCCACCCCTGACACCAGGCTCTGCACCACAGAATACACGAGGTGCTAAATGATGCTGATGGGATGGAACCATAACCCCTGAGCTCCCATTGGTTCATCATTCATTCACTGGTTCATTCATTCAAGCACCATTGTCTTTAGCACTCGCGCTGTGCCCGGCACTGCTCTGGGTGCTGGGGATAGAAGGGCAAACTCAACAGGCAGAGCTGCTGCCCTCACAGAACTACAAGAGCTGTCTGGAAAAATCCAGCCCTTGTCAGTATAACCAGAACCGTTACATGGCTAGATGCTTTCCAGACAGCTCTCATGTAGTCTCCCATGCTGAGTCCCTTTCCACTGCTCTTTGTCTTCCGTCCCTAATGTCCCATCCTGTAAACACTTCATACCACTTTTTCCAAAATGCCTCAAGTGCATTTGTTTCATTCCCACACACTTCACTCCAGACCTGGTCCAGCCTCGCATGGTGTCATGCTGAAACCAGTGCTGACCCCTCACTTCTCCCCTGCCCAGCATCCTGCAAACAGCTCTTTGAATAAGGTTTCTAGGAGCACCAGATTCTGCCATCCTCAGTTCAGCATTCAGCAGGGCTCCCAGTCCAGACTCAAAAGCACCTGCTTTAATGTTTAGGTTTTGCCATTTGGTGGGGCTCACCAATTCCACACCAACCAAGCCTTGAAATCAGATCTACATACATCCGAAGTGCCAATGAGGACATGGAAGAACTGGAACTCTCCTACGCCACTGGTGGGAATGGGAGACTGGCACAGCCACTATGGAAAACAGTTCGACCATTCCTCAGCAAGTTAATCACACCCCTGCGTGTGATACAGTCATTCTGCTCCTAAGAACAGTAGACTCTCCTTTCACTGGAACTCAAGCAACAAGCACTCTCAAGCAACGGGCAGTGTTTTTGCCAGTTGCCTGAGATTTTGCCAGTTGCTTGATTTCTAGTTAACAGGGAGTCTATGTACATTTATCCAGCATCCACCAATCCGGATCCATGGGTGCCAGTTAACTGAGAGTCTACTGTACTTGTCCAAGAGAAATGAAAGACATGTTCATACAGAGTTGTAGTCATAAGTGTACACAGCAGCTTTATTTGTAATAGCTCCCAACTGGAAGCAACCCAAATGCCCAGGAACGGGTGAATCCATAAACAAATTGTGTAGTGCATCCATATAATAGAATACTACCCAGCAATCTAAAGGAATGAACTACATCCATGCATGCCACCCGTGGATGGATCTCAAAATAATTCTAAGTGAAAGAAGCCAGAGGGGGAAAGGGTATATACTGTATGATTCCATTTCTAAAATCTGAGAAAATGCAAAACTAACCCAAAACCTGGCAAGCAGTTGCCTGTGAGGAGGATGAGGGTGGGAAGTGACGAGGGAACCTCTGGGAGCGATGCACATGTCCACGATCTTGACTGTGGGAATGGTTCCAGAAGTGTACACATATGTTAAAACTTATCGAATTATATAGTTCAATTATGTAAGGCTTATTAGGAATCAATTATATCTCAATAAAGCTGTTAACAACAAACAAAATAGGCCTATTCATAGCCTTACTATATTAAACCCCCAAGGGCTCAGGGCACTGTAGCTGGCTATCTTCTAGAAGATTACGAATATTATAAGCTACTCTATGGATTCTAGGAAGGAACACAGAGCAGTGAGGGGACGCAGAACACAGAATCCCATCCGGTTTCATCTCCCAGGAGCAGGGCTGGTACATTGTAGAGTGTGTGCTTTCATGCTAAGCCTGTGGCTCAGTGACTTAGTGCCTGTGAGCTTCCTCTCCCTCGTGGACACACACATGACAAAGCCCACCTCCCAGGGGCTCCCACCTCCCATGTGAATACCATGTAAAGGGCAAACACTTAGCCGCCAGCACAGCACCAGGCACATCCCAGGACCTCAGACAGAGTTCCCTTCCTGTCTCCCAAACCCAGGCTGATCACAGTGGTGACTAAGGTTCAAGGTTCAGCCCATGAAAGCATGTGAGAAGTCAATGGGCTCCCAGAAACTCAGTGAGGATGGAGTTAGAACCTGGGGAAGCATGAACAGGCACAGACCTGGTTCCATCTAGATTGACAGCAGCCCAGGGCCTTTGAGTGGATAAAACTAGGGCACTTCACAGCCTGGGTTACAGTCCTGGGGTTTGCTAAGAGTCAGACAAGATGGCAAAGGGGATTGAGAGTGGTGGCCATGACATGGAGTTTTCAGGACAAGGCATCAGGAGAGATGTGGTTTGGGTGGGTGAGGGAGATACCTGACCTTTTTAGGCTGGACAGGCAAGTATAAGAGATGCTCAGTAAATGACCGAAGGTGGGAGGGAAGGAGGGAGGTAGGGAGGGAGAGAAGGAGGGGAGGAGGGAGGGAGAAAGTTAGCACATGAGAAGGTTTGAGTGTATGGGTGCACAGTTGTATGTGTAGGTGGTGTGTGGGAGTGGTTGCATGCGGCATGTGTATATATGTTTATAGTGTGATGTAGGTGTGTATGTATAGGTGGTGTGTGTGTGTGTGTGTGTGTGTGTGTGTGTTCATGTCCAAGAAACAAATACACATGATTCCACTAACTTTCAAGTCTCAGCACAAAGAGGCCCCAGCCAGCTCCCCAAAGTGTAGACATAGAGCAAACAGCAACATCACTGAAAGTCAGCCTCCATGCCAATTCCGAATCAGCCCACCCTTAGTTTTTAAAGAAGCTGCCCAAGTATAAGATTTAGGAAGAGGTACTGTGGGGATTGCAATGGCTCGTCTTTAGTTTCCACGAGCCGCACTATAGCCTGGGAGCAGAGACCCATTCAAAGGACACTTGTGCCTGCCATGGGCCAGAGACTGAGTATTGTCACCTCATCTAATCCCAAGACAGCCAAGCAGGGTCAGGATTCTTTGACTGATGAGGACATTGAGTTTCAAAACCAGGAGATGACACCCAAGTGAGGGCTCTTCCCAATAACACACTATCCCATTCCAACTCAGTTTCGATTCAACTCGGGGCGTGTGTGTGTGCACATGCATGTGTGTACGTGTCTATTCCTCTGTGTATCTGTGTGCATCCAGCAGATGCAACTGGGCTTCCCCCGGGTGTACATTGTAACGGGGTGTACACTCCCTCTGCTATTTGAAATTGTGGTGTTGTATTCTGGCTGTTTCCCCAACAAGCATGAGAGAGAAAAAACGAATTCCTGGCAATAATGTGCCTCTGAACTATTTTATGTGCCGCACTTTATAAGATGGATATTTGATACATGTCCAGAAAGAAGGATACTAGCATTTACTAACAGGCAGGGTGGGCTCAAACTGTCACTTTTTTTTCTGTCAGTTAATTATCCCCAAATCTGGCAAAGACGGTATTAATGATCTTCACTTTTACATCTAGGGAAATTAGGGCTTAGAGAAGATAAGCAACGTGGCCAAGTTATTCAAGTTCATGGGACATGTGACCCTCGGTCGGAATGATTCCAAAACTCAGACGCAGCCTTCCCCATGCACAGAAATGACAGCTTGTAAATGGCAGCATCGTGGTAAACAGTGGGTGCCCCCGCAGCCACAGCAGCCTCCTGCGGTGCCCCATCCCTTCCCCACCCCCCCATCCCAATTCTCCGGGAAGAGTTCCCCCAGCACTAGTACAGAGAAGCTCTGCCCGCCAGGCAGACAGCAACCCGGTCCCTTCATCTTACCGCACACACTGAGTCACAGTCCCATCTTTAAAGCCCGCCTCTTAGGCACGTGAGCTGGGTGCCCTCAGAAGGACCTCCACTTGGCTTCAGGCTCTGCTGTCGCTGTCTTGAAATCTTCAATAATTTTTGAACAAGGAGCCCTGCATTTCCACTTTGCACTGGGTCCCACACCTCAGGCAGCTGGTCCTGCCCATCTTCTAAGCAGCCAGCACAGGCAGACTTTCCCAGGGAGAGCAGCCCAGCCAGCCACTCCCTGCATGTTTCCAAAAATGTTAGCCACAGTCCCCGAATGGTCAGGACAGAACGGGAGACAAGTTACTTTAATCTGAGGTGGCTTTCTGCCCAAACGGCCTTGATGGGCAACTCAGTAACTGCTGGGCCGTTTCCAGCCTGGATCTCTTTCCTCCTTATCCCAACTGAGCCCTCCACTGAACATGCCCTGGTTTCTAACCACGTTGTCCTATCACTCCTCCCTCCTCCTTCAGTGCACCAGGGCTCAAGGGACTGAAATTCCTAGAGGGCAGGGACACTTCCGCTTTTATCTGCAACTCCCCCCACAGGGCTCTTTCTGCAAACACAGCAGGAACTGGATAAGAGCGGATGGATTGAATCAACTGCAGTATCTCCTGCATGCTTGACTATCAGTTATATAAGACATAGCATCCATGTGATGACATTATATTACTCACACACAAAGATCTTAAGTCCTTCTGCAAGTGGGTAAATATTCAAAGCAAGAGCATGTGTTAACTTTGAAGTATAGTTAAGAGTGACTCTCCTAGTTCTATATTTGGGTTCATAATATTATCCCCTACTCCATGCCCAACCCCATGCCCACCTCTGCTTCCTCCTCCTCCTCTCCACCAGCTATGTAGATTTTACCATTTCCAAACAGCCTTCCTGACCATCCTGATCTATCTGAATTCTCCCAAATAAACTCAGAGCACTCTGTGCCTGCTGTTTACAGGATAAGTCATCGTATACTACCAAAGGGCACTTAGTATTTCTTGATTTTATTATATTAATTTGTATTTTTCATACCAGTGAAATTTCCCCCATCTAGACTCTGGGCCCCATGAGAGCAGTTCCCAGCACAGTGTCATGTACGCAAGTTTTTCATGAATGAAAGACCTCTAAGGGCAGTGGGTGGGGGAGGGAGCAGAGAGAAGGAGAAAATTAACACCCAGAGATAAATCTTTATGGCCAACCGATTGAGCTCAGGTCCTTCAAACTTTTCTCTTCTTTAAAGTCCACTGGAGGTCAAAGGCATCCAGACACCCTCAAGAGGTGTCTCAAGTGACACTCAGCAAGAGGCAAAGGCATGTGCCTTTATAAACCTCCACAGCTCAATCAGATCTTGGCATTCCCAGAGAAAGCGCAGGACATTTTCATTTCTGTTTGTTTCTACTTTCCCTTTCCGTCCTTGCAGGTAAAGGTATCTTGCAGGCAAAAGGCATAAGAGATATATGAGGCAAGGGGGACCCAAAAACCCCAGAATTTATTTACAAAAAATTGTGTATTTATTCTTACATATTTAAATTTCAGTCACCTTCAAAGTATTCTACGGTTGATGCAACCCACCTATTGAGATGATTTTTCCACTGCTCAAAACAGTTTTTGAATTCATCAATGTTGATGCCTTTTAGTTCTTCTGCTGTTTTTTGTTTCACCTCTTCCACATCAGCAAAATGTTTCCCTTTGAGGACTTTTCTCACTTGGGGAAACAAAAAATAGTTGCTCAGGGCAAGATCAGGTGAATAGGGAGGGTGGGGCATGGGGGTCATGCTGTTTTGTTCAAAACTGCTCAACACTCAGTGCAGTGTGGGTAGGTGCGTTGTCATGCCATACGTTGTTTGTGTAAATCACCATCATGAAATGGGCAAAGGCATTGAAAGAGTCTACAAAAAACATTCATTGAAGCTTAATGCAGCCTCTCACAACACCACCAGCAGGTACACTGATGCAGGTGTGCTCCTAGAACACTCCCCTTGTGGGGGGAAGTCTATAATACAAGGGACTCGCCCTCCAGAAGATAATTCTGTTGTTTTTTTTTTTTTTCTTTTTGGTTCCCCTTCCTTTTTTCTCTCTGTGCTTGGAGGAAATGGGGCATACCTCTCAGGGAAACGTGACCCCGCCCCCAGGGCGGCAGGCTGGGATTTCCACCAGGAGCCCAGGCTACCCATCCCAATAGTCCCAAGTCCTAGAAGCAGTCCATGCATGCTGGACTCTCCCATTTCGAAATCCTTTCATTGACTCTTGTTTCTCTGCAAGCTTTGCCCTATTCTCTCCACCTCATTTTCTCCCACTCATCTGCCCCCTCACAACCCAGTAATTGAGGCCCATGAAACACCGTGCCCTAGAATCTGCCCATCTGGGGGTCTCTTTCTACCCTGTCACCCCTCTAGAGGCCCTTTTCTCAGTTCTCCAGCTTCAAGGTGTTTCAGAACAATGTGAAGTTCAACCTACCTGTCCCAATGCTCCCTCTTCCCCTTTGATTTCGACCAGCTGGTTTCTCTGCCTGAGGCGGCCTCTTCCTGCCCCTCCCCATCCTCCTGGCCGCTCACTCGGCAAGCCTCACCCCCTTCCCCACAGGTGTGGGATAGGCACCCCTCCTTAGCATCTAGCATCTCTCCCATCATCCAACATCAGACAGCGCTGCTATTGCTTTCTGAATTTTCATCATTTGCCTGTGACCTTGAGCGCAGTTCAACAGGAACCCTGTGTCTAGCACAGAGCAAGTGTGCCAGGGCTTGGCCTAGGTTTACACCTCAGCCCTGCCCTTCTCCCTTCTCCCTTTTCTTTTCTCCCTTCAAGCAAACCTTCCATCAAGTCATTTCAGACTAATTCTGCAACGCTCACTGCAAAATCCTCCTTTCCCCACTCTCCAGCTCCATGTGTCCAACGATCCACATTTCTATGCAGATGTGCTGACAGGACTGCCACCGACTTCCTCTCAAATTGACTTCATCCCTTCCCCCTTCAGACCACCCTGCTTTTTCCTATGAGTGACACCACAGTCCTGAGGTTCAAAACCACAGAATCATCATTAACACTTCCTTTGCCTTGAGTACTGTTATCCGGCAGGTGTGTCATCTGTATTTTCTCACTTAATTCTCACAACAAACCCTTACAGTTGGGTATTCGCATCCTGATTTTACGGATGAGGAAACGGAGGTTCTGAGGAGTCATGTGATCTTCTCAGCACATAAATGACAAGCACATAACTGACTGAGCTGGGGCTTATCAATGATACAGCTTCCAATGCCCTGCTCTCAGACATTCTGGGTCAGCAGATCTTGGGGAAGGACTCAGGAATCTGCATTTTAACAAGTGCCCCAGTGATTGTGATGTAAGGCACTTAATTCACTCTTGGTTCTGTCCCCTCCTCATTCACCAGTCTTTGTACCCACCTTGATCTCAATTTGCCCTTTCTTTCCAGAGTTGTGATCAAATGCCCTGGGTTCTCACACCTGGTTGCACGGTAGCATCATGGGGCAATTTGAAAAAGATCAATGCCTTAATCCCTATCAGAACCAATTAAGGCAGAGTCTCCAGGTGGGCACGGCGAAGCACTAGGATGAGCAGCTCATCCTGGTTTGGTTTCAATACTGAAAGTCCCACATCCCAGGGAACCCCTCAGTTCCAAGAAAAACAGAACAGCTGTTTATCCACCAGGGCTCTGGCATTTGTAAAACTCTCCAGATGATTCCAACTTGCAGCCAGGCTTACAAAACACAGGACTAAATTCGGGTCAAGAGATGCCTCTCCCAGTCAGCCAACTCTCTCAGGCATTCCTTTCAAGCCAGCACGAACCTTCTTGTTGTTTCCATTTAGCTCAGGTGAACTCAAAAAGTGTCCCTAGAACAGCAGCATCAGTGTTACCTGGGAACTTGTTTAATAAAAAGTGGAGCCAATTCTAAATAATGTGCTCTTCTCTCAGCTATGTATCCTTCATGAATCCCTACCCAAAGCTAATGACATTCACTGACCTGAGTGAGGTGGGGATTGAAGAGTTAAGGGCCAAGCAGGAGACGGGTGACAGTGGTGGTTTGAGGCTGGGAGGCCAATCCCCAGGGAGGTGCAGTGGCTCTCAGAGGGGGCTTGGTTTTGATTCAGATGAAACCAACTGACCACTAACTAACTAGCTGGCTTGTTTACATCATCCTATTCAATTCAACACTATGTTAAGTATAGTAGACTCTCCGTTAACCGGCACCCATGGGGATTGGTAGATGCCGGATAAATGTAAGTCGACTCTCAGTTAACTGGAACTCACGCAACTGACACTCTCAAGCAACCGGTAAGCCAGTAGCTTGAGTTCCCATTAACGGAGTGTCTACTGTATATGATGTTGGAGTTTTGTGGGGTCCATGTATAAAACTTTTCTCTTCTTGGTCAAGTTCAGGACCAGTTGAGAAACAGATACATGACGCAGACAGATGGAGGTCACAATATCAGCAAAGCTCCTGATGAAGTGGTGGGAGTATGTGGCTCTGGTCATATGGACCTCTTATTATCCCACTCATGAGTGAGGCCAGCTCCCATGTCCCGTCACTGACCGAAGAGGGTGGACCTCCCCACAGAAGCAGGCTCCTGACTTCACTACCCACAACTGGCCAGATGCGCCCACCCTGCAGGTGGCAAATCCCAGAGAGGAGAGTTGTGCTGGAATGTTGGCAGGCCCAGCTCATAATTTCTCTCAGAGTCACTGTTAGAGATGCCTCGCCTCATCCCTTGAGGAAGTGATGGGGAGGGAAAGGCCTGAGGGTGAGCAGCCAGGGTTCTCCACTCTGATGTACATCAGAACCATGCATGCCGAGGCCACCCCCCAGAGATGCTGACATGGTTTGGGGAGCGAGCTGGGCATCAGTCATTTGTACAAGTTCCCCAGGTGATGCCAAGGTGCAGCCAGAATTGAGTAATCCCTCTTGGGAGAAGATGCCAGGAAACAAGAAGCCAGGGACATTTCTCTGTCAGGATCAAGGTGATTCCTATTTCACAACCAGGGACCCAAGTACTCCAGAACCTCGAGCATCTTTCCCTGTACCCAGAGCTCGTAAACACAATCGTATGGATGAGTCGTAACAGCAATGAGTGGATCGGCTTTCTCCAAATTGCCAGTGGACTTGGAGGTTATCAGCCAGGTCGGAGCCAGATCACCCCAACCAGCAGTTCTGGAATCTCCTAGAGGGGTTGTTAAAATGCAGCTCACTGGGCCCCACCCCCAGAGTTTCACATCGGAGAAAGCACTATGGAGCTGTGAGACGTGAGATGGGCCCAGGCTTTTGAGTTAGGCAGATCTGGGTTCTAGCCATGGCCTGGCCACCACCTGGCAGGATGACCTTGCCTGCACGACCCCTCTGAAGCTGTTTCTTCATTTGTCAAATAGAGATCACAGGAGCAATGACCTCATGTGTTTCTTGTGACTTGAAGAAGGACACAAAGAG
Source organism: Lyroderma lyra (assembly GCA_004026885.1). NCBI lineage: Eukaryota > Metazoa > Chordata > Mammalia > Chiroptera > Megadermatidae > Lyroderma > Lyroderma lyra. The sequence goes on from PVJL010001838.1 coordinate 193,111, forward strand.
CACCCAGTGTGGCACATGGCACCAGCAGAAATGGGGATAAACTGTAGATGCTGATTGGTATTTGCAGATGCTGCTGTTACTTGCAGTCAGCTTCTCTGAAAAGATCGAGAGGAGATTTTGGATACAGGCAAGAATACCAAGAGGCAGAACACCAAAGAGGGGAATGAACCAAGTCTGGTAGGATGCAGGGAGGGAGCCAGAAATGGGGCAGAAGCCAGTGCACAGAAGAGGGAATAGTCAAGTCATGTACATAGGGTAGGGGTCTGTTGCAGATCTGGCTGGGAGAGGGGCTGGGATTCAAAGCCACCCAAAATAGAACTGCCCTCTCTCCAAGCTCATGATTTGCATTCCCCGACCTCCCCTGCTCTCTGGGCCACACTCCACATGCCTCTGTCCAGAATCATTTGTTAGAACTGGCCCCCCCCAACACCACACCCCCACCCCTGCCCTAGGGATGCAAGGAATCTTAGCAATGTGTCCAACGCTAAGTGCTGGAGGAAAAGCAGCAAATTAGGGGAGAAAACCCTCTCTCTAGGCCTGTGTCTCTGTATGACTTCCCACAGACCCCACGTTTCCTCTCCCTCAAGAGATGGCCATTCAGAGCCAGCATCTGGTTAGAAGTAGCCAAACCAAGGGAGGCACCAGCAGCCTGCCCCCATCACCCAACCACAGAGCCCTCTTTGCCAACCCCCACCCCTTGCCTCATTCATAACTAGACTCAATGTTCAGCTCCCTGTGTCTTCCCTGATGAACTTGACTTGATTGTAAGAGTTCCTTCCTCCATATGTGTAGTCATTCATTCACCCATTCATTCCGTAAATATTCACTGATCATCTACGCTGTGACCAGGCACCGTGCCAGGCAGCAGGGACTCCAATGTGAAAAGACAGGCGCCCTGCCCTCCTGCAGGCTAAGGATTTGGAATTCACTCAGTCCTAAGGAGGAAGGTGGATGCTTCTCCAGGTCTTCAGTGTTCTCTTTTCGAACATGAGGAAAGACCTCCCAGCCACTGGTGAGATGCAGCCAAATCTTCCTCCTCTCTCTTTTGCACACCCAAAGAGTCCAACCTGCCCCCCCTTTGTGCCAGGCATGGATAACACACTTGATGCTACTTTCCTTCCCATAGACTTTGGCGATTTGTCTGAACCTCCGAGTATGTCATCTTCAGTAACCACCTGGTCCCCTATGTCTGGCATCTTACCTTAACGACCCTCCTAACCAACATCTGACCTTCTAGGAAGTCCTAGGCACTGGAGATGTAGAGATGAATAAGACATATCCTTGAGCACCTAGAGATAACAGTCTAGTGGGACAGCCATGTGCATAAAGACAGTCATAACACAATATGGGAAGCACATACGTAAGACGTTGTGATGTGAGCAGAAGGAGCATCTAACACAGACTGGTTAGGAGGACACTAAGGAAGGCTTCCTGGAGGAGGCAATGCCAGAGCTCAGTCTTACAGAAGAGCAGCAGTCAGTTTGAAATGCAGCCTGTGCATTGGCTTGATTTCTCCCATTTCAGATTATCTAAACCACTTCTCACTGATTTTGCTTCCTTCCATTCCCTGCCCCTCCATCTCAGAATGCCCAGAGCATTGGGACTTTTGGAAAAATAAATCTATGTGCCCATGGTATGACAATGGGTAGATTTTACCCCTCCTTTTATTTAGACTTAATATTATAACCCCAATAACACAATGCTAGTTATGTAATAACCGTTCAAAATACAAAGCAAGAGTTTATTCACCCTGGTTATTTTGGGGTGCTGACCAGGGCCCTCCTTAGCCTTTCAACTCCGGTGCAGCTGAAGGCCCGAGCTGAGTTTTCAAATGTTACACCATGGGCCTTAATAGCTGGGAAATAGCTACTGACAGACAGGAAAGGGCGGGGCTTCAGCCAACTGGAGAGGTGCCAGTCAGGGCTGTACCAGGCTCTGCAGAGAGGGCAGTGACTCAAAGGGCTCTTTAACTAGGGAAGCTGGGTGGGGGTGGCTGTCATACTACACTTGTGGTCAAGCACAGGTAGTGAAAAATCATTGTGTGTGTCAAGATTGAATGAGAACAGGAAGATGTAGGCATTTCCATACCCATGAATGGGCGAGAAGATGAAGACCAACAGCCCCTTGCTACCATGCAGTGAGACTCCTTGTGATGTGAGGGGTCTGCCCTGGTGCAGTCCATTGAAGCCAATCCTCCTTTCTCTGGGGATTTTATACGAGTCCAAGAGCCACATTTCTGCCAGTGATTATTAGCTAAAGAACCTACACCCCAAGACTCCTTTCTGAGAATCAGCAAAAGCCTGAATAGGATGGGGTCGAGAATGCAGACTTTTCAGCATCTAAACTTGGCTCTGCCACCAATAAGCCAAAAGGCCTTGGGAAAGTGGCTTCACCTCCCGAAGCCGTACATTCTTCATCTGGAGAAAGGGAATATGACAGGACATACTCATACTGTAGTCATAAGAACTGACAACTCAGGAATACTACTACATGTCTGATACAGAGCATTTCACACGGAAAATATATAAAATATTTCCCAATACATTTGTCTTCTGGAAAATCCAGGTGCTCATGTTTCCCCCTTTCCTTTCTCTCATAACCTCGTCGTATCAGAACAAAGCCATGACCTTATTTTCCCTGAGCAAAAGAAGACTCTAGAACAAAAACATCAATGGAGTGGGGAACAGTTGATAAGAGGTAATGTTGTTTTTTCTAGACAGGAAGAATGAGTAGAAAAGAAAAGAAATAAATGGCCTGGACTTCACTCCCTTCTCCAACTGGGGAGGAAGGGGAGGACAAGGAGGAACATCACTAGAAATGACTCAATGACTTGGAGAATCCCAGAGGAAGGATACACATCTGGGGAAAGGCCACGCCCCTTGGAGAAGCCTTGCCTCTGCTAGACTCAGGGACATGTGGCCCTGTCAGGGGCTGGTTAACAAGGACTGAGGAAGTTACAGGGTGTCAGGGGGCTTCCCTCAGGCTCATCTGTCTAGAGTCCTCACATGCAGGCAGCAACTGGTCACTCGAGCCCCCCAAGGACAGGTGGGTGTTCCAGGAGAACACGGGGGCCTGAGGATGCCACAAGCTTCAGCAACTGGTGTCAGGTCCCCACCTCAAAAGCTCTGGGAGATAAGCCCACACCTGGCCCCCTCAGTGGATTTCAGCACAGGGTCCCCACGGAGCAGAGGGCACATGGCACACACTTCAGTGGAGAGCAGCATGGCCCCTGCAGCCCCAAGGCCCCCCTGGGGCAGCCTGGAGAACACAGGAGCTTCTTGGGCACCAGACCACAGTGGGAGGATGAACTGTGACCTCAATGAACCGTGACCCAGAGCTACCGCCTCACAGCAGAAGAGACTGAAGTCCCTTTATTTACCAAGCTAAGATTTTTATTGCAAGTTTTCAACTATAGGAAATACTTACTTTTTCCTGCTCACTTGAGTTGTAATGTATACCTTTTCACCACCCATTTCAGTAAGTCTTCCAGAAATATTGGCTGCTATCATCGTTGTCATCACCATCACCACCACCACCACCATCAGAAGGTGCCAGATTTTGCCATGTATAATGCACACTTTTTCTGCCCAAATTTGTGAGGGAAAAACATGGATGTTCATTATACATGGGTAGTACTAATTCTGTATCTGTATACATGTTTTTAATTCTTTTATTTATGCTCATGAGTTAAAAGTGTAACTCTTGGAATCAATAATGATATCTGTATGCAAAATAATACTCTAAGATACAATAATTGGCTATTTTTATTGTTAAATTTATTGGGGTGACATTGGTTAGTAAAAATTACCTAGTTCCCAGGTGTACAATTCTACATTGCATTGTCTGTGTGTTGTGTTATGTGTTCATCACCCAGAGTCAGTTCTCTTTCCATCACCATAGATTTGTGTCTCATCCCTCCTTCCTCATCCCCTCCCCCCTTACCCTCAGGTATACTATTGACTTTGTCCATGAGTTTTTGTTTCTTTGTTGCTTCCAGTTACATTCCATGTATGAGTTATGTTTAAAAAACAAATGCTAAAATTCCTTTATAATACAAAAAACAAGTACCTAAATATAAACAAATAAAAATTTCAATTAAAAAACTAAAATGAAAGTTTTTTTCCCTGAAAGTTTGGGCCAAAAATGTGGGTGCAAATTATACAGAGGAGCACATTATACAGGGCAAAATACAGTAATTGTGGGGGTTAAAGGAGTGGGCTCATGGGCAGCGATCAGGGTAGTGCCTGGCCCCTAGCAAGCACTGTGTAAGTATCAACAATCACACACGCTCTCAATGAGGCCTTCCATGACTATTTAAAGTAACCCCTCCCCCAGCACTGTCCACTCCCTTCTCACCCCCATTTTGCACACAGACTTATCACTACATAAGATGCTATCTCCTTTACTTTGTATAGCATCTCTCGCTCCCACTAGAATGCAAGCTCCACAAGACTCTCTTTGCATCATTCATAGCTATCCACAGTGCCCAGGATCACTTGCAATAGGCCCTTGTAATAAAGAATGAGTATAGGAAACTTTACTTACCAGCTGCATAAATTTGTTAGATTCCGTACCTCAGTTTACGTATCTGAAACATGGGGTTGGTGCCTATGTCCGCAGATGGCTGTGAAGTCTACCTCAGACAGCATCTGTGACTCTGCCCAGGCCAGCCCTTGGCATGCGGTCAATGGCCGCTGGCCGATGTAGGAGCAGCAGCCTCGGCCTGACTCAGGCAGGGCCTGCAATGGTTAATCCCTGGCGCTCTTCCCCCAAGGCAAGGCAAGGCTGGGCGGCAGGGCCACTGGCAGTTGTCCAGGTGGACGATAAATGTCAGAGGTGGGTGCCTGCGGAGCGGCCCTGGTCCTCCTTCGGGTCCCGACTGGGGCAACTGGAGTCTCTCCCCGCCCCCTCCCACTGAGAGAGGCTGCCTGGTCCTGGAGCATTTGCGAGTGAGTGCAGGAGCTGAGCGGTGGGAACCTCCACCCGCCTGGGTCCCACGCCACATCCTGGCCTTGGGGGAGGTGGGCCTGCGGCCTGGACTTGCTTCTCAGTCATTCCCAGGCGGCCCAATCTCCTGCTGGCCCAGCTGGGCTGGCTGAGCCGGAGGGTTGCAGGGGCAGGTCTGCCCCTCACTACCCAGGAGGTGGGAGACGCAGGCCTCGGTGCAGCGGGGGTCTGGATCCTGGGCCCTCCTCTGTCAGCCCTGAAGCCCACCTACCTTTCCCAGCATGGGGGAGCGGAGTGTTCAAAGGCAAATGCGCCTCTTGTGGCCAAGTCACAGAGAGGACATACTGAAGGACTGACTTCAGCCAAGGCCATCTCTCATTCCTCTAATTTCTCACAATTCTCCAGCTTTCCAGCAACTTGCTCAAGCGTCCATCCCTGTCCATGACTGACTGAGAACCAGATGGAAGCAGACAGACAGACGCACAGGCTGCCGCACGAATGGTGACAAAGAATACAGGAAACCCAGCACTTACACCGTGCGGTCACTCATCCCACAATCACGCACGGAGTCCCCACTCTGTGCCAGGCACTGTACACCGCGGGGATGTGACATGAGGGAAACACACACCTGGTCATCAAGAGGGCTCTCGGTCAAGGAAGGGGGTCAGGCAGAGCTGCACAGGCACGACGGGAGTCTCGGTGGGGGATCGCTAACTCCACCTGAGGAAGGACAGAGAGCCAGGCATCAGGGGAGGATGATACCAATGGGCTTCTGGCTGGCAATGGGCTGGGGGGAGTATACAGGAGCTAATGAATGAAGAAATGATACCCTTCGCTATGGGGCTGGCTCAGAATCACTCCAGGGAGACACTGGCTTCAGCTGCCGTCCTCTCAGTCTTCAAGGACATTCACCAGGATTGAGGCCTCTGGAGGCAGGGATGCAGTCAGTCTGCACCCATAGTGCTAGCATAGTGGCAGACACGCAGGGGAGGCACTCAGTAATGTACCTGAATGCATCTACGGATACAGGAACTCCCTGAAGGTCAAGATCACTCCTGACTCTGAGGAACCCTCACTCTCCTCTTACCCTCCTGCCACTCGTGAAAATACTGTTGCCCAATTTCCTCTTGGGAAGTATGAATATAAATAGCTTCCCACGCTATAATTCTCTAGCTGGTGACAAACAAGGTGTCTCCTTGGCTTCCAACACAAGTGTTCTTCGAGGCACAAATAGTGGGGTTCTGTCCATCTCCCAAAGTTAAGCTGATCAGACACCCCACTTTAAACAGGACAGACAAGAATGACACTGTCCTGTTTCAAACGATCCGTATGGTCAGCCTACTGACACCTTGAATGTAGCCCAGTAAGACTAGGCTGACCACACAAGCTGTTTGAAATGGGATAGTACCGTTGTTTTCTGTCCTGTTTAAAACAAGACAACTGGTCAGCCTACCCAGAGTGCCACCAGCTCCCCTCACCACACACACACACCCACCTTCCGTAAGCCCTGGGCACAGCTGCAAGAGCCTCATGCCATGGAGACAAAAGCCAGAATGAGCAGGCAGCCAGCCCCAAAGTGGGTGCCTTGGTCTGTCCAGGAGAACAGGGTGCTGGATACCCACAACCAGTCCTGGGCACTGCAGGCCTGCCCACACACTGGTCTCCAGTCACCACCATGGGGGGCATACAAGGAGGGGGCACCAATTAAAGTGCTCTGTTCAGACACCCCCCAGAGGCTGGCCCCTGGGACCCCAGCCACCCTGCTTCCTTCTCAGTGGAATACTGCGGAGAGTACAGGCCCTCTTGGTGTTTGTGCTATACATTCATACAGTCATTCATTCTGCCAATATTTCATAAGAACCTACTATGTGCTAGACCCTGCTGCCAGAACCAGGAATGCCCAATTGAGCCGTTGGAATCCCTGTGTTCTGGGAGCTCAGCCCAGTGAGAGCCAGGCAGAACAATGGTTGTTCACACACTGGGCTAAGTGCTGCATCGGGGGCAGCCCTGTGGGGGCAAAGATGCGGGAGAACCTCACCTTCCTCAAAACTGGGGGTGGGTGGGTGGGAAGTGGGGTTGGAGAAACTTTACATAGTGGGTGTGTTTCCACTGAGTCTTACAGGATGGCTAGGTAGTGGACAGGTACCAGCCCGCAGGCACAGAGAAGGCCGAGAGTTAAGCCGCAGACCGTGAGAGGGGAGCGTGCCGAGCAGCCCTGAGCAGGGCAGGAGGTCTGACCTGAGAAGCAACCCAGGGCTTGGTCATGGAGGGGCCCGCCTTCCGTGGGTTCTAGAAACTGGCTTTGGGATTTACCAAATTCCTCTTTGGTCGATTAAGAGACTCCCTTCTCAAACCAAAGAGGTCAAAGGGGAAGCACACGTCACACAGGGACAGAGGCCCCAACCCCCACATCCTACCAGGCCCGGGGGCACTTCAATGGATCGCCCCCCAACTTAGGGAGACAGGCGCGAGGGCTGCTGTCCTCTGGAGTGACCGAGCACCATTGCACAGGCTCAGGTGCAAAAATCTCTCTTCCGTTCCCAGGTGGTGATGCCTCCCCCTTGGGGCGTTCCTTAAGCCCTGTGGGAGTGCTGGATGGACTCAACTCCTTCCTCTGACTGTCCTGCAGGGAGTCCCACACACCTGCTGTGGTGACTGTCCTTATCCAGACTATTTTATAGGGGAGAAAACTGAGGCCAGAGCTGTAAGACCGCTGGCCCCAGGGCCCAGAGCACACTCAGCACCGACCACATCTTGAGCCCCAGCCTGGCATTGCATCTTCTTTCTCACCAGAGGACAATGGCAGACACACAACGTGGCTGGGTTCTTGGCTTCCCACTGAACGTGGTTTCTACAGAAGATAGTGTCTACAGTGACAACAACTACGGCAGTGTGATACAGAGAGCGCAAACCTCCAGGAATCTCATCTGAGATTCATCAGGGAATATTTCCCTGCACGGTGCGTCCTGCCAGGGCCTCTGTCTTTCAATGATGTTCCCTAATATTCCAGAAACAAATTCGCAACTTCTCCCGGTCGGTCTTTACCTCACATTTTCTCTTTGAAACCTGGTGAAAACCCTTTCTGAAAAGAAGGAAGTGCTCCCAAAAGTCAGTCCACAAGTTTCTGATCTGCCAGGTTGACGTTATGGAGACCCGTGAACGTGCGTACCATCGTCGTTATTCACCAACACCAGGGGTATGCCTTCTCATATTCCATACCTGAGTTTTATGTATATTTTCCCTAACTTTTGTGTGCTAGTGGTTCTAAGATAAAGTGAGAAGAATCAGAAGCAGAAACAAGGGATTTGAGAGTTTTAGGAGGATCAGGTGACATTTTGGATATATCTTCCAGGAAAGGAGAGCTATTGATCATACCAGCTACACAGCTTGGGGGTTCTGTTAGAAAGGCGGAAAGAGAGAGAGAGAGAAATTCAAGATTCCCCTAAAAACCCAAATGACTTCTCTCCAGTTGAGAACCACCACAGAGGTACTCACCTTTTGAGAGAAGTACCTTCCTGAAATGGCCTCAGCTGCTTGCTGAACGCGACCTTGTCCCATGAGTGACGGTGATGAAGCAATGACTTATGGAAGGCAGGAAGCCTGGAGATTCCCAGGAGGCTAAGGGGAGGGTTCTTAAAAGTCACAATGTATCTGCCACCACTATCAGTTACTTGGACTAGTTACACCAGCTACTGAGAGGTGGCCCTGGACCCACTTCCTCCCCAGGCTTCTCCCCCAGCTGAGCAGACCTTAACCCTGTCTTTGTTATTTCTCCCAAGTATTTTTAAAGGCAGCTAGATACAGAGCCAGCGGGCGGAAGCTGTACCAAGATAGCGGTCTGATAGGGAAGGAAACAGGGTCACTGAGCTGGGCCTGGTACAGCAGACTCTCCGTTAACTGGAGCTCAAGCCACCAGCACTCTCAAGCAACCAGCAAAAATAAATGGAAGAAGTAATACTACATTATCTGGCATGGGTGCTGGCTAATTGAGAGTCTACTGTCTATGCCTTATCCAGTACCTACTACACACTTGCCCCTTTGGGACTCACATAAAATGTGAGCCTCATCCTCATTTCCTATTGGGACCCAGAGCTGCAGAAAGGCCACATAACTTGCCCCGCAGTGATAGAACAGGAATGGGCGTCTCTCCTAGTGCATTCTGCCCTAGAGGCAGCAAGAGCACTGCTCAGGGCATTTAGGCTGTGAACTGCAAGAGGACTGCATTTCCAAGGGGACGCATAAAGCCACCCAGACCGCAGGGCATGCATGCCAGGGAGGAAATGCGCTGGCCACACCCTCACACCGATGCCTGTGTGCACCTGAGCTCCTGCAACTCCCAGAGGCCCAGTTCCAATTCCCACCTGCTGGATCACATCTGTGTCAGGGAATGGTGTTGGTGGAGGCCTGTTCCTTCTCCCGGGCACCACAGAGAGTGTGCGTGGGGGCAGGGGAGAGGTTGTCTGCACCGCTTCCCCTCTCACCATTACTCTCCTCCAGTAGCTACCAGGGGCTTGGAATGAGCTGTTTCCAAAGAAGCAGACTGGCACATCGCAGGCTCCTGTAGCCCCCTCTCCCATTCTCACCATGGCCCTGCTCCACATCCCACCTGTTCAGAAAAGGCCCTAGAAGAGAAGGAGGAGCAGAAACTCGTGCTCGGGCCCTGCCAGGGGCTGGCTCCCACACTCTCCGGCTTCCGAGGCGCCTCCTCTTGCAAGAGGGCACCGTGGTCCTCGCCGGCTCACCGGCTCCTCCTTCAGCCTGTTCTGCCCAGGAGCCTGGGAGGCGTCTCTTGCACACAGACCCACGGCCTCTGTCCTGACCCTGCACAACCACCTCCATCAGGGATTTGGGGCATGTTTTTTCTTTCTTTCTTTCTTTCTTTTTATTGTTACATTTATTGGGGTGACATTGGTTAGTAAAAATTGGTTCCAGGTGTACAATTCTACAGTACATCGTCTATGTGTCGTGTTATGTGTTAATCCCTGAGTCAGTTCTCTTTCCATCACCATGTACTGTGTCCCTGTCCCTTCTCCCCTCTCCCCCTCCCCTTAACCTCGGGTAATTATAATATTAAACTACTGACTGTGTTGATGAGTTTTTGTTTCTTTGTTGCTTTCAATTTTATGTTCCACGTATGAGTGGAATCATGAAGGTCTTGTTTTTTTCTGTCTGGCTTATTTTGCTTAGCATGATGATGACCTCAAGATCCATCCTGTTGTCATGAGTGGCCCTATTTCATCTTTTCTTATAGCTGAGTAGTATCCCATTGTGTTTTCTTAATTAACTAAAAACGTTAACATGGGAGCCCCAGGAGCCGGCAGGGGTCTGGTCTTCGGGCCTGCTAGAGAAAAGTCTTGCTTTGAAATCTGGATCTCTCACACCCCACCCGCCATGGTCCACTGGGGATGTCAAAACAAACAGGGACACCAATCACAGAGCCCAGGGAACCGCAGGCTCAGGTTATAAGACACTTCAATGCCCAACACCTGATGAGATCTTGGTTTCCCAAAATGGCACAAGCAGGCCCTCCAAAACCCCCGGTTCAGCAGGGGGTCTAGGAGGAAATCGGAATTGTCCCAGATATTTGTGCCAACACTATTTCCTGAGAGCTTACTACTTGGCAGGCTGGAGTGGGGATTGGGGGAGGCGGTGGAGACAGATGGCCAAGTCCTACTGAATCGCCTTGAGAAGATAAAGTTAGAAACAAATAGCTAAAGTGTAGCATACGAAGGGCCACTCCTGAGGCACGTACCACAAGACAGAGTCCCAGGGGAGAGGAGGAACCCACTGCATTGGTGAGGGTTAAGGATGGAGGGTCATGGCAGGACACAAAGAGGGAACATTGAACCTGAACAAGATATCAATGTCTCATGAGTAGGTAAGGATGCATGAGGGGGAGAAGGAGGGCATTCCAGGCCGAGGCCAAAGCTCAGGCCAAGGCCAGGAGGCATGAAGGGAGGAGTACGTTCAGAGAGGGGTGGGCAGTGTGGTGTGGCTGGAGAGCACGAGGTAGAGAAGGTGCACTGGAGATGTAGAAGGGGCTGTGGTCTGTCATATCAAGGAGTCAAGCAGGCCATGGGGACCTAACTGCAGCCCCTGCGGGGTGGCCAAATCTGGCTGCCTGCCAGGCTGCGTAAATACGGTTTCATTGGAACACGACCACCCTGATTCACTTACAGGGGTGCTTCAGTTGAGTGACTGCGACAGAGACTGTGCGGCCCCCAAAGCCAAAATCTTTACTCTGGCCCTTTAAAGCAGCATTTCTCAAGCTGTGGGTCATGACCCCTTTGGGGGTCAAACGACCCTTTCACAGGGGTCGCCTAAGACCATCAGAAAACACGTATCAGATATTTACATGATGATTCATAACAGGAGCAAAATGACAGTTATGAAGTAGCAACGAAAACAATGTTATGGGGGTCACCACACCATGAGGAACTGTATTAAAGGGTCACGGCATTAGGAAGGTTGAGAACCACTGCTTTAGAGAAATCATTTGCCGACTCTTAGTGTAGAAGGTGGACGAGGGTGGAAAGGGGTCTGGAGAAAGAAAGGCCAGGATGAATGCCCAGGCCCCCAGGTGAGAGACAAGAATGAGAAAGTGAAGACACACATGTGATTACAAGGTGCCTCATGGAAGGACCCAAATCTCAGCAGGAGGAGAGGAAAAGGAGATGGAAGAGGAAGTCTGGGTCCTGGGTTTCCTGTCTTGATATCCGACCCACACAAGGTGCTGGTCACCTCGCCCCCTCCTAGGGCCAAGGCACCGGGCCGACGTAATGTACCAGCACACCCTCAGGGTGGTGAGGCCTGAATCATGTCATACACAGTTCCTTCCATCAGGGATCCCACTGTGGCCTTCTCACCTAACAGCTGCACACAGGGAGCGATCAGAGGTTCTGGAATGACCTGAAGAAGAATACCCCTGGGGGAGGGTACTCCTAGGAAGCCCTCATTCTCCCTTCCAAGCCTCAGCACAAGTTGTCCAGCTGTAAAGGCCTACAGAGGAGCAACTTTTGCTGGGGGTCAGAAATACTATGTCAGAATGGGGCTCCCAGATCCTCATTTTGGGGGTGTATTCCTCTTTCCTGACTTGCATGTTCCTCTCTGAGCCTCTGACTGGGTCCATCCTGATCCTGGAGATCCAGAGGCTGGAAGACCAGAACCCCCAAGCTGCTTCACCTTTGCTGAGTCCAGTTCACTCCACCTGAAAAAAGGTGGGGGACACTAAACCATGTTTTCTTGGGACATCTGTATTGCACCTCTCCCTTCTTGCAGCAGAATCAGTGTAGCCTTTCTTAATCATTGGTACTTTGGGCCTTTCAAGCCAACAATGTAGAGCCCAGTTTAAGTAACAAAGCATTAAAAGTTCCACACTATCATTTTAGGAAACCACTTGCAACAGAAACATAAACTCGGGGACTGAAATCCCAGGCCCAGGGTAAGTTATCTGATGGCCGTTCAGATGACTCAGGATGAATGCATTCAATTTTTAGATTATTATTATTAAAATGAAAACAAAATGAAACATTTCTTAAGTGAAAGAACATTCTCAAGCAGAGTTCTTCAGACACTTCCCCAAGGGGCTCTGGGCCCAAACAACTCTGCATGGGGTTGAGGCCCCAGACTATGGGGTTCGGTCAGCTGGACCTTCCCCAGTCTTATGCCCAGCCTTGTTGTCAGCGCCCACCAGAATGACTAATTCATAGTAGGGCCTTCAGCTCATTCATTCATTTGTTCAACAAATGAATGAATAAACGATTGACTAAATGAAGGAGTTTGAATCTGGTTCTGCAATTTACCAGCTCTGTGTCCTTCACAAGGTCCTTGACCTCTCTGAGCCTCAACTTCTTCATCTCTTATATCTCCAAAATGATTTATGACTCAAAGAATTCCTCGGACAATGAAAGAAGGGGTTATCCATGAAGCCCTTGGCACCATGACTGGCACATTCAAGGTACAGAATAAATGGCAGCTATTGTTGTTTTCAAGGCTGGCTTTAATCCCATCCAAAACATCTTTCCAGATCTTCATACTCTTGCCATCCCACCGTGGCATTTTTGGCTTTAGTAAGCCCCCAGCAAAGAGCCCTACACTGCTAGAAGTACAGGAAAGAGTTCTTGGAGAATTTAGCACAGAGCGTCTCTGATGTGGAGTTCATGGCCTCAGGTAAACGCAGGGGCTGAGCCTACTGTTGTCTCCTACCTCCTCAATGGGAGGCTACCCCTCAGGCACAGACCTGGCTCTCCAAACTGCAGACGGCCTTCCAAGCTTTGGAGCTCACCTGCGCCCCTGCCACAGGGTATGGGGATAGTTTGCTCTGCAGAGGGTGAGGGTGCCAGCTCAGCCCCATTCCTCCTGCTGCAGAGACCTCTCCCCGCATTCCTTCTCACGCTGAGCTAGTGCCAGCGTGGGCCTCTCCCCAAGGCCTCGTTCCCAGGCTTAGGAACAACAGGCTCCCCATTCTTTCCTGCCCTGGGCAGACCTGCCTCCTCCCACTAGGGCACTGCCCACTGCTGCTCACAGGCTGCTGCCCAGTCCAAGGGGCCAACACAGACCTCAGTGAGGCCTGGGGAACAAGCCCAGGGCCTGAGCTGTCCCCTCACCCCAGGAGGAAGAGGAATTGGCCTGAGTCCCCTGCTGCCAACAGAAGAGCAAGGTCAGTCACTTCACCCTCGGGCTTCAAATGTCATTTGAACTCAGGCATCTTTGCATACAGCCCTCACTGACCACACTTTGTTTTCCCCAAATAAAGAGAAATCTGACATCTGCCCTTCCATGATTTTCACCCCTTGGGCTAGGCTCCAGATATTTCCAGATGGTGAATCCTTAGCTTCCTGCCTCAAGGGTGTATCCCCAAATCTCACCACCCACTGGGAATCCCAGCCCCACCTCCTTCCCACGTTTGCCCATCAGATTCCAAATGAAATCCTGACATTTGCAACAACATGGACAGACCTAGTGGATATTCCATGCAGTGAAATAAGTTGGACAGAGGAAGACAAATGCTGTATAATTTCACTTATATGGGGAATCTGAAACACGAAAGAAACACACAAACCAAACAAAAGAGAAACAGACTCACAGACATAACAAACTGATGGTTGCCAGAGGGAAGAGGAGTTGGGAGCAGAGGGATGGATAAAACATTGGTGAAGAAGAATAAGAGGTACGAACTTCTAGTTATAAAATAAATAAGTCACAGGGATGTAATGTACAGCACAGGAAAAATACTCAGCAACATCATAATAACTTTGTATGGTGATAGATGGATACCAGACTCACCCTGGCCATCACATCACGAGGTATAGAAATGTTGAATCGCTATGTTGTGCACCTGAAACTAATATAATGTTGTGTGTCTACTGTACTTCAATTAGAAAAGAAAAAAATCCATCTGGCAAAAATCACCAGACTCAACCCCAAAATCTGCAATCCACAACCCAAGGAGAAGGAAGCAACGTGGGTCTCTTTCACTTACCGAGTGTAGCTAGCTGTTTTCTAACTCTCTTGTTAGGGATCTTCAGCTCAGTCCTTAAAAATGATCTTCCGATGTCCCAGAGCCCGGGCTGGAGGGTAGGTGCCCAGGGCCTCAGTGGGGAGCTGTGGACAGGGAGTCCTTCCTAGGTGGGCTGACCAAACATCCTGTTTGAAATGGAACAGAAAACAATGGTACTGTCCCATTTCAAACGGGACGTCTGGTCACCCTACTGACACCTTGAATTTAGCCCAGTGAGACTAGGCTGACCCTACGTACTGTTTGAAATGGGACAGTACCGTTATTTTCAGTCCCGTTTAAAAAGGTACATCTGGTCAGCCTATTCCTAGGGCATGGATTCCTGGGGGATGCGCACTTGGTTCTAAGCAGCCCTTCCTCAGAGGCTCCAGGTCTCAGTTTCAGCCCAGAAGGGCCCCATCTGCAGCCCACAGGGTACCCTGCAGGGCAGGCAGGGCCCTCCATGGAGTAGCAAAGTGTGGGGTTGCCTTTCTTTTTCATTTAATTATTTATTTTTTCAGTTACAGTTGACAGTCCCTATTATTTTATATTAGTTTTGGGTGTACAGCATAGTGGTTAGACATCCGTCTAGTTTATGCAGCCATCCCCTTGATTAGTCTAGTACCCACCTGGCATTATATACAGTTGTTTCTTAAAGGGACAGCCTACACTGAGAGCTCATGGGGAAACACTAGCTGGGAAGGAGGGAGCAAGAATGAGCCAGCCTTCTCCAGGGTCAGGCTCTGAACAAGCTCCAGGGCCTGGACTCTCTCAGAGAGCAGTGCAATCACCAACCACAAATAGTAATCACTTATGGTGTGTTTTGCATGAAGGAATCGATCTGGTCCCCACACTTTAGGAGGTACGCACTGTTACTGCTGTTGTTTCCATTTTATAGATGCACAAACTGAGGCCTAGAGAAAACAAATTGCCACGGTCTCACAGGCCAGGAATCGAAATGTTAGGATTTGAACATAAGTGGGTGTACCGGAGCTCAACCAATAGGGGAAGCTCACTGTATCAAGCTACAACTGCAGATGGAGCACTGCCCAGGGTCAGGTTCGTGCCCTGGAAAAGGCATTTCACACACGACAAGGGGTCTGCCTTCAAAAACTCGCTGTGAGGCAGTACCCAAATGCTAACTTGTCTGCAGGGAATTAACTGTGCCTTTTCTTTTTCTCATATTTACCATTTTCTGTATTTTCCACACTTTGTACAAAATAAGAAGTTACTGCTTTTCTAAAGAAAAACATTTAAGATCACCTCCCATCTCTCATTTGAATACTGCAAATGACCAAGACTAAAGCAAGAGAATTAATGTGCTCTACAGTCAGCTCCAAGAGGAAGGAGAGTTAACAGAATTAACAGGGCCGTGCAGCAATTCTGTGACTAAATCCGGGTACATTGTTTTTGCCTATTATGAACCTATAGGCAGGTTTTTAGTGACATTAAAGCAATAGCTTTATCCTTCACTCAAAACTGAATTCCAAAGTGTTCTAAAACCTAGTAATTAAAAAAAAACTCAGTTAAGACTCAACTGCTCACTTGTTATTCCAGACCCTTCGTAATTTGATCACCACCCCACTCGGCAGCTTTCCTTCATTTTCCCCACCCACCACACCTGGCAGCCAGGCCAGACTTCCAGAGGTTTCCCTAAGCCTATCCAGCATGCTGACATTTGCTCATGCAGTGCCTTCTGCCCAGGACACCCTTTTCTTCTCCCTATAAAGTCACTGACAGACCCGATTGGTCGCTATTCCACTGCAGCCTTGCACTCCCACAGGCGGAATGGATTGCTCCCTGCTCCGAGCTCCCACAGATTCTGCCCATCCAGAGTGTGCTATTCAAGCTGACATCACAACGTCTGCTAACTAACTTAGTGTCTTTGTTCACTTTTCTATCCCTAGCCCCCAGCACCAAAATGTCTGTGGAATAAGGAAGCACATGACAACAATAATTATTATCATCTGAAGAGCATGTATTGTTTTCCAGGTACCTCCTTCTACGATATCTCACATGAGCTTCAAAACAACTGGTTGGGTGGGCATTAGATAGGCTGACCAGACGTATCATTTTAAATGGGGCAGAAAACAATGTCCCCGTTTCAAACAGTACGTAGGCTCAGCCTAGTCTCACTGGGCAAAATTCAGTAAGCTGACCCCATGTGCCATTTGAAATGGGGACAGTACCATTGCTGTCTGCCCGTTTAAAATGGTACGTCTGGTCAGTCTAGTCTTAGAAGCATCACATGTGAATATGGAAGAAGCAAGTAGTGCTTGAGGCCCTTGAAATACTTCCCTTTGGAGATTAGGTTTGTCCAGATGGCCTGGGAGGGCTGGCCTTACTACCCGACCTCAGTTTCAGTGAGGCCAAACTGTTTCCACTTCCTGTCCCTGCCCTCTGTATGCCTCCCAGTGTTCTGTCCCAACATACCCTTGCCCTCAGCTCCCCCACAAGATGAGCAGGGGGTGCCAGGGGGCCAGTGGGCATAGTGATGATACTTCCTAGTTGGCGCGTCATACACATTCTCTCTGGGCTAGTGAATGCCACATGGGCAGGGCGCTAATGAGGCCACGGTCTCCAGTGAGAGCCCAAAATGATCCTGCCACCTTCTTGGGGGAAAACTCTGTCATGCAGCCCAGGCTGTACCCAACCAGCCAGCCAGTCCACAAACCCTGGCATTGGGGGTTCACTGGGACAGGGTATGGACCAAAGGTACACAGAACTTTAGAGCCAGAAGAACACTTAAGAGATCTCATTGCTCAACCCCTACCTCTAGACAGCCAGGAAAAGTGGGCCCAGACTGGGGAGGGACTTGTCAGAATTACAGAGTGAGATGGTGGCCAAGTGCAGGCTGACACCTGAGCCCTTTCTGATCCAAGCAAGACAAGTGAAACTTGAGGGGTTTGTACTAAAAGGAAGTTACAAAGGTCAAACCATCCTGCAGGGCATTCTTCAAGTACACAACATAACAAATGATTTTTAAATGCAACACCACCCAAGGAAAACACTTAATGAACAGTCAAGAAAAAGCAGAGGAAGGTTTTCAGTAAAATTTAGTACCCTTGGGGGTCAGGCCCTGTCATAACCCACACCCTCCAAAGCCCCTCCTGTGAGCAAAGTGGGCCTGTGGGTCTAAGTCTAAAACTATGTCCACACTGACTCAGCAGAATGCATTGAAATGGACATACCCTAGAGTGATACTTTCATCCTCAGGTCACATTATCTACAGTTGTTACAGTTATTGGTGCTCGATCAAATACTGCTGATTCCCAACCCCGCCCCCCCCCACTCCAAACACATAGCAGATTGTACTTCCTGGCTTCTAGTGTTTGTGTGGGGCCAAGTGACTAATTCCGGCCCATGAGCTGAGAATAGAACTTGAGGGTTGTGATGCTTAATTTAAGCACCAGCTCGGCTAAGGTGTGGTACCAGATATTTAGTCAAACACCAGTCTAGGTGTCGCTGCAATGAAGGTACCACATTTTGCCATGTATAATGTGCTCACATGAATAATGTGTTCCTGTGTATAATGCACATCCACAGTTTTGGCCCAAACTTTCAGGAAAAGAAATCTTTTGTTTTAATATTCCATTTAAATTTTCATTGGTTTATGTTCAGGTACTTGTTTTTGTATTGCAAAGGAATTTTAGCATTTATTTTTTAACATATTATGGTACAAGAAATTTTATGTAACAAATAATCATAAAACATAAGAACAGGCAAAATAAAGAAATTCTGTGTATAAATTTTTTTATATAAGAACCGATTATTGTATGATTCCAGGGTATTATTTTGCATATGATATCATTATTGATTTCTAGAGTTACACTTTTAACTCATTACCATAAACAAAAGAATTAAAAACATTTATATGGATATAAAATTAGTACTACCCATGTATAATGAACATCCTTATTTTTCCCACACAAATTTGGGCAAAAAAGTGAGTATTATACCTGGCAAAATATGATATTTTAGGTGAGATACACATTTAAATCAGTGGACTTTGAGTAAAACAGATTATCCTCCATAATGTGGATGGGCCTCATCAAATCATTTAAAGACTTTAAAGAAAAGACTGAGGGCCCTTAAGGAAGAGGGAAGTCTGCCTCCAGACTGCCTTTGGACAACTAGCTCCCCAGGGCCTCTAGCCTGCTGAGTTGCCCTGTAAATTCTGAACTTGCCAGTTCCCACAATCGAGTGAGCCAATTCCTCAAGATAAATCAGACAGATGATAGATAGATGACAAAGATAGATAGATAGATAGATAGATAGAGATATAGACCGATGGATGATAGATCGATGATAGATGGATGAAGGAAGAAGGGAGGAAGGGGAAGGAAGGAGGGAAGAAAAACAGATATCTCATAGGTTCTGTTTCTCTGGAGAACCTGGACTCATTACACTAAAGGCACTGCAGACACTCTTTCCCTTTGTCACATCAGTTATCACATTTAAGGAGGTGCCTGTGTTCCTGAGTGACGGTCACAAGCCAAGGCCCTCTGATGGCCCATTACCAATGGGTAGCATGAGTGAGAAATAACCTGTTGTTTTAAATCACTGAAATTTGGGGGCTGTGTATTATCACAGCATAATCTAACTTATACTGACTAAAACAGCAGTGTCCAACCTTTTGGCTTCCCTGGGCCACATTGGAAGAAAAATAATTGTCTTGGGCCACACATAAAACACGCTAACATTAATGACAGCTGATGACCTAAAAAAAAAAAAAAAAAAAAAATGAAAGTCGCAAAAAAAAAAAAATCTCATAATGTTTTAAGAATTTGTGTTGGGCCGCATTCAAAGCCATCCTGGGCCGCAGGTTGGACACGCCTGGCCTAAGCTTTGGTTGTTCGTCTTAGATTTGAGGTGCTAGAGTGTGAGGAGAGAAATCCAAAACAGTAATGGAACCATAAAAGGATTTTGATCTTGGCTGACGACTGCATCCCAGACACATGGCTCTTCCTCCAGCTGCCCAGCTGCCCTCCTCATCTATTTTGGGATCCTGGGATATCTTAACACAGAATCCAAACACAGTTGTGAAAATGCATCAAAGGTACAATCTCAGTGGTGAAAGCAACTTCCCTAGAAAATGTTCAGAGTTCCGCTGAGGAATCTGACCCTGAGCCTGGAATGGGAAAGTCTCCAAAGAACAAAAGTTTCCACTACGGCAACAGGAATGTTAAACATGATAAAAAAAAATTTTTTTTTAAGTTTTTTTTTTTTCCTCAGTAAGAAAAATGAGACCATGAGTATTTATAAGCTAAAACCCAAAGGCCATTCCCTGATTCCTGTGAGGTTTCCTGCTGTATGGGGAGTCAAGCAATTGAGAAAGGGGACTTACTAGGAAGGGAGCAGGATGTCCTTGGCTCAAAGGCAGATGGGTCAAGTGTGGAACATTTGAGGAAATGCATACGTATTGGTGAGTCTCCTTAGGGATCAACGGTGACCCAGAGGCTGCTGGGACTCTGCATCTTTCTTCTCAACAGATAAATCCAGTCCCCTAACCTTAAACACTCAACAGAGATAAACTCTGGGACAGGCTAAGTGGGAATGGACTGGAACTATTACAGGAAGAACTTAGCTTAGACCAGTGACTCTCAACCTGGGGCGGTTCCTGGGACATCTGGCAACATTTTGGGTTGTAATGACCAGGGAATGTTACAGGCATTTAGTGGGTAGAGACCAGGATGCTATGAAGTATCCTGTCACACATGGGACAGCACCCCATCTGACCCCCAGCCCCAACAAAGAATTATCCAGGCTAGTGCCAAGGTTGGCAAGCTCCGGATGAGATTAAATCCCTAGTTGCGAGCGCGAGAAGGACAAGAACAAAGACTAGGAAGAACATTTACTGAACGACATGCTCCACCGGGGAAAAGGTATAGATATGCATATCCATGTTCATATTCATATACATACATAGACAAACCAAACTGACTCAACTATGAAAGCATTCTAAGAGGTAGCAGAGTTCACATGGGAAGGAACTCTCTCCTCCCTGGTGAGGGAGGAAGCCAGCTTGAGCATCGGAGCAGAAGGTCCATTATTTACAGGTTGTCTTTAGATGCACAAAGTATGACAAGGAGCCAAATTTGGGGCGAGGCTGGAGAATAAAGAAAGCTGAACTACTCAACACAATAAAGCAGGGGGATTTCTTGCCTGAGTTGCTGGTGGGCCCCAAGAAGTTCAGGAAGAATGACAACCAATCTGATGCTGGCCAAGCCATCAATCTTTCTTAGAACAAGGTAGACCAATTTTCAATTTCAAATTGTTTACATTGTTGTGATGTAAACACCACTGGTCTCCCCAAACCCTGTTAAAGTTTGCCGTGTCAACAAAGCCCCTGGGTAAATGCTCTGTGTGTGTGTATATGTGCATGTGTGTGGAAATCAGGGTATGGGCGTTAAATTCCACATCCAGGTCAACACAGTGCAAAAAAAGAGTCCACTTACATGAAACCAGTAATATTAATAATAGTGAACATTTACTGCAGGCCTACTATGTACCAGACACTGATCAAGCAAGTGCTTGCCATGCAATCTCACTAAATGCTCAATTCCCCCTATGGGGGATACTATTGTTATCCCATAGTAGGGCTAAGAGGGCTGAGGCACAGGGAATTTAAGCCTCTCAATCAGGGACCACAGTAACACAAGGTACAGGCAGAATTCCAATCCAATTCAAGTTCAAATCCTAGCTCCAGAGTCCATATTCTTAACTTGGGGGCCACCCTGCTTGTGACCAGAGGTAACTAATAATCTTAATTAATTGGCTGGAAACAGGAACTCAGAGCTAGAGGTGAAAGGAAAAAAAGAAGCCATCACCTCTTCCTTCGGAATCTCTAGACCAGTGGTTCTCAACCTTCAGTGTGACCAGAATCACCTGGCAGGTTTGATAAAACACAACAGCTGTGCTGTCCTCCCAGCCTTTGATTTAGTGGCTCTGGGGCAGGGCTCAAAGGTGGTGCGTTTCTAACAAGTTCCAGGTGACACTGATTCTGCTGGCCCAAACCGCTGCTTCTTTGCAGGGGGTAGGGGGGTGGGATGTGGGGCTTCCTGTGCTTGTGGGGGCTGAAGTCAGCTAATAGGTTCTGAATCTCAAAGACAGGGCTCCTCAGGTGACATCTGGTCACAATATCAACTCCTGAGTAGCTGGGAATTGGCAAAGGCTAACACGGAAGGGAGTGAAGGAGGGAAGGGACAAGTATCAAGTGGAATTCAACCTTAAGACTTCCTGAAGGAAAGGCCAAGTGAGGGGGAGAAGTGACCCTGGGGTTACTGATTTGATGCACGCTTCTTCCAGATAGCAAGGCTCAGGCATTCAAGTTCCCTCCCAGGGGAAACATGATGAATTCAGATTACCTACCCTCCTTGGAACTGCTGGGAGGTGCCCCCCACCCTGCCCCCGTTCTTTGGTGAGTCTATCCAGAAAGTCTAAGCAAGAAATGAGTGGCCAGGAGATACCCTCTTTCATGCAATGGGAAGCTGGGCAAGACAGTGGTTAAACAAAGATGAACAACTTCAAACTGCAGCTCTACTGCTGTGTTGTATAGACCTTGCTCAAGTTTCTTAATGGTTCAAGCCTTAGCTTCCAAATCTATAAAATGGAGCAACTAACCACCAAAAACTCAGCATTGTAAAATCCAACATTATAATGGCATTAGAGCTATGTCTGTGGCCAGGGAGTCCAAGCCTCCATCAAAGGCAGAGGCCTCCTCATTGCTGCTCACAGTCCATGCAGGAGTCAGGAGGGTGAACTTGAGATCCTTGTTACCCTCCATCATTTAAAAGATCCTCCATCCCAGTCGGTACCCTCCAGTGTTTTAGGGCCCTTTCCCCAATTCTGAGCTTTCTCTCTGCCAAACCACACGCAATGACCCCTTTCTGTACCTACCTCAAAACCTCTCTCATTTACACAGTTGGTAACACTAAAAAGAGGAATACAGAACTGTCCAACATCTGCACATAATATATGTACTCAACCCTGCTTTAAAAATGTATGCAGAAAGACAAAACTGGAATGGGAATTGCCAAATGTTAACTGAAGTGGGAAGGCAAGTTCCCCAAGTGTGGTTTGTGGCCAGCTGGCAAGTTGGGGGGTTGGGGTGTAAGGACAGAAAAAGCCAAGACCCTTTCAGTCCCCCAATGCTAGGCTTATAGGCTAATTTTATCTTTCTGCTTCTTTGTATTTTCTACATCTTCTATAATAATTTCTGCTATAATTAAGGAGGGAAACTTGTTTTACTTAAACTCCACATCCTTCCAAAGTTTTTCTTGGTTATAACCCACTCTATACCACTCTGCCTCTAGGCTCTTGTCGTCTGTTTCTAACCTGTGTGTACCAGCGGTTGCTTTCTCATTGTCCCTAAGCAGCCATCCTATGTGCTCACCTGAGACCCTGTGGTAAGCAGAGCTGCCCCAAAGTGGGAGGAGACGTTTCCTCACACAGAAAAGTAACTGGGCTCATCGCCTGCCATTCCCTATCTTGGGAACCACTCACATCCCCAAAAATTAACTAGAGGGTTCTTCATGAAGTGAGTGGTTCATGGTAAGAGGAAATGCATAGAAAGTGAGCTGCAGGTGAGAACCCTATACACACACACAAACACATGCACGCACGTAGACATGCACACACGCACACACGCACACACGCATGCACGTACACATGTACACGTGCACGCACACACACACACACACATGCACGCAGCACACATGCACACACGCACGCACACACGCACACATGCACGCAGCACACACATGCACACACGCAGGCACACATGCACACAGTATGTGCACACACACGCACACATGCACACACACATGCACACACGCACACATGCACGCACACATGCACACATGCACACAGTACGTACGCACACATGCACACACACACACATGCACACATGCACACATGCACACATGCACTGCTTGCTGCTGCTTCTTTCCTCTGTATCTGGAGGAAAATGTCATCCGGTTAGTGCCCTCAGATGAACTGGGAAGGCAAATTCCCCAGTGTGGTTTGTGAGGGGGTGAGTGGCCAGGGAGGGGGGTTTCAGGGGGAGGCAATCCGCTTCCATGGGGCACTGAAATCCACACTTATTTTCCTGGACTGGACTAGGATCCCATTTCCCAATATAAGGAATCTCACTCACTCTGGGTGACACACACTTTCCCCAAGAATGCTTGACTTTTCAATAAGAATTCTTGTATATTCGGGATCCTTGGAAACAGGACAAAGCCTAATGAATTGCTGGCTCTACCCTAGGTTCGGAAACCCTCTAGAACTCACAGGAGGAGGGAGGCAGGAACAAAGGGTGTGGGTGTGTTTCTCAGCAGAAAGTAGGGCGCAGAACTGAGACGCAGGATCACAGGGTCAAGCGACAGGCACTTCAGAAGCCACCCATGAAACCCCAAATCAGAGGTCCCCTCCCGCTCTGTGACTAGCAGACTGACGCAGTCAGGGTGGGAGGCGGGGATACTGAATAGTGCTTGTTAAGGCTAGAGTGTTATAACACAATGGAAGTCAGGCAGTAGGTTGTTCAGTTCATCACAAAGGGAAATGGATCAGGAAGCAGTACAGGGAGTGCGGGTCCTGGAGTCAGACACAGCTTATTTGGAATGGCCTCTGTGCCTCTAACTAGCTATGTGATGTCAGACAAGGTGCCTACCCTCTCAGAACCTCAGTTTTCTCTTCTATAAAATGGGATGACACTCACTTTGCAGGTCTATGAGGGAGCACCCCAAAAATCCCAGAATTAACTTCTGGAGGGCAGGATCCTTGTAGTACAGGCTTTCCCCCACAAGGGGAGTGTTCTAAGGAGCCTATATGCACCAGTGCACCAGCTGGTGGTGTTGTGAGAGGCTGCATTTGGCTTCAGTGAATTTTTTTGGAGACTTTCAAAGCATTTTCCCATTTCACGATGGGTGATTTACATGAACAACCTGTGGCATGACAACGCACCTGCCCACACTGTACTGAGTGTTCAGCAGTTTTGGACCAAAAATGGCATGACCCCTATTCTCCACTCTCCCTATTCACCCGATCTCACCCCAAGCAACTATTTTTTGTTTCCCCAGATAACAGAAGTCCTCAAAGGGCAATGTTTTGCCAATGTGGAAGAAAAAAACAGCAGAAGCACTAAAAGACGTCAAAATCAACAAATTCAAAAACTGTGTTGAGCAGTGGAAAAAGCATCTTGACAGGTGTATTGCATCAAATGGAGAGTACCTTGAAGGCGACTAAAGTTTAAACATGTGAGAATGCATACACAATTTTTTATAAATAAATTCCAGTTTTTTTGGGGCTTCCCTCACCTCGTATTGTAAGAATGAGATGTGTTAAAGTGTTCAAGCACTTAGTCCAGTGACTGGCACGTAGTAGGCCTTCAACAGATGACAGGCATTGTTTGGCAAGTTCGAAGAGCAGAAGTTTATAAGCCATCTGTGCTGTGGGCCCTCTCTAGAATGTCTGACAGCCGTGGGGATGGCCGGGCAGCAGAAGCCACAGCTCTGTGGGACAATGGCAGCCCAGCTCATGCCCCTTTCTGGCTGTGCTCCACAGGGGCCTCCATTCGTCCTGGTCAGTGTGGGCCATGCCACCCTCCCCCATGCCCCAGCTAGAGGCCCTCGGCAGCCTCAGCTGCTTAGACTGTGTGGGTTCCAGACCACTAGAATGAAATGTGAGAGGGCTTATGGGGGGCCTGGGTCCCTGAGTCTCCTCAGCTTAACACAATCAGGAAGCCTCTTGGGAACTATCAGCCCACCGAGCCCAACTGTGCCATCTAGAGAACTCATGAGTTCTTAATTCATACTGGAGAAAGCAGGATGGGACCCGAGTTACTGCCACCTGTCATGTTCCCACAAACACACACACCCCGACCCCTTGCCAAGAGCTCTAGTAACCTAGGCAAACAGACCAGTCCCCCAGGGTGTTCTCAGTCTTAGGGAGGAGGCAAAACACAGACACAACAGACTTAAGAACACACAAAAACAAGGAGCAAAGAAAACAGTTTGCTTTTCAAAGGAGCTCACATTCGTATATGCAAAAGGAGCGTGAGGAATCCACGTGCCACATGATTAATCCACCCCTTTCTAAGAGAGGGTTGTGCAGGGGCCGCCATGCAGTGTCAGCCACAAGCTCTCCCCAGAAGTCCCCTCTCAGACCCTGCGGCCTGACTGAAGGAGAACCGGCACTTTTGCCTGAAATCGTAAATTTACGTAACCTCCCCATCGGAGCCGTGCTCAGTGCGGCTCTGGTTACAACAACAAGGGCTTCAGAGCTGGAGAGTGTGCAATGGCAAAGGCAGAGGGGAAAACAAAACAAAATCCCACATGAGGTTTTAATTTTCTTCAGCCACGTGAGAATGGCCCTGTAGATCCAGCTATAAATACCCAGCTGCCATTGCCACAAGATGGAAAATCACACACACACACACACACACACACACACACCCCACATGACAAGTCCCTTCAAGCAGTTCGTGGGCTTAAGAATGCAAATCAATGTTTCTAAGAATATCTGCCTTAAAAGATAGAGTGCTAGACTCCCCTGGCTGAGTGTCTTGTGCGGAAGCCTCCCATCAAACATATTGGATATGACATGGAAGGCTGTCCCACAGCCATCACAGGGTGCAATGGGAGATGTCCCCACAACACTCAGGCCCAGTCAACGCCCACCAGCATCCACAAACAGGACTGAGGGGAAGGGTTTCAGACCCTAAGTCCCTTAGATGGAAGAAGAGCATCCTACTTGACTCAGAACGCCTCAGCCTGGGTCCCCTGGAAGCAGAACTTGAGACAGGGATGTGTAGACGAGGGCTGTCCGGAAAGTATGCAGCCACGTCATGTGAAAAACAGAGGCGTGTGTGGCTGGACTTTTACAGACAGTCCTCATATATGTCCTTTACTGAAACTGTGCTCTTAGGAGAAACCAGGAAGGGGATGAGGGACAGAGGAGGACAGGGCAGGATCGGGCAAGAATGTGGCTTTCAGGAGAAATCTAGTTTCAGCCTCACCTGTATGGAGCTCTGGAGAGTAAACTGAACTGCCACACCGCCCCTCCACCACCACTTTGGGACAGGGGAGAGGGCCTTTGTATCGTTCTCCCATCAGGCATTGGGCACAGGATGCAGGGTAAGGGTGGGTGAGCATAACTCCAGGCACATCTGGGCGAGAGCAGTCAATCACCCAAGGGCAGTGCACACAGGGGCCAGCCATTAACTGGAGCAGCCACAGGAGCTGGGGGACCAGCGCAGGGCACCAAAGCAGCTCCTAGATGGGATCTGCCAGCCCAAGAGCCTTGTTGCTTAGAATCTGTATTTCCTGTTGGTTACAAGGTTTGTTGGTTTGTGGGCTTAGTTTGTTTTTATTTTCTTTTGCATGGGATGCTTTTGCAACCCGCTTCTGAGGAGAGGAGCAAAGGTTTGATCCATGCAGCACAATATGTGAATCACCCACCTAATATCTCTTCTCTCCTTCTTCCACACTAATAGGTCTGAGGTGGCAACATGCCCAATGACAATTTTTTCAGCTTCTATTGGTGTACTGTGAGATCTCCACTTCACACACTTTAGGCCAGTTTCTGGAGGGGTTTTCCAGAAAAGCTTGTTAAAGAGAGCAGAATTGGCTGGCATATATACTTTTTGTGCTTTGACCTTCTCTTGTTTCCTGCCTAGAATGCAGATATGATGCTAGAGGTGATACAGCCATCGTGTAACCATGAGGCAATGAGCACAAAGACAAAATGTCTCATTCTCAGGAAGGCCAAAGTCAAGAGAAAGAGGGGAGCCTGGGACCCTGATGGCCCTGGGGTGCTACTCTGCCAGCTCTGGACTGCATCTGCTGGGCTTGTTATATGTGAAAAATAAAGTCCCCCAGTTGATTAAGCCACTCTAGTAGGGTTTCTGTACAATGCAGCTGAACACAAATGCTACTAATATATGCCTCAAAGCACTGGTTCTGTGGGGTGTCCCAAGGAAATATTCCTCTTTAGATAAATAAATTGAGAAAATACTAGTTTAAATAATGTAAACCAAGTTGGGTTTTATTTCCTTCTATTTTTATTTATTTATTTATACTGCAATGCCCCTCTGAGCACTGTGGGGGTAAGAATACAGGAGATGGAAGAGCATTGATTAAATTGTTTTAACCACAGAACTTCTTTTCCTAGGACCATCATGAGAACCTGGTGTCTTACTAAATGCAGTTTGGGAAATGATAGATGAAATGACCTCTTCTGATTTCTTCACTCTGGAAGATTTCATGATTCCCCACCCCAAGGGCACCAAGCTGATGGTCAAGTAGACAAGCAGCCTTCACATTTGCCCTTAATGGAACATGAGTATGAGTCAAAAAATTGAGGCCTGTGAAGCTGGTTGGAAAAGGGCAATGAACTAGATAAATTAAAAGAATCAAGGAGGTGCCAAGTCTTCTGGAATTTTGGAGTGCTCACTCCTCTTTCCAGGCAGTGATTGGCACTCACTTCTGAGAATTATAGTGATGTTAATAATAGCCAGTATTTATTGAGCATTTACTATGTGCCAGGCACTGTGCTTCCCATAGATGATTCCATGAAACCCTTGCAAAACTGAAAAATATACCTTTGGTTTGCTCATTTTACAGATGAGGAACCTAAGGCCTCTTGAGAGATGCCAAAAGTTTATCCAAGGTCAGACAGCTACCACATGATACAACAGGAAATTCCTACCCTCAACGAGTACCTATTTCAATGACTCCATCCCTCCACCTCCTTTGCCAAGAACATATTTTGTTTGTATCTTGTGAGCTTTCACTTGATACATATTGCTTTGCAGGTGTCCCTTATCTTCGCTGTGTACACCCCTGGTGGTAGACTGGATCGATTAGGAATTCTCAAGGGTAGGCCCCGTACCCCTGTGAGTTTGGATATGTTATTTTCTCCCTTCTCTGTACTTTGCCACAGTGTTCAGAGACCATGTCTCCACAATGCAGGGCACTGAGTCCAAGCTGTCTCTCTGATATTTGTCACAGCCTTCCCAGGAGCTGAGATATGCTCAGGTAAGTCTTAGGGGAGGGAAATAAGTGGTGGTGATGAAGATAGAACCAGGAGGAAAATTCTGGGAAGCTTAGCTCCAGCTAAGGGCATCCTCAGCTTTACACACTCATCCACCAGGGCAATTCAGACCAACATCATGCATGTCACTTGGCTTGGGCTAGGACCAGGCCTCAAGTCTTCAACCTGCCACCTGAGACCACCAAACTCAATCACTAAGGTACACACCTCCTTCTGCTGGACTGAAAAAGTATTTAGAGCATCAATAGTCAATCCTCACGTCATACTCAAATCATCTTCCTTTTTGAAGCATAGAACAAAGTATTTACCCCATAACCATAAATGTCACTTCCTTTCCCTCCCAGACCCTCTTCCTGGCCTGCCCACCTAAGCCTCCTGAAGTCAACCAAATTGCCCAAAGCTCTTAAAGTTTGAATCAAAGGGGACTCCTTATTACGCTTGGCCTTTCCTGTTACATGATGAATGTATATAGAAATACACAAGCTGCTGTGTATACATGAGTCTCTTCTGGCCCCTCCACCACGACTCCCTCCCCTTTCCTGCCAGCTCCTGCCCAGGTGAGCTGACCTCGCTAAGATGCAATGCCCCTATTCCTGTGTTTCTGGTGCCCAGTGGGATGTGACCAGTGGGAAGCATGAGCAGGTGATTGGAGTGTGAAAGGAGAGAGAACTCAGGGTGTTAATTCCCCAATTCCCTCTCTGCTAAGCCGTAGGTCTGGCAGTGGCTCTGTTCCTCTAGGGCATGGGTTTCCAAGTGGTAGTATGCGTACCCCCAGTGGGTATGTGCTGAGCCATTCAGGAGTGCACGAAAAATTATCAGTAATGGGGAAAAAACAAGTTATAAGAAAATGCAAAACATTAGTTTTGGAACAAGAAATGTTAAATTTGCATCATCATTAACGGAGACACTTCCAAATTAGATCATGTTAGCTAATGATGATTGGTGAGGGCGTGGCTATGAACCCTCCCCCTAACTGCTCTTCTGTCAATCATTATACAATTTCAGAACAATCCATTTGCCACAGTTCTAGAACTTCCCCAAACATATAAATACATCCATAGTGACTGTTTGATCAGTTTAGTTATTGACTGAGTAAAAGTAAGTGCATTGTGTTGATCATGATTCTTTTCAAGTAGTTTTTTTATTTAATGTTTAAATACTTGATCATCATTATCCATATTTAACTGTTACGAATATTGTAAAATTAAATCTGTGGTTTGTACTTTTAATGCAGGAATTTTTCTTTCCTAACTTGTTACCTCATTTCCACTATCTTACATTAAGATAGGCACCAAACTAAAGTGCCAGTATTTAAAAACTACTATTTAAAAAAACAAGGTGTACAGTTTTTAGGAATGGGTTTAAAAGGGGTGCACAAGTGGAAAAAGGTTGGGGACCACTGCACTAGGACCACAGCACCTCCTTCTCAGCTCCAACTGGCACAGGGCACTGGGAGCACCATTCCTCCCCCTCGCCCCTTCAGGTGTAGGAATGCTAACAGCTTCCTGCTGTTGCTCGTCCCTGGGTGCCTCGCCATCTCCTCCAGTCCCTTATCACTCTGCAAAGAGTCTTCCCATGTCATTCCTACCCCTTACACCTTTTTGGGAGTGCCAAGTTTTTCCTGCCCAGAGCCTGACTGATACAGACTACAATGTGCATTGTCAGAGCAACCATATACCCAGGATTCACTCCCCAAAGTCCCAATTTCATAGGATTTTCTACCTTTTAATTAAAGTGAATTATATGCTACTTAAGTAAGCAGGGGGCAGAGGGGAAAGGCATCCCCCCAGCTTTAGTCCCCAGTGTAAGCAGATAAGGGGGCTCACTGGTGCAGGCCTGAACACGGAGGTTCACAGGCTCGGTCAAGGACAGAGGCTGCACCGCAGAGGACAGGGCCCTCAAGGCCAACCCAGCATGTGTCACTTGGATTGGGCTTTGACCAGATTCCAAAAGAGAGGAGGTTCTAATAAAGACGAAGGCACATAAAAGAGCTGAGTCGACTGAGAGGCACCCAGAAAAGTTAGCATGGCTCCGTTGTCAAGTAAAAGAAAGGACACAGTTTCCATTGGGGGGCACTTTCCCACTTCAGGGCAGGATGTGTGCCAAGGAGAGCAAAGTGGTAGCAATTGATGAATGTCAGAAGGGTTGGAGGAGACCTTCATGGAAACCAGGCGGTTAAGGTGGGAGAGGGGCAATCTTTCACCCTGGGGCAGTGAGAAATACTTGAGACCGTTGGTCCCATGTCCTTATCAAAAGAATGTCAGGATGAGGGCTGTGGTCACTTGCCAGCACTAGCAAGAAATCCCAGTAATTCCCAAGAAAGGGATGGGAGGAGAGCAGGCTCCAGCAATGTGCTATGTAGAGAAAGAGCCAGAAAGTTGCTGTTTGGTTTCTATTATTATACTCTGACCTTATTTTGCAACTCCACCAATATTATCAAAATAAGATTCCAACAAATCCACAAATTAGAAAAGAAGGAGGCAAATTGAGAGTTTGTGCCTATTTAAAAATATTAATTTTTTAAACTAAAAACATTTTAGCTCTCCAAAAACATGGACGATAAAATAAACATTCTTGTATCCATCGCTGAGTATAAGAAATAAAATATCACAGATAGAGATGGAGCTCCTGTGTCCCCCTCCCTGATCTTACTTCCTGCCTTCCCTAGAGCAATCCACCTCTCTGACTTGAGTGGTTATCCCAAACATGTTTTTATATTTTAATGGCACATGGAAATACTGTAAATGAAAAAGAGTATTATTTTGTATTATTTTAAACTTCATAGCAATGACATTCTTCTGCAACTGGTTTTTTGCACTAAATATTGTTTCTGAAGTTATACCATGCTAGAAGAGTCTATTCATTTTTTCCTACAGCATTCCATAGTATTCCTTTGTATGTACATATCCAACCATTCAACCAATCTTCTGGTTGATGACAGACATTTGGTTTCATTTCTAGCTCTTAAAAACCATGTTATAATGACTATTCCTGAACACATCTTCTTTTCACGTGTATTACAATGTCTCTAGACTTCCGCAGCAGTGAAATTGCTGGGCAATGGGGTCAATGCAACTTCAGTTTTACTAGACGTGGCACCAAATGGCTCTTCTAAGTGCTCAGACCCATTCAGTTCCCACCATTAGTGAATGGGAGTTATCTTTGGCACTGCATCCTCTATGACGAGTTTCAGTTTTTGGTCAGTCTGACGAGTGTGAAACAGTGTCTCCCTGTGATTTCAACTGATGGTATTTCCCTGATTCCAAGTCATTGGTTGAATATCTTTTCACATGTTTATTATTCTATAGCATCATGTTACTGTTAGAATTAACATTTGCATGCTTTGTGAAACCAAAAGAATTTTTCTTTTAATTTATAGAAGTTGGGACAAGTTGGGCATTTCATTACTTCTTCCCTGGGCAACATGGAGAGGGAGGAGGGGGAGCTTGTGGGTGGAGGGAGAGGGAAGACTTCCTTTTGCATTGTGGCTTTTAAAATGGGTCATAACATAGCTTTGTTGGGGCTATCACCTTGTGAGGTGTGTAAATGTCTAATGATAATGTTGATTTGCACAACTGAAACTACTACTACTAATAAGAGTCGTAACATTAGAGATGAAGCACGTAAAGCATAAATTTCCACAATCCCCGAGGAGTGTGGGGGCATACATGTTTTTAGACCTTATCCACCTTGTCTACAAACATTTTCCCTGTGTTCTTCCCCTGTAAAACACACAACTATGCAGATGTCACAAAGGGACTATAGAAGCCAGAAGAGCCATTTGTCTATCTGCAGGAAGCCCCATGTATTTATCAACAGAACAGATGAAATCATTCCTCTAATAACAACAGAAACCTGAAAGGAGCCTCTGTAACTTCCTGACATCCCCAAACACTCTTAAATGGAATCCAAAATTCTCAATGTTGAGCATCTCTGTAGAGTAATCTCTCCTTCTAGATCCTCCAAAGAACACTCTGAGGATGAAATAGCCTGAAAACGCATAAGGGCCGGGACCACATCTTCTCTAACTTCAAGGCTCCAGGAGGCATCTCATTTCTTCCATGCTAAATCTTCTTTTCTGAGCTTTCAGAACAGAGGAATCTGAGAAATAAACCATTTTGCACAGGGTGTAAAAGAAGTCTAAAAATAATCTCAGGATGCTTCTTTTCCATGAAGCCTTCCCTGACTTTTGCCATCTCAAAATGATTTTTTTCTCCTCAATGTACTGTATCAGCACTGCACAGTAACTAGTATTCCAATGGAAAGCACATTATCTGGCAAAAACTACTAATGAAGATTAAATGAGCACATACTATGTCCAAAACATTATTCTAAGTATATTACAAATACTAATTTTGTCCTCATTTGGGGGTAGGTACTATTACTGTCATCATTTTACAGATGAGAAAACTGAGTCTCAGGGAGGATAAAGACTTGCCCAAGGGTACAATTCTAGTAAGTGGCGGAATTTGAATTTGGATCTCAGCAGTTTGACCCCAGAACCAGCACTAGAAGCGATGATACTACACCAAAGCTACATACTACACCGAAGCTACACGCATAAGCCCTTATGTGCTTCTTGCTTTTGTTCTGGTGAAAATACAGCTGTGGACTTAATGAAAAATTAATTATCCTTGGCATCCATATCTTTGACACCCACATCAAATCTCTGTGGCCTTGAAGAATTTGCTGATTCCTTCCTTATTTATTAATAAAAGCTCCCAGTCACATGGACTGCCCACATATGCACCGCATGCCTCACTTAGGGACTGGAGGGGGAGTGAATTTTGCTCACCAGGATCCACTCCCTAGACCCACCCCAACACACAGCACCTTATGCCAGTGCTCCTCAGGTAGCTGTTGAATCACAACCCTTAATAACTCAGAATTACACTGCACTTGGCAGAATAATGAGCACTTTTCATATCCCCTGCACCAAAGATTCATTTCACTCCTGTATCGCAGGTATTACTATCATTTGCATTTTATGCACGACTAAAACTGAGGCTCAGATATGCTAAGTTGCTAAATCACTTATCTAAAGAAGTTCAGCTAATTAGTGGATGGCTGAAATTTTGACCTAGATCCTGACAGCAAATCCCACCATATGTTATCTTCTGCTGCTCATTAAGTTAATCCCTTTTCATCTTCGTCTTTTGCATGTACTCACACTTATATACACACAACTGACTTCTCTTTCTGGACCAGTGGAAAAGGAGTCAGCTCAAAAGAAAGAAAAAAAAGAGGAAAGAATTTAAACTAAGCTTGCTCTATGAACTATGAATGAATGAATGAGCACATGGATACATGGTACATAGAGTCAACAAGTATTCCCTGAGTACTAATGCTGTGCCTGTCACCTGAATAGGTGCCATCAATGTCACAGTGAGAAAGGCACAGCCCTCACCTTCCAGGAGCTGTGGGTCTGTTGCCATATGCATCTCAATGATAACTGATCTGTCAAAGAACACTCACCATGTCAGAGCCACATGTGAGCAGGGAAGGGTGTAGAGAGGAAAGATGAAAGTCAGACCTGGTTTAGCATAAACAGAGACCAGAACTCAGTCACATCAGGGCAAATTCCAGACAGACAGTGGGTTGAAAGAGTTAAAAAGAACCTGGGCAGCTCCAGACCAGGAGAGCAATACCTATCAGAGTTGGAGAGGGGAAGCATGTCCCAGTTTACTAGGGACAGTGCCAACGTAGGCCTGTGTCCCCAGTGTCCTATGCTTTTACTCTTGAAAGAGTCCTGGTTTAGACAGTAAATTACACGGTCACCCTTGCCTTCCAGGAAATTTATGACTTTCTCCAACAGCCCCTGAGCAGGAAAACAATTTGGCTTCTCAAGGTCATTGAGTTGCCTTATTATTTCTACTCCTTTTCACTGAGTTCCTCCTCTCGGCCACCACCCCACTGCTGGCACAGGTTCTAGGGGAATAGCCCCCACATCTGTGTCTGTGTTTCCATCTAATGTTAGCACTAAAGCCCAAACTATTCACCATCAGATCCAAAAATGCAGGAGCTTTAGAGTCAAGCATATCTGTTCCATATCCTGACTCTGAAAGTTTCTTCCTGTATGATCTTAGGCAAGTTACTCAGGCCCTCAGAGCCTCAGTTCCTCCTCTGTAAGAGCAGGTGAGAACACAAATCTCATCTCAAGGGAGCACTGAGAGGACCTGGGGAAGTAAAGTCAGTGAAAACACCGATCACAGTGCCTGGTATACAGGACATGCCTACCCCCAGCAGGCTTTGTAGAACACGTGAGGTCTCAGATATAAAGAGCGTGGAGGATATAAAGGTCTCAGGAATCCCAGTACATTACTGGGCCTCGAGCCCCTGCACTACCAAATTGGAACTGCTTCTTCATCTTTACGGAAAATGGGAAACGCGGTACGACCACTTCATAGAACTGATTGGCGGAACCTCCCAAAGCCGCATTTCCCATGATCCAGCAGTTGCACTCCCAGGAGCACTCCAACACAAATGCATTCCTATGTTCACCCAAGGCCAAGTGCACAAGTGCTCACAGCAAGACTGTTCACAACAGCCCCAAACTGGGAAACCCCCCTAATGCCCATCCATCCCCAGAAGGGTGGATAAATAAAGAATGTACAGTCACATAATGGAATACTACATAGCAATGAGGACAAATATACATCAGTGTACCAGGGATGTGCAGGAAAAACCCCAGCCATAAATGCCTCCATTTCTCATAGTACATGGCTGGATACTTTCCGGACAGCCCTCGTACGACATTATGCTGAGCAAAAGAAGCCAGACTCAAACAAGTACACCCTGTGTGATTCCATTTACGGAAGTCCAGAAACAGGTAAAACTAATCTATGGTGTTAGGAGTCAGGATCATGGAAGGGTAAGAGCCAGAAGGGGCTTCTCAGGGTGGGAAGGGCGGGCTCTCTGGAATGTCCTGTTTCTTGATCTGTTTACACAAATGTGTTCAGTTTGTGAAAAATCCATTGAGCTATATATACTTACATATTGTGTGTTTTTCTGAATCATGTCAAACTTCAAAAGTTAAAAGAAAACTTTAAGTGGAAAACGTGTTTCTTTTTTTGGTAGAGAATTGAGCTGACTAAGCAGGCGATAGACACTTTGCAAAGGGCAGGGGGATATTTTACTTAATAAATGCTTGTTGCACCCCAGCTCTGAGCCAGGCAGGATGTGTGAACAGAGCTAATGAGACTTGGTCCCTGGTGTCCATCATCATCTCCATCACCGTCATCACCATCACTAACATTCTTTGGTGGTTACTACGTGCCAACCATGGTTTCAAGTACTTTCCCCCAACTATTTTCCTTCTTACCAAATTATGCATTAACTTTATCTTCATAACAACCTATTTTACAGATGAGGAAACTAAGGCACAGAGACATGAAGTAACTCCCGCAAGGCCACCCAGCTAGCAAAAAGTGGAGCCAGAATCTGAACACACTGCCTGTGCTGTGAACCACACAGCTTTATCCTCAGAGACTGGGGCTGTTGATGAACTCTGTCAGCTCCAGGTTCCACTCAGGCAGCCACACACTTCAATAACATTACCTTTAGGGCAAGGGCGATGGCAAATTATCCACTGTGTGTCTCAGAGAGGCAGAGGCTGTTTCTAACTCTGAGCAGCTGCCAGCCCAATGCCATGTGACCAGGAACAGAATGATAAATATATTGATGGAGATTGAAAAAGAAAAGAAGAGGTAAAATGGGTTGGCCCTCCTACGGCCCAAAGTCCACAGAAACCCTGAATTTGCTCCAACTCACTTCAAAGCTGCCTCTGGCACGATGGAAATATTGACAGCTCTCCCCACTGACCTGCAGTCACTCGCTTCACTTGCTGCCTGGTCAGGGAATCTTGAGGCTGGGGGCTGTGGTGTCTGGGAGGAAGTGAGGGAGGCAGAGTTAACACCAAGCCCCCGCGAATATGGTCAGACGCTGAACTGTGAGTCTAGGTCCCCGAGTCTGGCACACGGAGCATCCACCATGCAGGCGAGCTTTGCTTTGGCACTGGGGCAGGTGATCAGTGTACATAACCTGAAAAGTGGAATGTTCAACTCACAGCATCAAAGAAAGACCGTCCATGCTCGGGACAAACTCATCAGAAGCAAACAGCTACAAGGACAAATCAGATCTGGCAGGGACCCACACGAGCATGATGTCAATACCTATGCAGGCAGGAAGGTGGCTCCCAGTAGGCCAGCAGCGTCCAGACCCTTTATACTGCAGAAGCACCAGTAAGATGGACAAGAATTCCCAAAGGTCAACTTGTCCAGCCTCCCGTCAACAGGCAAGATGGCAACAGAGCCACCCAGTCATGCTCCTATCCAGATATACCTACACCCCTCAACCTAGCATAAGGAGCCGGGACAAGGTCAGGGGCGAAAGCAAACTTGGCAATAATAGCCAAAACATTTGCTCAGTCTTCCCAATTATGACACAGCCCCATTTGTAGAGAAATCAGTTGGGTCTCACCTAGAAAACATACAAAATAGAGTGTGCGTGGGCACACACACACACACACACACACGCACGCAGTGTACTTTTTCATATTCTAACATAGCTACCAAGGATTACCTAAATAATGGACTCCTCCAAAACAATTTCGCACAAAATAGTTACAATGTGTGGGACGGGCAGGGGGTCCTTAAGAAGGGCTCTTGGAATCAACTACCCATGGGAGGGAGGGACAGGTACAAGGCAGCACTGGGCAGGGGGAGAAGTATGGCCGCCACACAGCCTCAGTGAAGGCCCATGGGGAACCCTGAGCTGGAGGCCCTTTAGAATTTCCACTTATTGGGACAGAGAGGCCAGGCCTTCATCGCTCCCACCAGTCACTGGATGCAGGTGACCCAGAAGGGAGCATGGGCAGGAATGACTGTAGATGAGGCAACTCTTGAGCTGAGGCCATTCCAAAGAGGGCTGACCACCACTGGGGGTCGATCCTGAACAGGAGTCTGGGTAGCATGACCAAGTATCCATTTTGCAGGATTTGGAAGCCCCAGGCAATCAGAGTGTGGTAGAACATTCATGATGGTGCAAATCAGGCAGTGTCTGCCTGCCCATTCTACTACACTGGCTGATTTGCACTATCATGAATGTTCTACCACCCAATGTGTCAATCTTTGATGTCTCCTGCTGCATTTCCCTCATTTTCAGTGACTGGGGAGACCCAAGGAGGAAAGCCAAATCTGATAAAAAGGGGATAGAATTGAAAAGTGGGCAGAAGAACTAAACAGACACTTCTCCCACAAAGAAATACAAATGGCCAGCAGACATATGAAAAAATACTCATCCTCATTAGCTATCAGGGAAATGCACATCAAAACCACAATGAGATACCACCTCACACCTGTGAGAATGGCTGTTATCAACAAGACAAGGAATAACAAGTGCTGGAGAGGATGTGGAGAAAAAGGAACTCTGGTACACTGCTGGTGGGAGTGCAAACTGGTACAACCACTGTGGAAGGCAGTGTGGAGGTTCCTC